>CM067496.1:538448-565640 GCA_034552555.1 Semaprochilodus insignis | reverse complement strand
CCAGTGGGCTATCTGCTCCCACTACCAGTGGGCTATCTGCTCCCACTACCAGTGGGCTATCTGCTCCCACTACCAGTGGGCTATTTGCTCCCACTACCAGTGGGCTATCTGCTCCCACTACCAGTGGGCTATCTGCTCCCACTCCCAGTGGGCTATCTGCTACCACTACCAGTGGGCTATCTGCTCCCACTCCCAGTGGGCTATTTGCTCCCACTACCAGTGGGCTATCTGCTCCCACTACCAGTGGGCTATCTGCTCCCACTCCCAGTGGGCTATCTGCTCCCACTCCCAGTGGGCTATCTGCCCCCTCCCTGTATTTATTGTTTGCTGTTTTGTATATTGTAAATTGTCTTGTGTATCTATTGTATTTATTGTTCTATGCAGCACCTTGGTCCTGAAGGAACGTTGGTTCGTTTCACTGTGTACTGTACACCACTGTATATGGTTGAAATGACAATAAAAAACTACTTGACTTGACTAGTAGTTCTCTGGAGCTGCATCTGCAGTGTCCTCATGTCTTTTCATGGTTTTTGTGGTTGTGCTGGTTAATTTAATTGGTCTTTGTCCACTTGCAGGGTCTTAGCTGCATCGGTGGCCATCCATATGCCATCCATAGTGTTGATGGGGTACTACCATACTATCCTACTCTAATGACTATACTATACTTACTATAACCTTTGTTTGCAGATGCCTATGTGATGTAATATAACACTGCACGTGGCCTTTACTGGTTTACTAATTTGTCATGACGGATGTCATAATGTTTGACATCATGACATTATAACAACTTCGGCATGCTGCAAGGCCCACTTCCCAAGATATAAGCTTCCATTACTCGCACATTGTGGAGTGTATAACTGAAGAAGAAACTTCAGACACCAAACCCAGTCTCAAACCCGTCTCAGCTGTTTGACCACGTTTGGGTTAAGGCAGGCAGAAACTGTGTAAATTAGCTTTTTGGCCAAACCGTGTGCCCACCCTGAAGAGGTTAACGTCACCGCAGCAGTTTACTCGCATAAGAAACCCAAGCGTGCACCACCTCCGGATCAGCAGCCTGCCGGACTCTGTGACCCTGAAAGTGCTGAAAGGCTTTGTAGAAGAAGTCTCGGCTAACCCTGAGCTCCAGTGAATGCAGAGCTGCTGGTTATCTTTAGAATTTGGATTTTGAAAGGGTGCAGTAATATGAACATGGTTCGTCACAAGCTCACAGAGTTCCACACCTATTTGTTAGAAAACATACATTCAAAAAAACATATCTTGGTAAGTGAAAGCGTCTATATATATATATAATAATTCTGAGATTTGTCTTTTTCCTGCATCAGATGATATTATTCAGTGATATCTACACTGGCAGATAGTTTCACTTCATTGTCAATACATTGTTCCTTGAGACACATTATAATAACAAGCCCTAGTAAACAACAATTTAGCCATTAGCCATTTAGTTTGTATGTGATTTTTTTCAATTTCTGATATAATCTGAAAATGGATTATTGACCATTTAGGGAAAAAAAGCATATGTATAACAGTTGGAAAAAATATTTTGAATTATTGTAATCTAATAATTCATTACAGCTTTATTATTTTTTTGATTATTCATAACAGCTGAGTAATTACCTACATCCTGTTTTAAATGATTACCTCATTACTCATCATCTGATTATTGTATACAGCTTTCCTAATGGTCTTTAAGTCATTATGAAGTGGTTATTTTTTGCACCAAAAAACCCTTAATTGGACCCCTATTGTAAAGTTAACACTTTCACAAACACACATCATATTAATTACTGTTTAGATATAAGACACTGGTTAATGCTGCACATATTAGCACTGATACATAACTAGCAATAATATAGTGATCACCTCTGATCAAAAACTGTTTGATAAGGGTGTTTATGTGGGTCCTTTATAAATAATATCATAAAAATGACTTAAGATGAACAAAGGGGTCTAGAAATAGCTAAAAAATCTAATTCCAGGGACCCACTGAAAAGAGACTACTACGATGTGCTGATCTGTGGAAGTTTGGCTTCATCAAATGGGATTTTTAAAGTCGCTTGTTGCAAGTAATTCCTTCTCCTCTGGTTTTATTCATGATGTCATCAGCAATTAGTTGACACTGACACAACTTTTATTACATAACTGTTGTAAAACATCTGATGTCATGCAATCCCCAGTTTAAAGCTAGACCTCTGGTTACCATTCAGCTAGCTGGATCTTGGCTTTTCCTTTACATACAAGTACTTACAGTGTAGGAAATCACAGACCTGTCAGAAAACCCTTATTTCAAAAACAGCAGTTCATACAAACATAAACACTCTATTACACGTGTAATTACATACAAGAAAATACGCTGTTATAACTATCAAGACACATTTGTGTAGGTACATGAGTAAAAACTGGTTGGAACACATGTATGCATTCACATAAGCTGCTCTACTGTAATCCCCAGCGACAGTGAATACATCACCTGTGTTATTAATGTGTAACTACACAGTTATTGAACAACCCAGTGTATTTCTACCAAAAACCATTGCAGCAATGGATAACTGCTGTCACATTAACATGCAGTGAGCCTCTGTGTGGTGCCCGATCACACTTCCGGATGAGTTTCTCTTGGGGGTGTTGATAAAATCAAGGTATTCAAAAGTATACTAATTGAATTTGAGTCAATGCACTGCTCTTTTTCAACGAAGCCCTCTGCAATCAGCATTCTAGACGGAGAACAATGCCTACAGCCACAATTAGCATTCCACTTCTTTAACTTCTACTCTCTTTAATTGCAAACAAAGAAACGTCATGGACAGGGTGACGCATTACAAACATTACCCCCCGCACCTGCCATCGGCTAATCCTGCACGCAAGGTAGAACAAGCCTTCTCGGTTCAGAGATTTAAACCATTATGCCAGTCAGATGCCCAGTCACGATTTTTATCCTTTAATGCACTGCAGATGCTCGGAGACAAAGCCAGCAATGCGGTCTGCCTTTTGTCTCCAGCTTTTCCTCTACACCACTTTTTTATCCCATTTACTTAAGGGCCCGGTTTGAACTCACAACTTGCCAAGTAAGGCAGGTGCTTCCTTCACAAAAGACAGGCACTAGCTATAAGAGGGACAATGGAGGTCTTTAATGCAGATTGGAAAGCATGGACCCTGTCCGGAGGTAGGTAAAGCATCCTGAACCGATAGCATGGTAAATGCACTCACTACCCCTCTTTTATTTCCACTTGCATGAGGAAGGGGAAAGCCAGAAGACACTGAGTGAAGGAAAACAAGAGGACGTGTGTATCGTATGTGTGGGTCCCATTGTAAGGACGCTGATGTAATACGGCTGCTGCTTAACATCGTTTTCCCGTTTGTTCTTTATTGTTTGTGTGTACGCTTTGATGCTTCCCTGCTGGCTGTGAAGCTTGCAATCGCAGCCACTAATATAGCAGTCGAGAGTTTTTCCACTTACGGCTCAAAGGCTTTTTGGGCTGGCCACTCGAGCGATGCTACACTGCAGCTATGAAGCTGTATGGACTTTGATGCAATGCTGTAGCTATGAGGCCTTTTGAGCTGGCTGTCTAAGTGATACTACATCATAGCTACATGCCTGGTCCAGCTGCATGGGTGGTGCTGTATTGCAGCTATGAAGCTGTCTGGACTGGGTTCCGGTTTATTGCTACACTGTAGAAACAAGGCATTTTGAGCTGGCTGCCCAAGTGATGCTACATCGTAGCTATGTCCCTGGTCCAGCTACTTAAGTGACACTGCATAGCAGCAATGAGGCTGTCTGGACTGAGTTCCAGTTTGATGCTATGCTGTAGCTATGAGGTCTTTTGGGCTGGCTGCCTAAGTGATGCCCCATCATAGCTACATGCCTGGTCCAGCTGTTTGGGTGATGCTGCATGCTTGTACGGTGCTGCCCGGACTGGTTGCACATTTGATGCCTTATCGAAGCAACATGCCTGCCTGGGCCGGTTCCTCAGATAATGCAGCACTACAGCTGTTGATGCCTGGACTGATGTGTTTGGCTCCGTACATAAGCAGGGCTAAGCGACGCTACATGGCTACCTAGACTGGGTGATGGTGCAGTGCAGCTATGAGGCTGGTTGTGTTCAGCTATTGTAAAATGCTACCCCTTCGTGGCTGGGGGCATTTCTGGCCTTTAAGGCTTCCCAGGTTTGCCTCCTCCAAGATGCACCATAGCTGCAAAGTGAAATCTTCTCCCGTAGCTAAGGGCTCCCTCCGAGCTAGCTGGTCTAGGGAATCTTCCTTGCTAGCTGTGAGAACTGTGGAGCTGGCGATTATGGGTCGGTGAATCATAATTTGTCCTGATTGTATTGTGACACAAATCAAATAGGTGTTTCTCAGTTTCTGTGTAGGATAGGTGACATGGTACCTGGCAACCCGACCCAGAGGGAGAGCTGAGCATGCTCAAAAGAAACTGTCTAAAGCACGTCACACATCACGCATGACTTTATAAATGAGGAGATTGGCTGAAATATGAATGGTCATATTGTTGAACATGGTGGCTGTTTACAAAGAAAGTCCTGGCCTTTCAGAAAAAGAGCCAGCCAGTTTGCTGGTTACACCGCGAGCGGGGAAGGGTCAACGATATTGTGGTGCTAGTGGGGAAAGCCCTCCCGTGTTGTAGAGACCTGTACAAGCCCAGTAGCCAGAGCAAGCCAAAAAATCGAGGGTATTTTTTGAGGGTATGCAATTTTCCCTTAACCATAAGCCTAATGTTGACATATACGTGTATCATAAGTTTTGTTACTTTTGCAGAGCAGCCTTGAACATGGGAAAGGCGCTATATCAATGAAAGTGATGATGATTCACCACCTGCAATTCCTAGTAATCAGCAAAATACTGGAGGTGTGTTGGGTTGCCTCTTGTCCCGGGGGTAGAAGAATCTCCCAAACTGAGCCTACATAAGGAGAATACGCTGACTAGCGGACGTGCTAATCCACCGACGAGGATGCTTGATTAAGAGTATTTCATTATAAGAGCATTTCATTAAAGCTGATGGATAACATCTAATACTCCACGCACATAATACCCCTTGGCGTATTCACACTCTAAGCTATTTTTACAGTGAAAATCTGCCTTTGATTTCAGCTTAGCTGGGCCACTTTTCAATCCGGTTCCTCGCGCTTGGTTCTTGAGCTGCTTTCCAATATCTGCTGATCACCATATTTCTTGCTGTACAAAACAGCCACATGTGCAGGAAAAAAAAAACCTGGAATTTGTTCAGGAAAGAACTGAAACTGAGAGAACCCCAGATATAATCACATCCACTTTTGTGCTGGGAAGTCGCAACAGCAATACATCGTCCGGGACTTGCAGTGGCGCAACTTATTATTTTGCTGTACAAAGGAGGTACAAAGGAGGTGTAAAAGGAGTGTGAGGCTGATAAGAGTGGTAGCAGTGCTCTTTCTTAAATGAGGAAATAAGGTCCTAACACTCTGGAGCTCGCTGCAGTTCTCTAAGCTGATAGGGGGCTCAGCGTTAGGGCTTCTGGGAGCTTTTCTGGCACCCAACTTTCACCAAAGCGTGGAAATTACCTGTCTGCCTTTCAGCGAGAACACAGATTACTGTTGACTCGCAATCTTGGACAACTGGACAAAACGTACCGGACCATATACGGAAGCTCAGCGGCAAAAACAGCCCATTTTGAATGCATTGTTTTTATGATGTCACAAAAACAAAGGTATATCCGTCTATTTAGCCTATGCTATAGCAGTTTAGGTTTTTGCTAAGGTGTTGCAAAGGTGTTGTGGTGCTATCCCAGGTGGTTGCTAAGATGCCGCTATAGTATCCCAGGTGGTTCCTTAAGTGTTATTAGGCAGTGCCATCCCAATTGGTTCCCTATGTTACCCCAAGCAGTTTTGTTGAGGCGTTATTGCATTAACACTTGATAGTAGGGCGCTGTTCATAGGGCTACATTATACCTACATAAGCTTGTCATGACAACTGACATAAACCTGCCATAACATTTTTAAATGCTTATTCCAATAGAGGATATAAGCTAATTTGGCTAACCAAAATTGGCAAATGCAACTTTTATAGTAAATGATGCCCAAAGGAAAAAGCATTTACGTAGGGTTATGTCTGTTGTCCATGTAGATGTCAGAACAGTACCCTACAGAAGTGTTATCATGACTGCTATGCCATTCCAGGTGGTTACTAAGGTATTCTTATGGTATCTATAGGGCTAATCTGGTCTATGTACATGTGGTAGTAAGTAGTGAGTGAATTTGTATGTAATATGTTTGAGGGACAGTGTGAGAAGAACGTGAAAACCATATGTAAGATATGGGCTCTTTTTGGGCTGGTTTTATATCCAATGAAAACTTCAAGGTGGCCAAGTTACATGCTGTAGTTGCATATCATCACTGTCCACAGCAAAACAAGTAGCTCCAAAATGACAACTTTACAGGAGAGGGGCAAAACCTGATTTCATTCTAATGTAAGTCAATGGAACCAGACTTCCATCCAAGCAGTTTTGGGCCATTTCTGTTGGTCCATTCATAATGAAATTTTCACAAATGTTCAAATGATGCATACAAATAAAAATTGATAAAAATGGAGATACATGTTTTTCTATGGACACCGATGATATTTTCTTTACAGTGTATGAACATTTCTCACTCTGCCAGACTCATATAAAACCCTGATAGAAGAAGGTAGAAGAGGAAGAAGAAGAAGAAGAAGAAGAAGAAGAAGAAGGGGGTGGGGGGGGTGGGGCAGGAAACGACGGGGGTCCCCTTACTCTTGCAAACGGCGCCTTAAAAATAGCGAAGCCGCACTCACCTATAAATTTTATATCGGGTCGTAAATCCTTGGCGGAATCTTTCCACGAAGGAGAGGTAGCCCTTCGAGTGGTGGAAAGGGCCGCGGTCGGAGATGAGCCAATCAAACTGCTTGGTGACATGCTGCTCGTTGGCCGAGGGGTCTTGGCGGGAAGACTGAACTGTTATATGGTCCCATATAAACAGGAAGCAAGTGACCTCAATGACCCTCCAGTTCATGCTTTTCCTTCAGCCGCTCTCTGTTCATTCTCGCTCCATTCTATGGAGACCTGGAGGACAGAGGGAGAAAGAGAAAGATGGGAAAAAAGGGAAACAGGCAGAGGAGCATTAGTCAAGTCCAAAGTCACAGTTATTGCCAGCAACAACAAAAGCCTGGTGTGTTTTTAGATTCTACAGCCTGAACCATGTACCAGTGACGGTTTTCAAATTGACAATTATGATACACGTATATTTCCATTTATATCTGCATGTATTTTAAATATAGTTTGTGTTATCAAATCTTTTAATTGCCTATTTCAGATATTCTGGTCTGGTTTGACGTACTGGTTGTGCCGCCTGACTTTTCAGCCTAATTTCAAATGAAAGAGGCTTCAACTTACCCACCTACCTACCCACCTTTGTCCTTGAACCTGAGTTTATACTTTTCAATTAGTTTAATATAGTTTATACTATATTTTCAAATAAATAAAGATATTTGTATAATAATTCTACATTTTCATGGCTTTGCTGGGGTCGTACAACCAGACATGCTAAAGTGAACCATTCTATCCAAAACAGCTGTTTGTGATGCAATATCCTGGCCCAACTTGTGGCCAATTTTCTTTAAAATGTTCTTTAAAAGTTGTCTTATTTTATGACATTTTATTTCACTATTACTGTATTTTATTAACATAAATCATGCCATACTAATTGATTTAAAATGTCATTCATTTTATTTATAGCTTCAATATATTCAATATAATCAACATATGCGGTTAGACAGTTGCACAACCTGACAGTTTTAGATGCTTAGATGAATTGTACATGAATGCACTAATAATTCTTTCCCATAAGCAAGGAATTGTTAAAGAATGGATATCCAGTATGCCATGTATTTATTAAATCATTTTTTTGGAAAATAAAAGAATTGGACATACAATTGCGTATTATGTCAAAGACCCAAAACATAATGTAAAGAGTACTGAATGTACTGAAATACACTCCATACACGGAAAGTAAACAGCTTAATTTGAAATAGTCAAAAAATATTTTTTTTACGATGCCACAAAAACCAGAGCAATCACAGTTGCGTGCAAACGTTTTCTAAGTAAAAATAAGTCAACATATCCTGTTTATATGCTGAATTAGCATATTGGAAAAATGCAATATGAAATGTGTCTTTTTATTTTATGCATGTTTTACCTAAAAAAAAAAAAAAAAAAAAAAAAAAAAGATAAGATGAGATAACTTTTTATTATCCCATATGGGGAAATTTGCATTGTTACAGCAGAAGAATAGCAGCAGAACAGAAACAGAACAAGAGGTAGACTAAAGTTCAGGTTTACAGAATACAAAATAAGAAATTACAGAAAATAAATAAAGCTCTATTCTTAGGTTAAAATACAATAAAATACAATAAGAAAAAACTATATAAATTTACATTGTAATTGCACAGATATATATTATATAAAAAAACATAATCAAAACTTTTGCACTTGATTGCATGCACCAATAGCTCCACCTACTCAGCCAAAAGTAGATTAGTCCGAGTATTCATGTTAGATATGCATGTTTGTGGTACATAAACATGAACATCACCTATATATATATATATGTATTTATACGCCATTCTATTAATAGTAAAAGAGTGTCAACATGTAGCGGTTAAACCTGCTGATAAACCCACGATGTAAGTTAATTCTGTGGATATACTTTAATGAGACGGTGCGGCTGAAAGGCTATTTTACACATATTACAGGATGTTATTTCTTTCTTCATGCCCTTTCACAAATTAACCACCACAGAAAAAAGCATAATAAAACAAATACAGCCGCTGTGACGTGCTCTGGGTTGCAGACTGTTGCCCGGCACAGCTCGCAGCGGTCCATACTAACAAGCCCCGCTGCCCTTTTCACAGACGAGAACGGATTACAAGCAGGGATGTGCGGCCTTCACTTTATTCAGACTAATTGGTGGCATGATAAGTTCAGACAAGGTTAAGAGGCTGCTTTATGACATGTTGTGACATGGAGTTTGTGGAGGAGTTCGGGGAGCCGTCTCCTGGAACCTAATTAACACTGAGCGTGTATCGGCACATGAATTTATCGCATTAGATTCACTCGTGCAATTAGCCGCTGCGTGTGGATACCACATATGAATTGAGATGTGTGATAATAAAGGCAGCAGAAGGCTTAGATAATGCTCCAGGAACAGCAGGATAGGCAGAGATCTGAACATCTCCACGGTCTTGTTGGTTTCAGATGATTTAGAGCAGCTCTGAGTTCTGTCTGAGTATTCTGTAGTATTGCAGCATAGGAGCCTCGGATTTCACGCTTCCTTGTACATCCGCTATCCGGCCACTTTATTAGAAACACCCACTTTGTGCTTCCACATCTACCTTGTATTTCCACTAACTGGCCACTTTATTAGAAACACCTACCTTGTTCTTCCACTAACTGGCCACTTTATTAGAAACACCTACCTTGTTCTTCCACTATCTGGCCACTTTATTAGAAACACCTACCTTGTTCTTCCACTAACCGGCCGCTTTATTAGAAACATCTATATTATCTTGAGTGGTCACTTTATTAGAAACACCTACCTTGTATTTCCACTAACTGGCCACTTTATTAGAAACACCTACCTTGTATTTCCACTATCTGGCCACTTTATTAGAAACACCTATATTACCTTCAGTGGTCACTTTATTAGAAACACCTACCTTGCATTTCCACTAACTGGCCACTTTTTAGAAACACCTACATTCTACTTCCACTAACTGGCCACTTTATTAGAAACATCTACCTTGCATTTCCACTAACTGGCCACTTTATTAGAAACAACTACCTTGTTCTTTCACTATCTGGCCACTTTATTAGAAACACCTACCTTGTTCTTCCACTAACTGGCCACTTTATGAGAAACACCTACCTTGTTCTTCCACTAACCGGCCGCTTTATTAGAAACACCTACCTTGTATTTCCACTAACTGGCCACTTTATTAGAAACACCTACCTTGTATTTCCACTAACTGGCCACTTTATTAGAAACACTTACCTTGTATTTCCACTAACTGGCCACTTTATTAGAAACACCTATATTACCTTCAGTGGTCACTTTATTAGAAACACCTACCTTGCATTTCCACTAACTGGCCACTTTATTAGAAACACCTACCTTGCATTTCCACTAACTGGCCACTTTATTAGAAACACCTACCTTGTTCTTACACTAACTGGCCACTATATTAGAAACACCTACCCTCTGATTCCAATCTCTTACCACTTTATTAGAAACACCTACATTCTACTTCCACTGACAGGCCACTATATTAGAAACACCATCCCTGTGAATCGACTCACTGGCTCACACCTATCTTGTACTTCCACTTACTGGACACTTCATTTGTTTCCAGTGGCCACTAAGTCTACACTAGTGGTTTAATGATTAGAAAGCCAATCACTGTGTTTGTGCTGCTACGCTAAAGCACATATGAACGCGATAAGGCATGCCGTGCTGATAGCACATGCTCCAATTGCTAAGCCCGCCATCTTTCTTTTGATGCCAAGACAGTGCGCTGGCATGAGGCGGCGGAAACAAGACTTGACAAGGCCGGGCCTTTCTCTCGATTAAAGCGAGCTAAATGTACCCGTCCTAACATATGTCACTACCACTCTTTATTATCTCTTCGCCAGCGGAGTCGCGTCTATGCTCTCTGATAAGGAAGCCATTTTCAGCTGTAATTAAGCTTAACAACTCTTCCCTACAGCTATGGAAGCCCCAACTCTGTACGGTTCTATTAGTTCTATTGTGTGCACAAATCTCCCCTTTTCACACAACATTAGACAATGCGAGACAATGTACTACACGACATTAGACAATAAAAAGGGGGCCGGAAAACAAAAGTGCACAGGGTTTTATGTTATTCTGGGAAATGTTCTTGGATTACAAAGACCCACTCAGGACTGCGAGCACGTAAAACATGAAAACATCTTTGTGTAATACCAAGTAGAACGTTATATCATTACGCTAAGCGGCCACTGGTGTACATTAGAACCCTGTGGAAATAGATGCAGTAAACAGATTCAGTAAATCTTTATTTGAAGGATTCCAACAAGAAATCTGTTCCAGTGGTTCCATTATTATATAGGACATATTGTGGAGGCCTATTAAGGCATTTCTATGGTATCCTGGATGGCTGCTAAGGCATTTCTATGGTAGACCAGGTGGCTGCTAAGGCATTTCTACGGTAGACCAGGTGGCTGCTGCCGTGTTTCTATGCTATCCCAGGTGGCTAATAAGGTATTTCTACGGTAGACCAAGTGGCTGCTACTGTGTTTCTATGGTATCCCAGGTGGCTACTAAGGCATTTCTATGGTATCCCGGATGGCAGCTAAGGCATTTCTATGGCAGACCAGGTGGCTGCTAAGGCATTTCTACGGTAGACCAGGTGGCTGCTGCCGTGTTTCTATGGTATCCCAGGTGGCTAATAAGGTATTTCTACGGTAGACCAAGTGGCTGCTACTGTGTTTCTATGGTATCCCAGGTGGCTACTAAGGCATTTCTATGGTATCCCGGATGGCAGCTAAGGCATTTCTATGGAAGACCAGGAGGCTACTAAGGCATTTCTATGGCAGACCAGGTGGCTGCTAAGGCATTTCTACGGTAGACCAGGTGGCTGCTGCCGTGTTTCTATGGTATCCCAGGTGGCTACTAAGGTATTTCTACGGTAGACCAAGTGGCTGCTACTGTGTTTCTATGGTATCCCAGGTGGCTACTAAGGCATTTCTATGGTATCCCGGATGGCTGCTAAGGCATTTCTATGGTAGACCAGGTGGCTGCTAAGGCATTTCTATGGTAGACCAGGTGGCTGCTGCCGTGTTTCTATGCTATCCCAGGTGGCTACTAAGGCATTTCTATGGTATCCCGGATGGCTGCTACTGTGTTTCTATGGTATCCCAGGTGGCTACTAAGGCATTTATATGGTATCCCGGATGGCAGCTAAGGCATTTCTATGGAAGACCAGGTGGCTACTAAGGTATTTCTCTGGTAGACCAGATGGCTGCTACCGTGTTTCTATGGTATCCCAGTTGGCTACTAAGGTATTTCTCTGGTAGACCAGATGGCTGCTACCGTGTTTCTATGGTATCCCAGGTGGCTACTAAGGCATTTCTATGGTAGACCAGGAGGCTACTAAGGCATTTCTATGGTACACCAGGAGGCTACTAAGGCATTTCTATGGTAGACCAGGAGGCTACTAAGGCATTTCTATGGTAGACCATGTGGCTACTACTATGTTTGCTATGGTATCCCAGGTGGCTGCTAAGGTGTTTCTATGGTACCCCAGGTGGCTGCTAAGGTAATTCTAAGGTATCCCACGTGCTAAAGAGCTACTCAGAATAATTCCCACCCTGATGGTATAAGGCGCATATAGAGGTATGAGGCATATATATTAGGTAAAATGTTGGTTCAAAGAAGAGTATGTTGCCTTGGTCACTATTTGATCCTTAAAATATAATAATACAGTTTCATTTACAACACTGTTATAACACTGTAACTTACTGCGGCTGTAACTAACTTTAACGGCCACTTTCATTGCATGAACTCATATATAATTAGGTTGGATGATGCTTTAGTTTAAGGGTGTCTGAGATCAACATAATGTCTGTCTCACCCTGGACACAACATATTTCAACTCCTCCCATCCGGCAGGCGCTACAGAACCCTGTACACCAAGACCACCAGACACAGGAACAGCTTCTTTCCTCAGGCCATCACCTTCATAAACAGCTGACCAGTCACATCATCTGCTGGACCATAGTTTCATGCCAGATTATACAATACAGTCTCTTCCCCATACATGTACGCTAATACTGTTGCACTACCTTAACACTACTACCTCTACCTCACCACTACCGCCTCTACCTCAACACTACTGCCCTATACGGTTTGTAAATAATGTGTAAGCTGTATATTATTTGTAGTTTGTTTATTGCTTGTATATTGTGAAGATTGTATATTGTAATTGTCTGTATTTACTGTGTATATGGTGTATATGTGGAGTCATTGTGTATATTGTGGTCTGTCAGTACTAGAGAGTCACTAACTGCTGAAACCAAATCCCTTGTGTGTGTCAACATACCTGGCCAATAAACCTGATTCTGATTCTGATTCTGATTTGCTTCATCAAAGATCTTGATGAACATTACCTTGTGAAAAATGATGTCAGCTATTGATAAATACTCAAGTATTTCCTCTTTAAAATCAGTTTTTCAAAGCTTATGCATGTGTTATAATGTCCCTACATAGGTAGCCCTCAGTTAAGCTATATTCTTCTTGACATGTTTGTCCTTTGTTTGCAGTTTTCTTCCATTCGCTGTAAGCACAGGCCGCATATTTAAGCTGTTGAGAGCGACCTGAGCAGCCTTTTGAGGAAAAAAAGCAAACAGCATGAATAATACATAATCACGCAGAATGTTATAAATTATACATTTAGTTGCATAATAAAAACCAGGGCTCATAAATAGCGATGTCTTTGGGGGGAAGACCCTTGCATTATCACGACTACCGAAAAATGACTGATTTCCATGTTGGCCTTTTGCAGTATTACACCGTACGGCTTTGGATGAAAGGCATTAGACAGGTATAACTTGGAGCAACCTGCGCGGAGGCAGAAATAACAGGCGCTCCCGTCTTGTTAGCTCGTCTACGATGGGTTAATGAATAAAGATTTCCAGGCCAGACAGGAAGGCTCACTGCAGGCGTCTGTGCCATGACGGCGATGACAAATCTGCGGTAAAGGAACCTAATGAGGGGCCCTTTAAGATAATTAGTTTAGACTAATTTGAGGTTGGCTGTCAGGACGTAACAATGCATCATTTAATTGAAAGAGAGAGACACAGAGAGGAGAGAGGCTCCCGTTGTTTCGCTTCAAGGGTCCATATCAAGGCATATTCAGCCTACAGTAGCTTAGCTCCGCCCATTCATGCTGAAGTTATAAAGAGTGTGTCTGCCCTGTTTTATGAATGACTAGTCGAGTTTACTGCTTTGAGCTTGAAGTAGTCGCTGATCACATGGTTATCACACTAACAACATGGACGCCTCAGAGAAGACCACAGGTTTGGTAGGAGCCTGATCATTCGGGGTCAATCTCTGGTTTCCTGAATGCTAGCAAAGCTACAGAGCTTCAAAGATAGCCGTCCGAAGACTACAGTAAAAAGTCATGTGTGATTGGAGAGCAGTCATGATGTCCTATAATCTTAAAAATACAGTTTGATGTCAGTTAGTCTTATTTTCACAGAGTTATGGTTCTCTAAATTTGTCTGGCGTTCCAGATCTGCACCGGCAGATGCAAATATCGTCGCTGTCCAAAGAAAAACAAGCATCTCCAAAATGGCAACTTTACAGGAGAGGCCAAAAACCTCATTCAATTTTAATGTAAGTCAATGGAACCAGACGTCTTTCCAAGCACTTTTGGGCCATTTCCGTTGGTCCATTCATCATGCAATTCTCACACAGTATAAACAGCAGCTGCTGTGTTCAAATGATGTATAAAAGTCAAAATGGACAAAAATGGAGATACATGGTTTTCATTGGACAGCGACGATAATGCAAGATTCCACGGTCCGTATCTCTGGTTCCTTGAAGGTTGGCAGTGCAAACCGGAGCTCAGTGGAAAGACCTGTGGCTTGGAGTGTAAACAAAGCATTCCCTTCTCCCACAGCTTTATTTATGATGTCATCCGCCATCACATAACAGATCATGTAACTGTCAATGAAAATCAAAGCCCCTACTAGGCAAAACAAGGTTCATTTAGAGACCTCAGAATTGACTTTTATACTCATATTGTCGTATATTCATAAGTCGTCATATTGGCCATATTAAGCATAATTCTGAAGTGTTTGAGATGAAATTTCTGCTTTTTTGGAAGCTTCCTTTAGAATGTAACAACTTTAGCACGCCTCTAAAATGTCTAAAACGGGAAAATAATGTAACCCATAATAATAATAATAATAATAATAATAATACATTTAACGCCCCTCATCTTCTACCAGCACCTATCTTCAAGTGAAATGTTAATCTCTGAGATCCTCAAAATTCCATCAACATTCAATCCATTAAATCTTTCTAAATTAATGTTGTATATGAAGTCTTTCTGATTCTTTAAGCAATGATTCAAACTATTAATTATTCTAATTATTATAAAGAATATCAAGTTTTCAAATTTCACCACATGGTTTCCTCCAACAGCACCTTCAAGTGAAATGGTCACGTCAGAGCCCCCCACTGATGTTGTTTCACTCATTCATTCATTCCTTCTGGGTCACAGGGGGTGCTGAAGACTAACTCATCACTAATTGGGCAGAAGAGCTGACAGGCACAAACATACCCACTCACACCTAGAGGCAATTTAGCATGTCCAGTCCACCTGACTGCATGTCTTCGTACTATGGGAGAAAACCCGGCACAGTCGGAGGAAACCCACGCAAACACAGGGAGAACATATGGACCCCTGCTTGGGTTCTTGCTGTGAGGCGACAGTACTTTCCACAGCACCACTGTGCCGCCCACTGTTTCACCCATTCGTCATAATTTATTTTTATACAACTTGTATATACGCCTTAAACAGGCTATTGTGCCTTTCAGAATGATATGAAGAGCTCTGTTCTGATTGGCTGTGCCTCATTTGAACAACATTCCAGTCTGAAACACTCAATGTGAATAGGCGGGGCTAAACTGATATAGGCCGATATAGGTGCGCATATGTGCACATGTGATTCATTTTTGTGAGCAGCGAAATCAAACAAGGGTTAGTTTCCATATATGCACTAAATGAAACTAACCCTGGTTTGAATTGGTTGTTTTTGTGATGTCACAAAAATTAAATGCATTTACATACATATATATGTCTGTTTGGTCTATAACACTTTAGCTCCACCCATTCACCTTGATGTTATGCCGAGTGTTTCAGGCTGGACTGCTTTTTAAATGAGACACAGCCAATCAGAACAGAGTACATTTACATATATCATTGAAACTTGTCCAATATTTAGATTCCTTAAACTCTTTAATTTTATAAAACCATAGAAAATGTGTTGTCATTGTGACAAAAACAACAAGGAAAAGAAAAAGACTGGTGGGAAATGGACATGCAAATGAATTATGACTGTTTTTGATAAACAAACACCCACAAACATGATAAGGGGACCACTGTGGAAACACAGCAGCAAAACTGTAGGATATGAGCCCTTTAATGTGCTTTTGCAGGCCGCTATGCATTCAAGTAAGTGGCTTCTGCCACCGTGTTCCTCTAGTACTAACGTGGAGTGAGTCCTATTCGTCATATCACCTTTAGCTGATTCTCCTCATTCTAGAGCCATTAAAACGTCACATGTGAAGGACAGTGAGTCTGTTCGGTTACCCTGCGCAAACCTACGGCCTTTCAACCTCCAACGCTAATGAGATAGCTCTCAAGCGTGGTTCCTCAAGCTGCTATACACGCGCACACACACACAAACTCATCTCCAAATGACATCATTCTAATCCCCCGGAGGAACCTCCAGCCAGTAACAACATACTCGCACCAACTGCATGTCTTTATTGGAGCTATTCAGGTTTGATTGCTTTGCCTGAGGGGCGTCACTGCAGCCCACACACTGCGCTTTCAGCTCAGTCTGCTGAACTGGTGGACTTCTCTGAACTCCCGTTGATTCGGTTAGTTAGGAAATGATTCAATGCATCTTGAAAACACAAATTTAATGATTCAGTTCATTTATGATTCTTTTGGAAATGATTCAGAGCATCATGAAATCACAAATTAAACGATTCAGTTCAATTTTGATTCAGTAGGCAATAATTCAGAGTATAATGAAATCACAAATCAAACAAGAATCAATACAATTATGATTCGTTAGGAAATGATTCAATGCATCATCAATTCACAAATTTAATGATTCAGTTCATTTATGATTCCTTGGGAAATGATTCAGAGCATCATGAAATCACAAATTAAACAACTCAGTTCAATTATGATTCATTAGTAAAAATAATTCAGAGCATAATGAAGGCACAAATCAAACATGATTCAATCCAGTTATGATTCTTTAGGAAATGATGCAGTGCATAATGAAATTGCAAATTCTATCACAACTGAATTAAAATAATTATTTGCAAAACAATGCAATACAGGTAATGAAATATTTGATGCATTATTTGATGCATGAAAGGTCAACAATGATTCAACTTTCCCAATAATTAACTTTTCAGGTCTTTTGAAAAGAAATGATTCAATGTATCCAATAATTTATGATTCATTAGGAGTCAATTCAGTGTATCACAGATGAGCAAATTTACCAGATTTAGTTGAACTGTGATTCTTTCAAAAACAACTCAGTTCACAAAACAAAACTACAATTCAGTTTGATTATGGATCTATAGTAAACCATTTAGGATGTAATGAAACTGTAAGCATTGCCATGGTTCAAATGGATTGTGACTAATTAGGAATCAGAATAAGCGCATGTCTTATTGAACAGTACTAGAACTGAACATAACTGATAATATGGTTCCAAAATTGATGCAGTTGGCTCTTTGTCCCGAAAGCCATCAGGCTCTTCAACTCTTCCCAGTGGGTCCGGAAGAGGGAAGAGGACAGATGAGGACTGAATCTCTTCTGTTAAATCAGAGGTTTATTTATCTGCACTACTGACACTTTACTGTATATCCTGTTCATCTGCACTCCTGGACACTCTAGACACTTTACTGAAATACCAATATATGCACAAGTTCAGTCAGTATTGTCATTATCTGCTGGTACCTGCTGATACCTGCACCCCTTGCACATTTTCTACTTGTCATCTACAGTGATATTTGTATTTTTGTAGATAGACTTTCTTATATATGTTCTTGCCTCGTGGTAATAAGTGAGATATATATTTATCTATAGCAGAAAGTATTATTTATAGCTTATAGTTAATCATTTTTGCTGAGCTGGTACTTACTCATGTTCATGTACAACCCGTACAACCCTTTTCGTATTGTATCACTGTGCTGTTTTGTGTAACTGCTACTGGCTGCTAAATTTCCTTCACGATCTATCTATCTATCTATCTATCTATCTATCTATCTATCTATCTATCTAGCTTATTTCCNCTATCTATCTATCTATCTATCTATCTATCTATCTATCTATCTATCTAGCTTATTTCCAGGTGTCCAAGCACCATCTCTGCCCTGAGACCAATGTGCGTTCATTCCTTCATCTAGAGTGGTGTAGTGTACGTCTGTATGTGTATGTGGACTACGGAGCACACCAACACCAGTGGGATGTATTGCGCAGTGGAATGGTATTACAGAGGCAGCGAAAGGCTCTGGTTGGAATGGCGGGGCTGCACGGGTAATGTGATCCTTCTGCATGATGTATGTGGTGTATTTACCCAAGAGTCTATAAGAATATTTATGTGCTAGAGGACACGGCGAAGGGGGAGATTTTCTTTCAGTGCTGCTGCGGAATATGCACCTTAGATTAGTCTATAGGAAGGTCCGCATATAAATGTAGAATAAATGAATAAGTAAAAACAAAAAACGAACAAAGATTCAAAATGCTCACGCCGACTTTAACCTCTTACAGCAGTAGCTCATGGAGGGGTATGAAAAAGGTCCAACACATACAAAACCAAACATGCTGCACTACTTCAGCAGGCGGAAGGATTTGCCCGTGTTAAAGCACCTACAGCTCTGGAAATAAATAAGAGAGCACTCCAGGTTCTTCTTAAATCAGCATCTCCACATGTACAGCAGGTTCTTAGTGAGGAACAGAAGGTTGGGTTCTAGCTTTACTGGCAGATACAGTGAGCGTCTGGTTCATAAGAACAAGGTCAAGCAGCAAACACACAGGACAACACAGCTACAGACTGGCAGAGGGCCAAAACCACTCTCTACTGACCGTGATGAGCACCACCTCATTCCAATGTCCCTTAACCACCGTAAGATGACCTCAAGTGACCTACAGAAAGACTGGCGAGCGGTGGCTGGGGTGAAACGCACAGCGAGCATGGTTCTAAAAACAGGCTTCTGGAGGGTCATTAGTGATTTTCTAAATAAACAGATCTAAATACAATATTTGATCTGGAATTTGGGAGACGTGTTTCCAGTAGTGTATAGAATCAAACAGAACTGCTCATTTTGGTCCAACACAAACCCAGAAACTGTACAACTAGAGGAACTGATCATTTTCAGGTGGTCTCTTCAATTTTTCCAGAGCGGTATAATACAGTATTCAGGGCCTCTTTGCTTTGCCTGTTTGTCAGGGCTGTTGTGTAACAGCAATAGGCCGCGTGTTACCGTGAGCAACATCACGGCTGTGATGATCTGCTGTGCTCGCCTTCAGTGGATGAACCGATGCTATTTGCGATAACGTGCTTCCTCTTATGTTCTACTGCCTTAATAATGCACACTACACGGCGCAGATATGAAGCTGAACTATGCTGTGATTTATTTCATGCCATAAGCCATAAAGAGCATGTCCCTGCTTTGATGTCTCAGAGGTACAGTGCTGTCATATCTCATAATGCGACGCTCCTCCTGCTGTATAATCCTGAAAATTGCATGTGCCATACAGAGACACAAGGGCAAAGGTCAAACTGCGTATCAGTACAGCCGCTCTCTGAGTGAAGCAAGCCTTGAAACCGGAAACCGTGCAGCCGGGCTGCGACAGAGGGGTCCGGCCTATTTGTGCAATAATTACCACGCTGTAAGCATTAAGTCATTTCTATGAGGCGCAGGAGTGAAAGACAACGACGAGCTGCGTCCACACGCTGAGAGACTCCACTATAAACACTCATTCGCTTCCCGCCGTCGCCCTTCATGTTCTCCTCGTCTCCCGTCGCGTCAGACACATGCCGCCTGTGAATCAGACAAATTTCACCCTGAAGGACTTGAATATGCGATTCATTTGGCGAGGGATTTCAGGCACGACTCCCCGTGACACAAAGCCTGTCTCAGCAAAATGACTACAACGAGGCCTGGTATATGAAAGGGCTCATATCATTCGGAATTATAAACGGCTCTGTGTATGGAAAATAAACCGCCCTTTTCGATTCATGGTTTTATGATGTAATGGAAACCAATCAAGGCAGTAGCCATGAACTGAGCATTGGGGGGGATCAAGTGTATGGGGTTGGGGGTGCGGTTGCTCTGGTATCTTATTCCTTATCTTCCAGTACAATGAATGACACTTCACTCAGACACCATATGGGATTTCTAACTAATATAATGTACATGTATTAACATTGGATGAATTCACCCAGTAAATGCGTAAATGTGTGGCTAATTAACTTTCCATGCGACGTTGACTGATGGTTAATTGGTTACCCAGTTCTCACAAAATCAGTGGTTAGTTGCCACTTCATGCAGTTACTGACATATTTGACCAAAATACAGTATTATGTATTTCTATAATTTAAGCTCCAGTCAAAGATGTTAAAGATGGTAGTGGTTTGGTTTGGTGGTACAGTCCTAGCAACAACTGATGGGAACCATAATGGATCATAACGTTGTACAAAGCTAGTGAGTGGCATCTGTAACGTTTATATCAGTATATTTTAGGGTTATTATTATTAATATTATTATATTAGTCATATTTCAGTTATTTTCACATTTCAGATGAGCGTATCTGAATATTGGGTGGAGGGGCGTGTCACCCTTAATGTATATTGTGATTACTGACTTTGCAATACATTACAATACATTTACATATAGGGGCAGGCAATATGTATTGCTATTGTAATACACCATATACCATAATATCCCTTTCTGAGCATAAGGCATTATCAATATATCATTGGGATTTTAAGAATGCTGACCAACTACATGATTCATTAAGCATAATTAGACCTTGGATTTGGTGCAACACAGTACGCAAAATACTTAATAATGATTTCTACTCCATGTTTTTGAAAATGTGGCACACTAGGTTGTTTTTTCCAGTCCTGATCTCATTAATGCCCACCTCTATGTACATATATGCATACCATAATACATACAGAATATAGATTCTTTAAAGAGGACATAATATAGAGAGATATTTACAGAGATGTTTACAGTTAGAAAACAGTCGGTGCAAATCTGAAGCTATGAATACAGCTAAAGACATTTTTAGATATATTATTCATCATTTAACTCGTTTTAGAAAAGATAAGAAATTGTTAAATGATGAATAATATACTGTAATTATATATATATATTTTATATATATATAGATTTGATAGCAGCTTCTAAAAGATGACTTCACTCTGGACAATAATTTCCTTTTAAATGTTTATTTTATTAAAACGTTATTCTGGATCTTCATTTTATTAAAACTTATTTCAGGATATTCATTTTATTAGAAGCTCTTTTCTGGATATTAATTATATTTGAACCTCTTTCTGGATATGAATTCTATTAGAACCTCTTTCTGGATATGAATTCTATTATTAGAACCTCTTTCTGGATATGAATTATATTAGAATTTCATTCTGGATGTTCAAAATTATTGGCTCTGGCTCAACTGTTGAAAAGTACTGCTTTGCGGATCAAGGAATTGGACATGAAAATCCTGAAAACCCTTCGCAAACCCGATTATTCTGGGTCATCTGTGAAACAACACAAAGAGAGGACATCTCTTTAAACATCCAGGCTGGAAACCGCGAGAATGACAGCTCCCCGACCCAAAGAGAGGCTCAATCAGTGTTCTCTCGCCCGGGAGAGCCAAGCTCACAGCCTGTTCAATCAATCCCTGTTGGTGTACTATAGAGGGAAATTACAGGGAGGGATTTGCACCACCCTGTAAATGTACTCTTGTGTGGTTCCTTCTTCCCTGCTCCATTCAAACACCTTGTGGGGCTACCGCTTTGTTCTGTTCCTCAAAGTTCACAGAGAAGAAGGCTTGTCCCCTATTTGTATTCGCCATCCCCCAGAGCCTGGGGATGGATTTGAGAGTGTCATTCGCTTTGTGGAGACTTATTGAGCGGACTGTGAGGTCCAGAGGGAGGAAACAGCACGGACAACCTCAGTCGCTCAGTTCCTGGAGATTTACCCACAGCAAGCATGGAAGAAATACACTACATGTCCAAAAGTATCCAGACAGGCTTTCGAGTTGGTGTAATCTCCATAGACATCTCCAGGACATTCCGGAGCGGCTGTACATGAGCCTATGGTCACCCTGCCCAATGCCAAGCGTGGGTTCGAGGGGTATAAAGCCCTCTAGTATTGATCTGTGGAAAAGTGGAGCCGCGTTCTCTAGAGCTCCATCCAGGACCTTCTGGGATGAGTTAAAGGGATCCAGAACTCTTAATCCAACATCAGTACCTGACCTTACTAATGCTCAATCAAATCCTCACAGCAATGTTCCAACTTCTAATGTCAGAAGAGTAGAGGTTGTTACTGCAGCAAAGGAAGAACAAGCTGTCCATTAATGCCCTTCATTTCAGAAGAAACACTGGACAAGCAGGTGTCTACAGACTTTTGGCATTGTGATGCTTAAAGACATTTCCAAGATGCATGGAATCTTGGAATATCTCTACAATATTCAATTTTCCAGAGGTTTACTATGGACAAAGCGCACCTGCAGCATTTCAAAAATGACTTAAAACATAAGTCAATGACTAAAATGATTACTATGAATAATACGAAATAGAAGAAACACCAAACTATTGGTATAATTAGGGTACTGGTATAAATAATTGGGTAACAGTTTAATTGACCCCTGATGCAATTAAAACATTAATTGAACTATGTGTTCAGTAATTAGTGACTAGCATTGCACCACTCTATTCTTATCTGATTTATATTCTTCTTTTTCTTTTTCTTCTTGTTCGAGAGACTTTTTGTCCACTACATAGTCCCACATTTTTCAAAATATTCACACCGTTCCAACTCCGAAATGTTCGATTTAATCAGGAATGGTGTGCCTACATAAAGCTTTTTGATCTGATGTGTGGTTTTCAGGAAAACACTGTCAAATTCCCACTTTTTCCGCATTAAGAATGACAAGTACACGCCCATCTAGTGTACTTCTGCACGACCGACGGACACTGTTTCACATACAATCTCAGGCCAGACCACCAAACACGAATTCACGGTTGGATGTCATGATAGAGGTCATAATGTTTGATGTCATGTTGGCTTAAAGCCATTGCACACTGGATGCACTGCACTGATGGTGGTCCATGACTCAGAGCACACTTTAGTTCCTTAGCTGCTTAGCAGTGTGCCACACATCATTTTACCATTACTACATGAAATTAAACCCGTATTGAGACACAGAAAGACACAGTGGCTCATATGTAGCTTGAACTGTACACAGCGAAAGGCAGCCAGTCTTTTAGATTAACAGGCAAATCCTAATGGCCTGTTGTCTCAGCTAACGTTACCAGTGTACCCTTTTTCAGCTCGGAGCTTTCAGCTGGAAACGGCCAGTCTGTGTAGAGGTAGTAAAGTCAGTGTGATGCGAAACACGTGTGTTTATGTGAGTTGAACATGAAAATTGACTTTTTTCTTTTTCTATCCTCCAGGTCGGCATTCTATAGTACTGCTATGCTATGTGATGCGACTACATCATGCAACACTACTTGATACAATGCTACCTGATGCATGGCTATGGGATGCAATGCTACATGATGCACCACTACATAATGTGATGCTACATTACGCAGTGCTACACAATGCACTGTTTTCCATATGCAGCGGCCTTTGCAGTAGACTTCTAGAGACAGTAACAGCTTCAAACAGCTACTTATTACTATGCAGTTATGCAGGCTACCCAACTGCTTGTCCAGTCTCCGGTCATTTCAAGGCTAGACTACTGCAACTCGCTCCTGGCTGGTCTTCCTCTACAGGCTATCAGGCCCTTGCAACTGGTCCAGAACACAGCAGCTCGACTCATCTTCAATCTTCCTAAGTTCACCCACGTCACTCGACTGCTGCGCTCCCTTCACTGGCTCCCGGTAGCTGCACCCACATCAGATTTAAAACCCTTCGAGCTTCGAGTACAGCTCAACTCGACCCGTCATCCCTGAAGACGCATGGAAGACAAGCGTCCAGACTCTTCTCTGTCCTGGCTCCCAGATGGTGGAATGAACTCCCACTGGCTGTCCGAACAGCTGAGTCTCTCACAGTCTTCAAGCGCAGACTGAAGACCCGTCTCTTTGTAAAGCACTTCAGTGAGTGAGCACTAGTAGATGTGTATGTTGAAATACTTTGTTTCTGCACTTATACTGACCATAACCTGTCTTCTCTCTAGGTATGAGCGCTGGGTTGGGTTGCCAGGTTGCCACTTATGCTTTATATGTGTCTGTGTATTGTTCTCTCTAGGTATCAGCACTGGTCCTTGTTCAGGCAGTGTCTGAGCTCATGGCGAGTTCTAGACTCTACCCTTCCTATACTAGCTGGGAAACATTATCCAATGGAACACTAAGCACGGCTGTGAGTCGCTCTGGGGTGCATTTCTACTACATTAGCAACTTACATATTTGGAACGATACAGCTGCGATGCAAGTGTTTCCCAAAACCATGGTTGGAACTATGGAGGTAACTATGTTGGTAACTTACATATTCCGAACCATCGTTAAGCGACACAGGTGTTTCCCAAAACCGTAGTTCCAACAAACGTTCGCAAACACTGTGGTTAAGTTGTGCAGTTGGAACTACAGCTGTAGACCTGTCGTTTGAAGCTTAGCTCCTGGTGATGACGTCATCGATGATGCAGGACGCAGTAGAAACAGACCTGTCACTGAGCTAAAATAATTTGTTATTTTTTGGTACGAACATTTAGAACATCAAATGCTGTAAACATGTAGTATTTAACGTATGTCCTAATACTGTATATTTCTGTGTTTATGAGTACAGTTGTATTTGTCAGACCGCTATGTCTCATGTGTGGGTCAGCTGTGTAACCTTAGTCTAGGCCAATGAACAAAAATTGACATCAAGTTAGTCTTTATTACAAACATATATCCTAAAAGACAACGTAGAAAACTGAACAGTGCTTTAATAAACCAGTTCTTAATCACTGAGAGCTTTCATTACCATTACGGATAAAGAAAACGAAAACAAAGTCACTTGGGTTTCGAACCCACATCCATATGAGACACTACTGTCACCACTGTGTCACATCACATTTACACGTTTATCAGACCGTACCACTCTGGTAGGCTACATATGGGGCTTTTTTAATTTTATATTGCCAATAGTTCTGTTTTTGTTTTTGGGGCAATGTTTTTATAAGAAGTTGTATTTATTAATATTATATTTTTAATGAATATCAAGATTATTATTGTTATTATTTTCAGTGTTGATATTATAATATTTATTTTTAATTATTTTGTTGTTATATTATTTCTATTACTATGACTGGTAGTGGTGGTGGAAAGTTACTTGTTTACAATATAAATAAATATGAGTAGCCTAAATAATACTTTAATTATGTATCCTGATTCTCATATTTTGGCTTTATATTACAAGGTTTGTAAGTTTTTGCACGTTTTCCGGTGTGAAAGTCGGACCAAACACATTTGGAACCATGGTGGTTTGATCTATGGTGGTTCAAAGCAACATGGTTCAAACTACTGTGGTACTAACAAAGTACGGCGGTTTCGGGAAACGTCGTACTTCAGATGTTAGTTTAACGATGCATCGTACCACGTTAGTTCAGTGCTAACCTCCGTCGTTGTACAGGAAACGCACCCCTGGATAAGAACATCTGCTAAATGCCATAAATGTAAATGTACTGTACACTGGTTCTTGTTGTACACAGGTTCTCTATAATTAGTCTATAGCTGTGTTTTCTATCATACATGCTGCATTTTATCATGTTGCTCAGGACCCTACTGTAGTAGCATATACTCGGAGACACATAGTGTGATGTAATTGATCTTCCCTTCTTCATAATGTAAAGCAAACATAAACATTACTCATTATGTATCCAACAATGTAGTTAATGAGATAATTACCTTTCAGTTGTTACGCGATAAAAAATTTAATGCCTAGCAAAACGATAATAAACTTGCAGTATATGCACAGAGAACAGAGAGCCTATTTTAGGGACTGAGGCGAACTACTAATGGCCACATACTCTTGAATAATTAATAAAACACATTTAAGATTGCCTCTAGGCTATATGGTATATATACTGTGTGTGCACTGTTTTCTCCCGAGTTGGTTCCAGCTGTTGAGCAGCGATACTGTAGTGGCAACTCTGAAGGAAGTCTTTGGATGACGCTGTTTTCGATTTGTTTAATCTGAGCAGATTACAGAATTCTCATTTCGTGTTCGCTCAGGAGTTCATCTCTGCATTCATTTTTTTTTCCAACTTCAAATAAAGTAGGTATCCTCAGCAGGACCGTGTGAAAGGTTGGACCCTGCGGTTCCTAATCCTTGCATTGCAATGACCCAGATATTTGCTTGCCGAAAACAAGTCCATGTCAGGATGCTAATCCTTCCCAGCACATCTTTCACCAGGACTCAAATGAAAGTGCAGCTCGGCGGTGGCAGCAGCGTCAGCTTTAGACGCGTGTCAATCAAGCGAGCACCAACAGGGTCAACTGTGTGTGCGGTCCGTATTTGTTTTTGTATATTTGCAGAACAAAAAAACGGCCTGACCTGATAGAGAACAGAGAAATGGAGAAAAGCTGGTCCTGATGTTGTCGAGTGTGTTTAGAGTGTACTTATAGATTCATCAAAACACAATCTCAGTTTTCCTGACACTAGATCCTACAGTGCCACTGTGACGATGTCAAGGTGTGTAACGGCCAGTAGGTGCAGGAGTATACTGTCTCTTTAAGAGCCCCGTGAGCTGTGTGCGCAGGCGTGGAGGTAGTGCGTGGGAGAACTGAGTGTGTGATGTACTGAACGGTAGAGACTACTGGACCTAGCTGTTTTGTTTTGGTCATTCCTTGTTTTCTGTAAGGAACGCTACTTTTCGAGCTTACCTGTCCATGTACGGACGGGCAGGGGACTCTAAGAGACCATGTCTACGTCAGTCTCATAGCCAAATAAACGAGCAAGTGGAATACCGCCAGTGTGTGCACGAGTGTCTGCTCCATTGTGCTTCGTGCTTCACCTGCCTCTAAAGCTAACTATCCGGGCTGGAGCTGGAAATTCTACCAACTCTGGCTTCAAGGCGTTACAGGTGCCAGACATATCACTAGTAACATTGTAC
>CM067496.1:526448-538169 GCA_034552555.1 Semaprochilodus insignis | reverse complement strand
ATATATATATATATATATATATATATATATATATAATAGGAATACAGCATATTGTGTTTACTTTTATGTGTATATAATATGTATATATGTCCATATTATTTATATATTTTAATCTTTATGATCATACATGTGTTTGTATATTCGGTAGAATAAGCCCTGCTAGGAAGTTTGCAGGCTGTGCCGCCAAAGCTAGAGCTCAATCCTTTCTGTCAAGTGTGCAAGCCACGCAAATTATGAAAATGATCCGCGCTCTCTGCCTGGTCCGGACAGCCACGCTAATGGCCTGCCACTTACGATCGCGGGCCGGCGGAGAGAGAGGCCTAACTGGGTTTGCACTGGATTTTCTGTTGCGCTGCTTTATTTAGGACCCAGCCGCTCTCTCCTGCGCCCTGACCTTCAGAAGTCATGCCTCAGCACTCTCGCTTTCGGGATAATTAAATGCCCACGCCGGCCTCAACCCAATCAGCAGAGCCCACGATCAATGGGCGATTTTCAAAACAAACTAATTCACTAATGGTCTGAGTTATTGTTCCAATTTTACCTGAGCAGTGAATTATTGTCCTCCAATCAGGGCAGAGAGGAGAAACCCAGCGAGGAGAAGGTTCAACGGAGAAAGTTAATCAGGCGACCTCGGAGAGCAGAGGTGGGCGGTGGCTAGTTCTGTTTTCTCACTTGTGTGCTTCAGTTCAATTTTGATGGATTTGTACATAGAAGCATTTTCAGAAATTAGATGATTCGTCCTGGAGGAGGACAATTTAACCGTGCGAAATCATTCTCCGAGATGTCACGGTTTGATATATATAACCATTGTTAGTATCAAAGAACGCCTACAGAACCCTTTGGGATTCATTCACCATTAAAAAGGGAAGTTTTAAGCTTTAAATCTACGTTTAAAAGACCGACAGCATGTGGACTCATGCATATTTATATATATATATATTTGTAGGAAAGTAACCCGGGTTAAATTTCAGTCATTAACATTGACTGATTTTTTGTTCCAAATTTTTTTCCAATATAGAATGTAAATATCTAGCACTAGCTGGCTAGACTGACTAGCTAACTTAACATTAGCCAGCGAGTTAGCTACGTTAACACTAGCTTACATTAGAATACGTTGGCTGATTCTTCAAAACAGTCCAATGTAGAATGTAGATATCCAGTGCTAGCAAGCTAACTAGCTAACATAGCAATAGCTAGGAATTGCGTTAAATTAACATTAGCTTACATTAGATTACATTGAATTATCCTTCAAAACAGCCCGGTGTAGAATGAAAATGTTTAGCTCTAAAATAAGCTTACTAGCTTAACTAGCTAACTTAACATTAGCTAGTGAGTTAGCTAATATGATATTATCTTACATTAAAGCACATTGACTGAAACAGCCCAATGTAGAATGTAAACATCTAGTACTAACAAGCTAGCTAGTTTAATTAGCTAACTTAACATTAGCTTACATTTAATTACATGACTTATTCTTCAAAACAGCCCAATGTAGAATGCAGATATCTAGTGCTACCAAGCTGGCTATCTTAACTAGCCAACTTGAAATTAGCTAGTGAGTTAGCTAATTTAACATTATCTTACATTAGATTACACTGACTGATTCTTGAAAACAGTCCAATGTAGAATGTAAACATCTAGCACTAACAAGCTAGGTAGCTTAATTAACTAACTTAACATTAGCTTACATTTCATTACACTGACTGATTCTTCAAAACAGCCCAATGTAGAATTTAAATGTTTAACACTAACAAGCTAGGTAGCTTAATTAGCTAACTTAACATTAGCTTGTGAGTAAGCTAATTTGCCATTAGCTTTCATTAGATTACATATGAATGATTCTTGAAAACAGCCCAATGTAGAATGTAAACATCTAGCATTAACAAGCTAGGTAGCTTAATTAGCTAACTGAACATTAGCTTACATTTCATTACATTGACTGATTCTTCAAAACAGCCCAATGTAGAATGTAGATATCTAGCACTAACAAGCCAACTAGCTAAAATAGCATTAGTGAACTTCCGCCTCCTTCCCACTTCTGATACCCGTGCTATGCCCTTGTGCTTAAGAACGCTGTTCCATCGGAGAGCAGCTGATCTATGCGGAGCAGCTGCGTCTGGGGCTGTGTGGCTAGGTCATTTTGTGCGGCGCTTCTAAGCAGGACAGGGCCTGTCGCAACGCCAAGTAATTAACGCAGCCAAGTGACAGTGCAGACTAACAGCTTGGCCGGTCAAGGTGTTGCGGAGTGCGATCCAGATAAATTAGGCATGCCGGGTTAGCAGGGAATCGAATTAAACAGAAGATAATTCATCCCTAATCAATTCCACCTCGACCCTCCTTCTCCGCCAGGGTTTCTGCTTTGGCGTGGTTTTGTTATTGATGTTTATCTCTAGTGATTTCGATTATTATTACTAATGCCTTCTTATTGTTATTAATCTATTCAAATCACTATTTCGCTCATTTACTTTCCACAGCGGAGAAACTCCTGGGTGAATTACCTCGCGTTTGATGGATGGTTGAACTTGCGCTGTCATAATTGCTTTGTTTTCATTTCTGCTTTCATCAAGCAAATGGATTTTTTTTTTTTAATGGAAGTGAATGACTGACAGAGCCCAGATGCAGGTTTGCTTCTCTTTCTCACTCTTTGTTTTCCATCTCTCTTTAATTCCCTGCTGTAGATTTTTCGGAGCACACCGTGCCTCTGCAGGGCAATGCCGTACAACAGATATGCTAATGGATCGCTTCCTGTGGTTGTTTGTCAGCAGAAACTGGTGGGACGGTCCATTTAAGATTCCACCCACAGGAAAAACTGGTAGTTCTGGTGCAAATTAGAGGGAATTCCTCCGATTCGTCCCATTTTGGAATAATTAAATGTAGACGTAAACATGGTTCGGTGTGAATCGCCCTTTTAGGGGCTGCATCCGAAATGGCGTACTTCCGTACTGTACAGTTCGCGAAAGCAGTACGCGAGAATAGTTAGTATGTCCGTATACATAGTGTTCATAAAACAGTACGCGGAAAGTCCCCAGATGACGTACTACACCGGGAGGGATTTTGAAGTATGCGACCACAGCACACTGTCCTATCCCATGATTCCACGGGGGGCTACAGAGCCGGTCGAAGCGTGAAAGCGGGAAGCCCGCTGTTTACAAGGGAACAATTCCTCAGCATGCCTTTTCTGCGACCTCCTGCTCGACGCTGCCTCCATGTGGAAGTGTTCACCGCGGAAACTAACCACAGCGAACGCTACTGTCGTTAACAGATGGTAAAGATTTTTCCGACTTTTGGCTTTCAAAGAATGGGGTTTGCCGCCGTCACGTGACGTCAGTGGAGATCCGGGTCAAAGGACACAGGTAAGATGGCGGATGTAGTGCGTCCGAGGACGTGTGCATACGCGCACCCGCATACTAACAGTACGTACGTCTTTAACGGCTGAGCAGTACGTACTAGATCCAATTCAGTACGTACTGCTTAAGTATGCCATTTCGGACGCAGCCATGGAGTCAGAATCGTACATGGTGGTGGTACCAGATGTCCATCTCTCAAAGCTCCCTACCGCACCATCTGCAGGAACTGTGTGAGGATATTCAAGCTGCATGGGATGGATTATCACAGGACATCATTAGGAACCTCTACAGCTCCATGCCGAGACTTATGCATACTGAGAGACACTACTTCTGTATGTGTAGCTCAATAAATATTGATCATATCAGTCTAAATGTATCATCATTTATTGATCCTGGTGACCTTTATCTTCCTTCCCAACAGCACTGCCATCCCACACCTCCTTCTGGGTGCAACTGGGTTCATTTGTCCAAATTCGTTGTGGTTTTAATTTTTCATGTATTTTCGGCCTGTATTCATCTCTGCCTTAGACGTCCAGGCTAAAGATGCTTGTGGTGTTGGTTGAAAGTATTGACTGATGAACGAATTTGGCCGTCCTGGCTTAGTAGGTGGTCTTGGTATGAATGTAGAGTTTGATTTGCTCCCCAGCTGGAAGTAGGCGAGCTTATATGCGTATCGTCGCTATCCATAGAAAAACATGTATGTCAATTTTTGTTGATTTTTACTTTTATGCCTCATTTGATCATATGAGCTGCTATTTACACTGTGTGGAAATTTCATGAAGAATGGACCAACAGAAATTGCTTGGAAAGACGTCTGGTTCCATTGACTTCCATTCAAATTAAATGAGGTTTTTGGCCTCTCCTGGAAAGTTGCCATTTTGGAGGTACCTGTTTTTCTTTGGACAGCGACGATATATTTGATCTTTGGATGTTTCCGAGACCTCTGGACTTTTCCACCAGGCTGAACATCAGCCTGAAAACTGATCCCCACCTTTCCTCTCTTAGGAAGCAAACACCACCAAGGTCTTTGTCATGACTTCTGTTCACCTCACTTGACTTATGCATACTGAGAGACACTACTTCTGTATGTGTAGCTCAATAAATATTGCCCATATCAGTCTAAATGTATCATCATTTATTGATCCTGGTGACCTTTATCTTCCTTCCCAATAGCACTGCCATCCCACACCTCCTTCTGGGTGCAACTGGGTGTATTTGTCCAAATTCTGTGTGGTTTTAATTTTTCATGTATTTTCGGCCTGTATTCATCTCTGCCTTAGACGTCCAGGCTAAAGATGCTTGTGGTGTTGGTTGAAAGTATTGACTGATGAGCGAATTTGGCCGTGCTGGCTTAGTAGGTGGTACGGGTATGTGTTTTTTTCGCTCCCCAGCTGGAAGTAGGCGAGCTTATATGCATATATATGAGGTTGCATCAAAATCTCAGCCCCGATTAATGCTTTAATCTGTCTCTAATCTTTGATCTTTGGATGTTTCCGAGACCTCTGGACTTTTCCACCAGGCTGAGCATCAGCCTGAAAACTGATCCCCACCTTTCCTCTCTTAGGAAGCAAACAACACCAAGGTCTTTGTCATGACTCAGAGCAGCTTCTGTTCACCTCACTTGACTCAGCTAATTAAAGTCTGACATAGCAATAACAACCGGTTGATGATCAAGCTGAATTCGGCATTCTGTTTATTATTTAGGGCTCACACCCACACCGGCCCATTTGCTAGTCAAATGTGTCTCGCTGCATAGCTGCGATAATGAGGTAGACAATGAGTAATTACTACTGTGTGAACAATACAAAAAGGAAGATCTATCGCCGGTTCCTGTTAACGACTCTGGATAGCAGGAGAGTAGTGGCGTATTTGTTCGAGCACCTGGAAGAAATCTTCACTTGTACTGTTCAACTGTTATAATCCACATTAAAACAGAACTCTAGCTGGAACCGACTGACAGAAATCCATCAGAGGTAGAACAACGTCACTGATGGGCATCAGTGCACTACATGCATCTCTATGGTTACGCTACACCCATTTCCATGGTTAAACTATTCCCATTTCTATTGTTACACTATATGAATTTTTCACGATTACACTACATAGATTTGCGTGGTTACACTATTTAGATTTCCGTGGTTACACTACATGCAGTGCCGTGATTACACTATTCCCACTTCCAAGGTAACACTATATGCATTTCCATTGTTACATACTATTTGCATTTCCATGGTTACACTACATCAGTTTTGCTGGTGGCACTATTCCCATTTCCATGGTTGCATTATTTTCATTTCCATAGTTACTATATTCCCATATCCATGGTTACACTATTCCCACTTCTATGGTTACACTATTCCCATTTCCATGGTTACACTATTCCCATTTCCGTGGTTACACTATCAATTTCCATGATTACGTTATTCCCATTTCCACAGTGGCACTGCACCAGTTTTCATGGTTACACTATTCCCATTTCGATGGTTGCATTATTCCTGTTTCCATGGCTACACTATACAACTTTTCATGGTTACGCAACATCCAATGCCATGGTTATACTACACCAATTTCCATGGCTACACTACATCAATTAAAATGGTTATGCTACATCCAGTTGCATGGTCATTCTATGACCACACTTTCCATAACCACACTATACTCATTTCATGATTACACTGGACCAATTTCCATGGTTATGCTAGTAGCAAGTTGTGGGACAGTACGCCACATTATTGTCTGAATGCTGCTACAGCTAACATGAAGAGGCAAAGAAATTTGTCTGAAAAGTTAAAAAGTATTGGGACAAGAGGATGATCCATTATATCTTCACTAACGTCAGTAACATTGAACGGTTTTGTAGTCACGCATCCAGATAAATTGTGAACTGTGGTGACGGGCTAACACTGGCTAACATTGACATTACTTTGGGATACAAATTGGCCCCCAAAAACGAAGATCACCTTTCAAACATCACTGATTACTACATACAAATATGTAGCTTATGATGGTTTTCAGGATTATTTGTGTGAAGGTCTAAAGCACAAAATATGTAAATATGAAATACAGGGTACTTTCAGTGTTGCAATGTGACACTGTAAATTTGATCAGAGTAACGATAATTTCAGCTAGAGATGAACTGGAATGACCACTGGCCAAATACAAGCATCAGAGACTGCACGGGCATGTGGTGCTTCACATCAGTTTTTCCTTGTTCTAGGTTTTCGCTAGCTTTCTAAACATTAGCAGTTAGCAATCATAAATCCACTCCCACTCGCAAACTCTCTGAACAGCACACCCTGATTTGTCTTAGTTTTGCCCCTCTCTGGTGTACACAGCTAGCTTCCAGCTAATAGGCTTCCTGCAGCTCCCATCGGCTAGCGCTGGCGTGAGATGATGTGAGATGAAAGGCCCAGACGGCGTTACACTTCGTCTTCCTTTGGCTTTGGCGTTCGACACACACCCAGAGGAGTGCGGACACGCACTAGACTCCAACGCGACTGCAGTGAAGATGTAAATGACACCGCTCCAGCTGTGCCCCGCTCCTCACACATGTAAATGTCAGGAGATGTTATCCAGATGAGTAGCGGGCACCAGCAGGCTCGCCAATGAGTCTGAATCACAGCAAGGCCACAGTGGGAGGAAACCAAGAGATTGTGTCTACTGCTGTGTTCACAGCGTTTGACTTTATTAATGAGTTATATTTAAGTGTCAGTGTCTACATAAATAATTCGGGAAAAAAGCAGAACTTTATTGGTACTATACAGAACGAGCTTAATGCATTAGAATTCATAGACCAGGTCCATTTACCCAGAAAGAAAGAACTGACAGGAATGAAACTTGGTGGGTAAGTTCGACATTGTGAGACATACTAATGATTCAAGTTCGGCTGCACGTGACGTAAGCAAGGACAAGCCTTATCGCTGTACCTGACTGACCCAACAGCCATAACTGCAGACATTCAGCAAACAGTGCAGGACACGATGCAGGACTACATGCACGCAGACCGTTACAACGTCTGCCCATACTGCAGAATCGTGCAGGAACTGTGTGAGGATATTCAAGCTGCATGGGATGGATTATCACAGGACACCATTACGAACCTCTACAGCTCCATGCCAAGACGTCTGGCATGTTGTGTTAGCAAACATCATTTATTGTTCCTGGTGACCTTTATCTTCCTTCCCAACAGACCTGCAATCTCACACCTCCTTCTGGGTGCAGCTATTCTTTAGATGATGAGTGTATTGTATTCTGTTCCAACTGTAATGTACTCACAAACCTCATTGGATGGATCTCTAATCCACTGAAGGTTCTAAAAGACAACCAATATGTCTTAAATCAACCTCTGAAGACGGGGAGGCGTGGATATTCAGATATAGGAATTTCCAAATTCGTCTTATTCCTAACTTTTCTGAAATGAATGTGTTGACGTCAGTTATGTTAAAGTTAGGAACATACCATTTACTTCTCAGTCCACACACCCCATGTATGTATAAAGTAAGCTGCTACATACCTACAGCAGCGTAGACCTGCCAATTCTACCTACAGCAGTCTAGCCCCGCCTGTTCTACATAAAGCAGGTTAGCTCCATCCATTCATTCCACAAAATTGTAGTCCTGCCCAATAAGCCCACAGCAGTTTAGTCTCACTCACTCATGGCCCCAGCCATTTAAACTACCCCAGGTTAGCTTCACTCGTTTTGCCTATAGCAGCTCACCCATTCAGTCCCAGCAATTTAGCCACACCCAGTCAGCACACAAATTTAGCCACACCCATTCAGCACACATAAATTTAGCCACACCCATTCAGTCCACATAAATTTAGCCACACCCATTCAGTCCACATAAATTTAACCACACCCATTCAGTCCACAGCAATTTAGCCACACCCAGTCAGCGCACATATATTTAGCCACACCCATTCAGTCCACAGCAATTTAGCCACACCCATTCAGCCCACAGCAGTTTAGCGACACCCATTCAGCCCACAGCAGTTTAGCCCTGCCCCTTTAGCCTACTGCATTTTACCTCAGCCCATTCAATCCTCAGCAGTTTAGCCCTGCCCCTTTAGTCTATAGCAGTTTAGCCCTGCCCCTTTAGTCTATAGCAGTTTAGCCCTGCCCATTTAGTCTATAGCAGTTTAGCCCTGCCCATTCTGACTACAACAAATTACCCCCTCCCATTTAGCCTACAGAAGTTTAGTCTCAACCATTAAGAGCACCTCAGTTTAGCCCCAGCCATTTACCCTACCTCAGCTTAGCTTCAATTTTGCCTACAGCAGTTTGGCCCCACCCATTCAGCCCACAGTAATTTAGCCCCACCCATTCAGCTTACAGCAAATTAGTCACACCCATTCAGTCTATAGCAGTTTAGCCCTGTCCATTCAGTCTACAGAGTTTACCCCCACGCATAATAACAACTGTTTCAGCTTTAACTGCTTTTTGAATGAGTCACAATACAGGGCAGCCAATCAGAACAGTGCTTATTTACATATATCAGTCTTAAAGGCAAAGGACCAAAACCAGTCTGTTTAATTTTAGGGGTTAAAGAGATCTGCTGATGGAAAAAAGAAGTAAAACTACATCAGTATGAAACTATTAAACTATACAACAATAAAACAAGTACAAGGAAAAGCGTATGATATGGGCTCTTTAATCAGAAACTCTAGCACAGCATGTGCAGGTGGGAATGAGTATATAGTGTATTATGTCATGGGGTGCTTTTGCACTTACAGTTGTAGGAAAATGTTCCCTCGTGGGATAAAAGCCTCTTTGGATTAAAGGCTATTTATGTGTGGTTTACAGAAACGGTCCTGTTTAGCATCTTTATTTTTAACAGGGGAGAAGTGGTGTGGGGTAGGGGGTGGTAGTCGCCGAGCCTCTAAGATTAAATTAAGGTTCACATTTAAAAAGCAGAATGTAGCGGATGCTAATTTTTGCTCTCGTGCTGTTGATAATCCATCTAATTACCTGTGGAACGAAACTTGACGTTGCACGCCTCCTGGTACCGCCGACTGAGTCCCATTCCTCATAATTGCGTGAACGCGGGGGGAAAAAATGGCTCTGGTCTCTCCTGTCAGAAACGGGAGCTACCTCAGCGCTCCGTCGCTAGGCAGCTGCGCTCTAATCAGGAGCCTCAAATTGAGCTGCGGGGGCACAGTTTATCACGGCAAATACGGGCTGGAAATTGCCCCGTTTATCGGCACCCCTCCCAGATGGATGACTCCTCTGACTCCATTTCTGAATAAGACGCCGCTGTTCTGCCGGAAAGTACATCACTGCGTCCTCGGTGGAACAAGCCGGAGTTTCATAACCTGAAGTTCCGCAGCCCGGACTTACTGTCACATTAATGCCCATAATTTCCCCACGTTGGAGTGCTGCTTATGCTCACGGGGTAGTTGTGTTAACTACCAAGCTAATATATCATCACTGTCTCAAAGGCTAGCTCCACCAATTCCTGCATACTCCAGTCTTTGAGAATGGCAGAGTGATTCAGAGTTGGTTTGGTGTGACACGGTTCAGATGTTCTTTACAGTGGAGGTGATGGGAACCAGGGGTCTCCATGGCTACAACACAAATACATACATACACAAAGAGCTTGATGCAATATGTAAACATCCCCAGTCCAAATATGGAAACTAAGCCACAAAAGCAACACATACTGAATTTACACGACCACCAAAGCAGTTTCACATATATATCCATTTCAGCCTGGACTACTGCGTCACAATACAGGCCAATCAATCAGAGTACAGCTCATTTACATATATAAGCCCTAAAGATACAGAAGCTCGGCCTGTTTAAATCTAAGGGGTGAGGAATTAAACAGACTGGTCAACACTCTCTGTAAAACCTGTCTAAGCATGGCTTTATTAAAGGGGACCTATTACACTTTTCCATTTTTTCTCTTTCCTTTAGTGTGTTATGTGGTTTTCTGTGCATGTAAACAGTCTGCCAAGTTCTGAAGACCAAAGTACATGCCAGAGGGAGAAACTCTCTCCCACAGAAACCACTTTCCTCAGCTGCCGGAAACTTCCCATTGGAGTTCCAGCCCTTTTCTCTGTTACAAGGTGACATCACCATGTAACACAATTGTTATTGCCAGTTCACTGGCAAGCTTGGCAAGCCCTAACTCAGTACACAGAGAGCTAAAATAGTCAAGACTCAGCACTCTGAAACATCCTGCTCAAGCTCATGAAGGTGAATCTACCAGCTTGTTCTACTGGTCATCCAGGGTCTGATTCTGGCTCAAACAGTTATGGTGGAGCCGCCGCAGTTGTAAGAACAGCCACAACAAGGTGGGGGTGGTTGACCAATCAGAACAAAGTGGGTGAGCTGACCAATCAGAGCTCATCGGGAGGTGGGACTTAAAGACACAGGAGCTCTAACAGAGCGTTTCAGACAGAGGGTGAATACAGTAACAAGGAAAATAATGTGTTTTGGGGAAATGAAAGAATTGAAATCTGTTCTAGGAAACCTTAAAAATACAATGATAAACATCAACTGCAGTAGGTCCTCTTTAAGGTCACAATATCACAAACACAATGTGTAAGAGTTGCTGGAAAATGGTCATGTCAAAATTGAAGTATGAGTATTTGTTAAAGCATTAAACATAAACCTCAGGGGGTTTCTGGACAAGTTTCTGGACCTCTAGGCCACATCAACGTTCAGCCACTCTTGCATCATCGAATTGCGCAGTTGGCCCAGATTTGGTAGATCCTTTCTCTGGTACAATTCTGAGGAGAATTCCCTGTAGACTGGGATTTTTGCTACTGCTGTTAGACCCGTATGACCGCACGCTTCTATACACCTGCAAATTCAGCTACTCTATTACTCAACTACTCTACTATACTCTATTCAGGCCACACTATGGTCTTTGGCACCCTCAAATGCAATCACCCCTTTAGCCAATCAATGCGACCCACTTTTCCCACCTCTTCTCAATCTATGAATCTTGTAACTCACACCCCGCACGTCTTTAAAGCCCCAACATTCTCATGCAACAGCATCTGCAAGAGCATGAAATTACTACCACCTTAAACACGTGTAGTGACTAAGTTTTTCTATCCATGGAGCTTACCTTTTACGGATAAATGGAATGTTCCTGTTTTTTTATTTTTTATTGACACTTTCATGTTTTTATGTACCAAAACCATCATGACTCATTTCTACGCGACCTTGTTCCAGCACCTCTTAGCTCCAGCCACCTTTCTGGCTGAACTATCGCTTTAAGGTCCAGACTGCTATATATTTTTTCTGAAAGCAGGAAGGTGCGAGCCACACAGAGAGGCTTTCGTCCCTCTGAGCCATGGAGAAATGTGAAATGGAGGATAAACAGAACGCCGGGAGGGAAATGAGGTCAGTAAATTCAGGCAG
>CM067496.1:486686-503319 GCA_034552555.1 Semaprochilodus insignis | reverse complement strand
CTCTCTCTCTCTCTCTCTCTCTCTCTCTCTCTCTCTCTCTCTCTTCCTCTCTCCTGCTGGCTGATGCTGCAGTTTAGTTCTGAAATGCGACGACTTGCTAAAGGCCACTTCTTTCTTTCCCCCCTTCTTTCTTTTTTCCAGCTAAAGTCTGAGTCCCCTCCACTTTGAAGCCTCTTGCGACGGCGCGCCAGAAAAGCAGCCCAAAGTCGGAGCACAATGGAGAGAGAGATGAAGGGCTTATCCGTCCAGCAGATAGAGAGGAAATATTAACCGGAGTCGAGCGAATGAGTGTAAAGAGAGAGATAACCGTGACACAATGCAGTTCTTCGGCGTGCAGCATTTTCATGACCATTCATAATTTCCAGATATATTTAGTGGGTACTTAACTGCAGGAGCGACGGTGGTTAAATGAAGTGGGGAAATGCAGCCTTAACGCTTCTGTTTTGGGGGGACGATAAAGGAGAAAACAGGATTGGCTCTGGGAGGCAGGCAAACAAAAACAGGCTTGTATTCATCAGCACTTTTATCTGCTCTCTTCCCTGGAGTGCTCCGCTATGGAGTTCGGCTCTGCAGCAAACGCTGATCTAGATACAGCTTCTCTAAAACTCTGCTCTAATTTAAGCCTCCTTAATGTACAGTATTTTAACCAGCTTCACTTTTATAACGCTACCTACGTATCTGTATATATGCATTTACAGTTATGCAATTAAATACATATACATTTGTATTTATTTATGTTCCCTTTGAGAACCTCTACTGAATACATTGAATAAACATATATATATATATATGTATATATACTGCTTGACTGTGTATGTATGGTATATATATACTGTATGATTGTGTCTGTATGATCTATATACTATATGACTGTGTATGTAAGTGCTATATGACTGTGTATGATATATATACTGTATGACTGTATGTATGCTGTATATACTATATGACTGTGTGTGTGTGTGTGTGTGTATATATATATATATATATGAATATATACTGTATGACTGTGTATGTATGATATATATACTATATGACTATGTATGACATATATTCTATATGACTATGTATGATATATATTCTATATGACTGTGTATGTATGATATATATACTGTATGATTGTATGTATGCTGTATATACTATATGACTGTGTGTGTGTGTGTGTGTGTATATATATATATGAATATATACTGTATGACTGTGTATGTATGATATATATACTATATGACTATGTATGACATATATTCTATATGACTATGTATGATATATATTCTATATGACTGTGTATGTATGATATATATACTGTATGATTGTTTATGTATGATATATAGATATATTGTATGACTGTGTATGTATGATATGTATACTGTTTGTGTATGATATATAGATATATTCTATGACTGTGTATGTATGATATGTATACTGTTTGTGTATGTATGCTATATGTACTATATCCACTCATTGACTATTCATACGATATAATATTTACACTCATTGACTGCATTTAAGATGTATATAGTACTACGATATATTCATTCACTGACTATGATTAAATATACATATACAGCCTTTTTGCAAATGTTGTTAATAGTGTATCATCATGTATGATCATATTCCTGCTGGCCTCATTATGGCCCTACTGTATGGTTACTGTATGTGTAGCATGCATTAAACACTAATAACCCAGAGACCATATCTTGGTTCCTCCTGGTTCATCCTCCACACTTCACGTTTTTCTCTGCCCATGGGGTCGTATTTATTCCCAATAATCTGAATACGATGAACTCAGATATCCACTGTTACTGTCAATGACTTTATATATAAAATTCTGATTACTTTGACAGTTAATTGACTAATCTGAGTTTTAAAAAGACCAAGATTAAAACAATCCACATCATGTAAAATCTATGCCATAAAAATACCCTTTAAAGGGGCAATGCGTAAGATGACACAACCTTTTGGATTCATACTCCAAACAACAGGGGGCAACATATCACCAGAAAATGCCCAGTCCCTCCTCCTCCCTCTTCTCTCCTTACCAGTCTAGAAGAAAGTATCAACCTGAGTGTCCATCAGTGGAAAGAATCACCAACGTTAACTCTTGTTCTGTTTCTACTCATATCATATATGTTTTGTTTGCTGTCGAACATGGTTTCTTGCCGAGACGGGTGGCGACGGTTGCTCACCAAGAGCTTCAGCCATTGTTGTGATTACTCTTCCTTTAATTAGCTACCTGCTCTTAAATGATCTAACTGGAACTTTCAGGATTTTCATCATGTGTAAATATGGTTAGAATACCATGTTCAATCCTCTCATGTTGGATTACAGTTACTCACTATCGCCTTTCAGGGTACAAAGTGGTGTTATGAGACAGGATGGGCAGGGGCTAGCTCGTTAGAATGCTAACTTCAGTAGAAATCCTTTGACATACTGTCAAAACTGTTATTTCTACACATTGTGTTCATAATTTTTTATTTAATTTAGTTAAGTTTGGAATGTATTCAACAAAAATCAAATCAAAAAGCCGGCAAACATTAACTTCATTTTACTTTTAAATATTTTTCTATTTTAAATGGAAAATTTGGAAACTTGGAAATTCAACTCCACTTAGTTTAATTGCTGTCCATTTTACGTAAACAGTTTCTTAAAGACAACAATTTATTGTTGACATTTTCAGTTAGTAAGTCAATCAAAGCATATGATTTAAATTATAAACAATACAAATATTACTGACCTATTTTATGAACTGCATAAATGGAAATGGAAGAAAATTTAAATGTCTTACTGTAATTATATGGATTAAAATATAAATTATCAGTCAAAGGAAAGACTACCAATTTATTAAGGATGGGCAATTTTACATGATGATTACAATAACAATTCATGAATCTGATCCCGAGTCAATCGAGAGAGTAAGAAAGAGAGTACAGGAGAGAGAAAGAGAGAAAGAGAGAGAGAGAGAGAGAGAAAGAAAGAAAGAGAGAGAGAGCAAATGAGCAAGAGAGTGAAAGGGAGAGAGAGAGAGCAAGACAGAGAGAGAACGATAGAGCGAGAAAGAGAGAGAAATCTGAAGAGCCGGAGGTTGTTTCTGTGGAGAGGCTCCTTGAGGCTGCCACATTATGCTGAGTCACGCTTGTTCCCTCCACTACATTAAGCATTCTCCATCCAGCCCACCATCTCCGAGCCCGCCGCCAGAAAGAAATAACAGTGCAGAGAGCTCTCCGAATGAGGACTTCTAATAAGATGACGCGTCTCAGCCGCACTCGTAAGCAGTCGTTTCATATTCAGGTACCAGCCTCTCCGAATTAAGCCAATTATCTCCAGCGGTTTCCTCGCGAGTTAGCATGCGAGGCTGTTTGCCGTCCACGGGAAGCGAAGGAAGTAGGCAAGGGATGTGCGCAAAAGAGTTGGTGAATCCTTAGGATTTTGTCAGATAGCCCAAAAGCATGACTTTTTTTGTTCTCGGGTCGATCAATAAGGCGCTTACGCCACTTAAAAGAATAGCTGTGGGTGCTTAGCTTTCAACATCAAGAAGGGAGGAACAAGGTACATAAGCCCTGCTGTTTCGGACTGCATGTGCGGAATGCTTAAACCAGGCCTCCTGGCTCAGGCCTTCTGCCTTCTGTTTTATCAAGGAAGATGAGATCACTCTTATCTAAAGACCAGTTTGTCTTTTATCTCTTCCTTTTAGGCGAAAGGATGGAACGTGTGGGCTTAGCGCACTTGGTGACTGGAGACGAGTGCAGGAAGGCAGAGCTAATGCGCTAAATGCCGCCTTTGTGCTATCACAATGATCGCGAATATGAGTTCCGGGATTGATGCAGCCCTCATAGCATAACACTGGCATGGTACTCCAACCACAGTAGAAATCCATGATGAGTGTTTTAAGATTTGGGATCTGGTACATGGGGGAGCATCATCGCGATGTGCTAGGGTCAACAGTTATTTGATGATAGTCAAGTTGACGTTGACTAATCACTGACGGCGTCATGAAGGAAACCAGGGGAAGGCTTTGCTTTAAGGCCACTTTAGAAATCTGTGATGACAAAAAACTCAACCTGGAAGTAGAGCATGACATGCCCTGTCCAACGAGGCCTAGATCGCATCACTATCCTTCAGAGAATTCAGAGATACGAACCCCAGAATGAGACTTAGGTGCACCCTAGGTGGCCTGGCCAAGATGCTTCCCTGCAGCAGAGGCTGTTAGAGTGCTGCAACTTGGCGAAAATAAGAATAACCAAATTTCAAACATAACAGGAGAATACCAAGCTTTACGTAGTTGCTATTCCCACCCCAAGTGCCGTTTGCTTAATTTAAAGGAACTACTGTGCCACATGTAAAACCTACCACATTCATTTAAAAGTCAAAGGACAGATTTGGGTGGACCTTTTCTTAGACCATGTCTTACGTCTTTACATATTGACATCACATGCTTAGGCTGACACCAATACAGCATGTCTATGTGTGCTTGGCCTCAACAACAAGCACTACTGAATTCCTCAGCACATCATACTGTATTTTGCTATTACTACTCTAAAATAAAGCCACAGGTAGACACAGTAGATCACATGTAGCTTGAACTGTACACAGAGAAATGCAGCTAACGTGGGCTGGAGGTTAGGGAACCAGCCTTGTGATCGGATGGTCACTGGTTCAATTCCCTGAACCAAAACAACACGACTGAAGTTCCCTTGAGCAAAGCCGCTAACCCCCCAACTGCTCCCTGAGTGCAGTGGATAGGACTGTCCACCACATCGGCCACTTGTGCTCACCGCCTCCTAGGGTGTAGTGGTTTCACCCCATGGATGGGTCAAATGTGGAGGCTGAATTCCTTCTTGTGTACATACAATTGGACAAACAATTCTAGTATAAATGCTAATGGCCTGTTAGCTCAGCTAACATTACTAGCCAGTTTATAAAGTGTAAACTGAAAGTCTGATACGTGATGCTGGATACTTCATTACATTCAATTTATATGAGTGGAGCATGAAAATCAACTTGACCCTGGAGTTTATTGGCTCTCCCTGCCAGCATTCTATAGCACTGCTCTGTTGCATGACAGTATGTGATACAACACTACCTGATCTGATGAGTCCAGTCTGCAGCGTCCGTAAGATCCTTGTGCATTCCGTTTGTGGAGCTTCAAAGCACAACCCACTCTACAAACACAGGTTCCTGCCTGCAATTACACATTTCCACCAGAGAGGTCACCAAATCCCCAAAATCTACATAGTGTTGCTTTAAATGGGCTGCGTTCGGTGTGAATTGCCCTTTTACTGGCTGCATCCGAAATGGTGTACTTCCATACTATACGGTACGCGAAAGCAGTACGCGAGAATAGTTAGTGTGTCCGAATACGTAGTGCTCATAAAACAGTACACGGAAAGTTCCCGGATAACGTACTACACCGGGAGAGATTTTGAAGTATGCGACCACAGCACACAATCCCATGATTCCACGGGAGCTCCAGAGCTGTTCGAAGCGGTGAAAAAAATGGCGGAAAGCGGGTCGGCTGTTTCCTCAGCATGCGTCTTCTGCGACCTCCTGCATGTGGAAGTGTTCACCGCGAAAACTAACCACAGCGAACGCTACTGTCGTTACCAGATGGTAAAGATTTTGCCGACTTTTGGCTTTTAAAGAGTGGGGTTTGCCGCCATTACGTGATGTCAGCGGAGGTCCGGATCAAAGGACACAGGTAAGATGGCGGATGTTGTGCGTCCGAGGACATGTGCATACTGCGCACTCGCATACTGTGGGCTGGAGGTTAGGGAACCAACCTTGTGACCGGAGGGTTGCCGGTTCGATTCCCTGAACCGACAGTAACGACTAAGGTGCCCTTGAGCAAGGCACCTAACCCCCAACTGCTCCCTGGGTGCCGTGGATAGGGCTGCCCACCGCTCCGGGCAAGTGTGCTCATGCTCTGTGTGAAAGTCACAAAATGGCTCAAAAACTCTCTACTCGGAGAATGATTGGCCTCACTGATTTGATTTGAACGTACGTCTTTAACGGCTGAGCCATACATACTAGATCGAATTCAGTACGTACTGCTTAAGTATGCCATTTCGGATGCAGCCCTGGCTACTGTCACAACAAACTTGCACCGCCTTTGTCATTCATTTCTGTAGGCATACAAGCAACATTAAATAACAGAAGGACACTGTTTTAATCATTTAATGTTTCCCATATAAACAGCTTCATAGGGGCATCACACTATATGTCCGTATCATACAGCCCTGCAAAATATTGTAATATGCCGTAACTGATTACTTTTGATGCAAATTAAACCTAAAATTATCCAGTTTATCCACTGTTATTATAATCAGCGCCATCTTGTGGACTAAAGAAACAATACAATATCCATATCATAATACAATCCTACATAATAAGGTTTATTGCCAGTGTATTGCTTCACACTAAGTATCACAATGATTATTATCATTTATTGATTCTTATTATGAGTCCTGAAGTTTGCATTGCGAAAGATGTGAGCAGAATTTCTAAAGCGTTCTGGGCTTTCATTCTTCATCCGTCTGGCAGGTGCTGGTGGCTTCACTCGGAGAGGAGAGGGAGCGGGGTGGGGAGAGACGAAGCCAGCTGGCAGGATCCCCCCCTTCCCCAACTCCCGCACCTACAGGTTGCCTTTGTTTATTAATAATCCTACCAGCCTCGACAGGCAACTGCAATGGCAAAGCAGCTGGTGGGCCTCGTACCTTCTATCAGGGGGACCTGGAGGAGATTTCCTCTAATTGGGCAGCGCTAGATCGAGGTAGGCAGAGTATTCTCAGCCCTTAATCGAGTCAAAGAACTGCGAGGAACCGTCTTGAGTTAAAATAAATACAGCCTAGAGACAACAACTGGAGAAAAAAGGGTTCAAGATCTTCTGCAGTAGAGAACTACACTGAAACTTTGTAGTACATTCAGCACCCATCAGTTTGAGTCTGTTCTTGTCTTTTTGGATGTCTGGGTCTGAAATAAAATGCTCAGGCTCTATAGTGAGATGTACGAGCAACAGTACAGCAGAACAGGAGCTGAGTGGACAGAACAGGTTGAACCCAAAACAAAGAAATAAGGAACTCGGTGAAAGTAAAAAATAACTAGATCGCTTTTCTCAAAAGTCTATTTAAGCCCTAATTTGAGCTGGATTAGCCTTAGATAGAGGTTCAGTGATTTGAGTGAATTGAATATAGAAGTTTCAGTTGAATCCTTGAAAAAACGGGTTAAGAGTAGTCCAGTGTCGTCGGTAAATGCCATATATTGCCAGTAAATGTCAAGAGGACTAATGTACTAGATTGTGAACCCGTCCGGCAGCCCTTAAGATATAAACTATATTCCAACTTTGGAATGTTTGGTCTAATCGGGAATGGTATGCTTGTATACAGCCTTGGCCATGGGGCGTTAAAAGTTTTGCCCATCTTAAATCACAATGATCCAAGTTCATTACCACCTCATTGCCCAGTTCACCATGTAGGAAATGACAGAAATCACCAGCAACTACCTCGCAACCACCTGGAATACCATAGCAACAGTCCAACAGACATTTGGGATTTTGTAGCAACCAAGCAATAACCTAGCAACCACCATGGATACCTTAGCAACTGCCTAGTTATACCCAAGCAATTGTCTAGCAATCACTGGGGTTACCTTAGCAATCACCTAGAAGCATCTTAGCAAGCTTACGAAACGCAGAAATCACCAGCAATTACCCAGTCACCCCTTAGCAACCACCAGGAATACCATAGCAACACCCTAGCAAACACTTGGGATATCACAGCAACATCTGAGCAACCATCTATAATTCAGGAGAAACCATCATGCAATACTCTAGCAACCACCTGGGATGTCATAGCAACTGCCTACCCATACTGCAACTGCAACTGCCAAGCAACACCGTAGCAACTATATGGGATATCGTAGCAATCACCTATCAACACCCTTGCAATGATTTGGGATACCATAGCAATAAGCAATGCACTAACAATCACCAGCAACTACCTAGGAACCCCCTGGAATACCATAGTAACTATAGCAACAGTTTGGCAACCCCCTGGGATACCATAGTAACTGCATATCGACACGGGAGCAACTGCAAAGCAAGACCATAGCAACCATTTGGGATACCAGAGCAACTGCCTATTAATGCCTTAGCAACCTCCTGGTATACTATAGTAACAGGCTGCCCTTAGTTTAGCAACTGCCAAACAAGACTCTAGCAACCATCTGGGTTACAATAGCAACCCCTCAACAACACCCTAGCAACCACCTGGAATATCACAGCAACTGCCTGTCAGCACCCTAGCGACTACCTGGGATACCATAGTAGCCACCAAGCAACACGCTAACAACCACCTAGCAATCACCTTGTATACCATAGCAACCATCCAGCAAGATAAACTCGGACTGCACAATCACTCAAGAGCTTCCTCAGGAAATGAACTCCTCTAGTTACACAATCACAGTGTTGTTAAATATGTTAGACTATATTAATATTAATAGAAAATATTTGAAATAAGACATAAAATATGCCCTGTACAAAAGCCATGGCACATTTCAAACTCTGCAAATACATAGAAACTAAAAGAGGATGTGTTCTTAACTAATCCTCACTTAGAAAACCAAAAACAAAACACCTCAAGCTGCACATATACGTACGTGTGCACACGGTGTATATGTATATATGTATACCGTTGCTGTCCTAAGAAAACATGTATCTCCATCTTTGTCAGTTTTGACTTTTATGCATCATTTGAACGCAGCAGCTGCTGTTTACATTGTGTACAAATTTCATGATGAATGGACCAACAGAAATGACCCGAAACTGCTTGGAAAGACGTCCGGTTCCATTGACTTACATTAAAGTAAAATGAGGTTTTTGGCCTCTCCTGTAAAGCTGCCATTTTGGAGATACAGTGACGATATGTTATCCGCATCTGTTCTTGTGTGTAATGTGCTTGTATATGTCCTACCAGACTTCATTCTACTTGCAACAGGGAACATGACCACCTCCATGTCACCCGCCCTTAGTGGGGAACCACTGTTATGATTATGGTGATAAAGTACTACCATCTCGGGAGCCAGGTCTCTGGCCGAAGGGCTTTAGTCCAGCACAGTTTGGTGATTTTCCTGATCAAACACACCTGATTGAACTCAGCAGTTAATGACCAGGTATGGTGGGTGTGTTTAAGCAGGGCGATCTCCAGAAGCTCTGGTCTAAACAGCGAGGGGTAGCCTCTGGGCAGCCTTTCACTGGGCCCTATAATTACATAACTGTATGAATTATTGAGGTTAATCACAGCAAATGACCACGGCTTTAAATCATTTATGAATATCAGAAGAAACAGTGGCCAAGCCTTCCTCTTTCTCTGTTCCTCTTCTTCTCGTTCTCTTTTCTCTTTTCTTATTTAGACACGGTCCTGATTTGCATAAAGCCGGCAGTGAGGGGAATCCGATTGGTCGTGAGTGGGGTGTGCTCTGACTCAGAAACGTTATTTCCATATGCTTTGATGATCTCGAAGGTCAACGTGGGATCAGCGATGGAGATGAAGGTTGGAAAGAAAATCAAAAATAAGGATTGATGATCCGTGGATTATCAGCTTATGGAATCTTAGTGGACTGATATGAAATCTGCTGCGGTTTCTGGGAAAACGATGATATAATATTATATTCTTGATAAACTACGTCAACCTTTACTGGACATACTGAATGTACTGCCAATAATTAAAGAGCCCATACCACTGAATTTTCAACGGAATTTTCCTTTCCTTTTTTAATATGAATAATTTTGAAGTTGTATGTAAACATACCATTCCCTCCATACATACACACAAAACTGATATTCATAAATGTATGTGGAAACTAAGCTGCAAAAATATGTCACAGAAACGTTTACATACAACACCCTATGTAGCCTACAGTAATCTCCCGTTCATGCTAAAGCTATAGTTACACCTTCAAAATGATACATGGTACAGGGCAGCCAATCAGAGCAGAGCTGATTTGCATGTATCAATCTTCCATTCATTTTCAGTGTTCACCTTCTGCCTAAAACGCTCTGTTAGAGCTCCTATACCTTAAAGCCCCGCCACCTGATGAGCCCAGTGTGGTTAGCTCACCCACTTTGCTCTGACTGGTCCACCACCAGAGGAGCATCCTGCCTATATGAAACGCCATAGCAGCCCTATCAGTTTGAGCCAGAGTCCGAACCTGAAAGTTTGGTAGCACAGGTTGGTAGATCCACCGTTGGGATCTAGACTGGAGCGGGATTGGTCAGAGTGGTTTACGTCTTCAGCTCTCTGTGTGTTGTGTGAGTGCATGCCAAGCTTGCTGGAAGGCGGGCTATAAGGATTCTGTTACGAGATGATGTCACCTGGAAAAGGTGTGGAAAAGTGGCTTCTGTGGGAGAAAGTTTTCTCCTTCTGGAGTGAACACTGGGCTTGACAACTTTGCAGACCGGTTATATGGACGAAAAGCTACAACACACTAAAGGAAAGAGAAAAACTGGAAAAGCAAAAATAGATTCCTTTTAAATGGTGCACAATTTTCTTGTATTTTCAGACTTTGTGACATCACAGCATCAGTTCATTCATAATGGATTGTTTTCAGGGCTTAGTTGCCGTACATGCACTGAGTGTGTTTTGAAATTTAACTGTGTTAGCACACTACATCAAACTTTTGTTTGGGGGGGTCTATAAAATGTGTTTTTTCATGGTATGGTTCCTTTAAAGTCATGGTAACTAAAACAACCTGTTTACTTCGATAAAGAGAGACTGGAAGAAGTCACAGGGACAATAATTATGGCTTTTTCTTTTTGCTGCATGAAGCCAAGTAAATGTTCTAAGTAGACCCTGGTGGGGGTTTGAGGTCGGGGGAAAACACATGTAAAAGTAGCATATGGGCCCTTTAAAGTGCACTGACAGTAAAGAACAGTTATGTTTCTCAATGGACAAATAAAATGGCTGAATAAAAAAGTCATAGCTACATTTGGAGTTCACATGTTAGACTTTCTTCCATGATATCCACCCTGTTATACATCCTGTGAGGTCTGTTCCACTTCCATCGCTATCTTTCCTCCTTACAGTTAACAAATACACGCTTTCAATGACTGATGCAAAATAGCGAAAGCCTAAGACGTTCCATATCGCAGGCCTGGCTGTTATCAGACTCTTACCCGGCAAACAGCGGGTGCCAACGAAACCTCATTTGCATTAAAAAAAGAAAGAAAAAAAGCGTGAGTGAGAGAGAGAGAGAGAGAGAGAGAGAGAAAAGACCTATCTGACAGACATAATTCTGAGACAGTATTAAGTAATATCAGAGAGCAGACAAAAGAAGGCCCAGAGCCTCAGATTGGGAGCGATCACCATAAATGTGTAATATTTTATTGCCTCATAAAGAAATCCCTTTGGCCCCATCCGACTGAGTTATCGTCCTCCGTGGCTTTTCCCAAACGATCCGATGGCTTGCGCTGGAATGTGCTGTTCTTTGCAATATCACAGGAGCATTATAGATGTGACGCAACAAAACTAACGTGACCTCGACAGGAACGGGTCCGGATGGCCAATGGTCCGATCTGCTGGAAACAAAGAGGCTTTTTTTCTCCTCACATGTGAAGAGCGATGGCCTATTAACCAGCGAGAGGGGGGAAATGAGGAAAGATGAAAAATAATAAACAGCGCAGCCTCTGAAGACTTAAATACTGCTTTTCATTATTATCTTTTAATTGCCTTCCATTTCCCAAGGCCAAAGTAACTGCAGCTGTATATGGGCTGCAACTGTATCTTCCAGCAAAATTCAGCAAACCATATTTGTTTAATAGTTAAATACATTTTTTTTCTTTGACACTACTCTCTCTCTCTCTTGCTCTCTCTTTCTCTCTCTCTCTCTCTCTCTCTCTCTCTCTGAATTCACCATTCAATTAAGGAGGATGTGTAATTGCGAAAAAGGTGGGAACGTTTTGATTAAACTCTGATTATACCTAAAGGTGCAGTAAGTGATGGTAACTGATACGGTCTGATACACTTTTTGTCAAATTCAACAAATATCCCCTCGCAATCCACTAGCTGTCCATTCTGCACACACACAGCTCCACCCTAAATGGTGCAGCCGTTCCATTCAAGGTGCATCTTGTTTTAATTTTCCCATTTCCCCATAAGTGGTGCAGGAGTTACATTTGGGTGCATCTTGTTGGAATTGTTCTGTTCCACCTTAAACAGTACAGAAGTTACATTTGGGTGCATCTTGCATTTTTACATTCCACCTGAATGTGCAGCAGGTATCTTCTGGTGTTTTGGCTTCTCATTTCAATTTTCCCATTCCACCTTAAATGGTGTAGAAGTTACAATGGGTTGCACCTTGTTCAAATTTCTCAGTTCCATCCAAAACGGCACATTTGGGTAGCTCTTGTTAGAGCTTTCCCATTCCAAATTAAATGGTGCAGAAGTTACGCTTGGGTGCATCTTGTTAGATTTTTCCTCTTCCACCTTAAATGGTGCAGACGTTACATTTGGGTGCATTTCACTAGATTTTGTCCATTCCATCTAAAATGGTGCAGCATGTATATTAAGGTAGCTCTTGCTTGACACTTCCCCATCCACCCTAAATATTCCAGCAGTTACATTCTACGAGTCTGTGTGAGTTTTCCCATTCCACCTTAAATGGTGCAGCAGTCACATTCCGGCACCTCAGCTTCTTGTTTATGAATCTTCTTGTTCCTAAGGCACCAGAATGTGACTGCTGGGAACAGGAAAATTCAAACAAGAGGCTGGTAAAAAGGAAGCTGACTTCTGAACAGCAATGAGGAGGGTTCTCTGGTTCTGCTGGACAGGTGGGGAACATTAACCTATCTCTGCTGTTTTACAGAACCGGTGGGTCAGTACAGTTTTGTCCTATTTGCAGAAGAAACTGTAGTCACAGTTTACTAACCCACAACCAGCTAACAGTCATTACATTACTACCTGTGTCCTTGTTAGCACTAATGTCATGTCATGGTGTTTGTCTGTGCAGCGATTGCCGTTTGATAGCCCAGTGTTGTTCACCATGGTAATGCGTGTCCATGAAGTTGGGGGGCGTATCTTCTAAAGGAGCGCTGATAGGACGCGTGTATTTGTTTTGCTGCTGAGTTCAAATATCAACCGCTGGTCTCCAGAATTGAGATCAAATGTGTTCCCATATTAAACAACACAAAATATGAAATGCACCATAACTTTTGAACAGACCAAATCTGGTGTTTTTAAATATCGACACTGTGCAAAGAAAACTTGTATCTCCACTATATGTCCATTTTTATTTTATGCTTTAATTGAACACAGCAGCTGCCGTTTACACTGTGTGAAAATTTCATGATGAATGGACCAACAAAAATGGTCCCAAACTGGTTGGAAAACAGTCTGGTTCCACTGACATACATTAATGTTAAATTAGGGTTTTGCCGTCTCCTGTAAAGCTGCCTGTTTGGAAATACTTAAATTCACTAAATAAACAGAAGTAATTAGCAAATGTATTTGGCCTGGGGCGCCCAAATTTTTGCATACCACCTTAAAACAAACGGGGCTGCTTTTTAAATGGAAATATGTTTTTCCTTTGGGTCAAAATTGGAGCACAAAATGATAAAATGCAATGAATTGTAAATAACTACACTACTTTAATCACTATATGCCACCAATGTTACTGTAAGCATTTGACCACTCTAGCTGTTAACTTACATTAAAGTTAAGAGCCTTGTTAAATACTCATGTACAGTTAGTGTCTTGGAGATGCAAGATACCTATCACAGCATCAGCAATTTAGATTACATCGAGAACATCCATGATTTGGGTCAATCTGTAGAAGTTCCCTCACGTTTCTAAGTACGAAAGCTCCACAAAGCTCCATAATAACAACACAGCCACAGCTACTCCAACATGTCTTTGATGAGAACACTTACGCAAATCCCTCGACGATGAAGCTCTCTTAAGCCCCACACAATCTTTCAAAACTACTTCGGCTTCTCCTGATAATAATTTCCTGACATTGTCATCTTGTTACTTCTCCCCTCCCTCAGACGAAAAACCCTCCGGAGGAAGACGCATCATGTTTAGCTCATGAATGATGGATTCATTTGTCTTTATTAATTTTGCAAGCATTTCAGGGATGATTTATTTATCAATTGATCCAGCGATATCCACCTAAGCCTCCCTTGTTTCCTGCTGACTCGTGCAAATTTCAGATTGCAGGATTATAATCAAAGCGGACAGGGCGTCGTTTAAAAATAGTGTTCGGCTCGTTCATGCACTATCCCGAGGTGTCCCGAGATGAAGTTAAACATATTTAGGGGTCTGCATCTTAGAAAATTCAATATACTGTGATTTGTTTAATAAAAGAGATTAATATATTATTATTAAAGTTTCCAGCCTGCCTATAACTAAGCTAAAGCTGGCTAAAACAGATCTAAACATAGTTACAACTGAGCTAAACCTGGCTATGACTGAGCTGAACATGACTATGATTGAGCGAAACCCACATCTGACTGAGCTTAACCCAGCTATAACTGAGCTAAACCCAGCTACGCCTTAACTAAACCCAGCTACGACTGTGCTAAACCCAGCCTCGACTTAGCAAAACCCAGCTATGACTAAACTAAACGCAGCTACAACTGAGCTTAATCCAGCTATGACTGAAGTAAAGCCGGCCACGACTAAGGTAAACCATCTAATGACAAAGATAAACCCAGCTATGACTTACCTAAACCAGACTACAACTGAGCTAAATCCAGCTATGACTAAACTAAACCAGATTATGACTGATCTAAAGCCGACTATGACTGAGCTAAACCCACCTCCCCTGAACATGACTACGACTAAGATAAACCCGGCTATGACTAAACTAAACCAAGCTATGACTAAGCTAAACCAAGCTATGACTAAGCTAAACCCAGTCATGACTGAGCTAAATCCAGTAATTACTGAGCTAAATCCAGTTATGGCTGAGATGAACATGACTATGACTGAGCTAAAGTCAGCTACGACTGAGCTAAACCTGGCTACGACTAAGCTAAACCCGGCTACGACTAAGCTAAACCCGGCTACGACTAAGCTAACCCCGGCTACGACTAAGCTAAACCCGGCTACAACTAAGCTAAACCTGGCTACGACTAAGCTAAACCCGGCTACAACTAAATAACTCATATTCTGTAAGTCATATAAGCTGTAAAAACATCTTGTTGTGCATTCGTAGTTCTGATGTCTCAAAAACCAGATTAGCTAAAACAACCATTTGAATTTTGCGATATGAGTATCAACCACACAAACTTCACGAATGGACCTGAAAAGTGGGATAAAAGCTCTTTAAGTGAAGATTTGATTTTTGCAATTCTAAGCACCCCTCAGAGATCACAGAGGAGCAACATGTAATACTGTCTGCTGATTATATAATGAGGCCGTATGTGAGACTGCGGGTCAGCAGCGAAGGGACTTCTGGACTGTGAATCTGACAAGGTTCAAAAGCTTTGTCTAAATAAGAAAGAATTTAAAGCCATTATTAGGTCCGCCACAAAGCCGGAATACTGTGAGGCAACGAAAGCAGCACGGGATGATGGTAAATAGAGCAAGGAGGGCTAGTATGACATAGTATTTTGATACTTTATTTTATAATATGAGGGTCATAGATCAAAGATTTATGATGAGATTGGTCAAAGATTTAGACCAATTACAGAGAGCCTGTAAACAACAACAACAACAACAATAACAACCAGAGTTACTGAACAAACTGCATATTAAGGAAGTTGCTGCCTGGATGTCAGCCGTCATTTAACCTCTCAGTCTGCTTGTGTTACTTTGCCTTTAAGTTACATTTTGATATATGTAAATGAGCTCTGTTCTGATTGGCTTGTGTTTCAATCAGGAAGAAGTGCGAGCATTGTGTTTAAAGGGGTTAATGTGGAGGATGTGATCAAGTAAAGAGTCTGAATCGCACACCCCCTGCATCTCCAAGGGCTTCGTCATTTGTTATCAGCGGATACAAAACGCTTTTTAAGGTCCCTGCCAGCCGCTAATGACACTCTTCAATCACGCTCTATTTGGAAGCGCTTTTGAACAAATCCGCTGGAAGTCCAACCCTCAAAACGTGGATAAACAGAGTCATATCCGCTTATGCCCCATGCTTGTTAATACCCATGTTCGTAAAAAGAAGCATTCTTAATTACAATGACTTATAAATACGTACTGCGTATATACCGTACCGCAGGAGCTTTTAAACACCTCAGTGTCACTGCTGGACTGACCTACAGTGTCCTGTGGGCAGTGTCCTGATAAAGGACTAGAGAAAACAAACCGTGCAGCAACAAATGACCTATCATCCACAAGGTGGACCAACGAGGATTATTACTGTCAGACTGTAAATACAACATACACTGCAGATTCATACTGGATTATAATCACTCCAGAAGTATTACTGTCAGACTGTAAAACTACACACACTGCAGATTCATACTGGATTGTAATCACTCCATCTTTATTACTGTCAGACTGTAAAACTAAACACACTGCAGATTCATACTGGATTATAATCCCTCCAGCATTATTACTGTCAGATTATAAATACAGCATACAACATAAATACAACATATAATCACTCCATCTTTATTACTGTCAGATTGTAAACACTACAC
>CM067496.1:458491-476788 GCA_034552555.1 Semaprochilodus insignis | reverse complement strand
TGTTGCTAGTTTGGTTGCTGTGGTATCCCAAGTGGTTACTTAGGGTGTTGCTAGGTTGGTTGCTATGATATCCCAGGTGGTTTCTGTGGTATCCCAGGTGGTTACTTAAGGTGTTGCTAGTTTGGTTGCTGTGGTATCCCAAGTGGTTATTTAGGACGTTGCTAGTTTTGTTGCTGTGGTATCCCAGATGATTGCTAAAGTGTTGCTAGGTAGCTGCTATGGTATCCCAGGTGGTGTCTAAGGTGTTATTTGGTGGTTTCTGTGGTGAGTGTGTTAGGGGTATGATGATGGTATGAAAGTATTTAACTACAGAGTGTTTACTGGATTATTAAATATATTTGATTTGGTTCAAAAACGTTTAGATTGTAAAATAATAATAAGAGTAAGAATCCGAAGGAGGGTTAAGTTAATTATGCAGCTAATAATGCATAAATATAATAAATAAATCATCTAAAATAACAATGCACTTTTATTTTAAGCTGCTGGAAACTTCTGAGCGTTCTAGCAGTTCCTATACTGAACGTTTCCTTTCATCTGTATCCTTTTAAAAGTTAGTGTCTTTGTGCTGGTTTGAAATTCTGGCCTTGAGACGGCTGGTTGTGGTTTCCGATGGCCGTCAGATGTTTCTGTGAGTTGCTGGACTTAATGCCAATTCATGCAGGACACAAGAAGAGCAGAGCCAATTGAAAACAAACTGCAGTAAAGGACGGCCGCTGTCCGTGGTGCTGAATATAGATCACTGTCCGTCTGGGTTCTTCTCCAAAGAGCTCTATTGTAGATTAGACTGTTCAGTATTGCGGAACTGTGAACTGTGGTTTGTCTCTCTCTGTCTAGCAGCACTGTGTCTAGAGTTACTATTGTCATTCCCCTGTGCTATTAAAGTATATTTACATGAGTTTCATAATGAACTACATTTACATTTTATAAAAAATCGATAGCACTTGTTAAATAATTCATAGCAGATACGGACAATAGTTACTGAAAAACGGTGTTATTCAAAAATATAGCTTAATATTGATGTAATATAGCTGAATAATAAACCTCTCATGAATTAAAAACAACTTGTCATTACGATGTAAATTAAAACTGAATAATCCGTAGTAGTTGCTAAACAATTCATAGTGAATTCTAAATAACTCATAGTAGATACTGAATAACTCATATTAGAGACTGAATAACTCATAGTAGTTATTGAATAATTCATAGAAGATTTTCAATTATTTATAGTAGCTCTGAATTATACAACGTAGTTGCTGAATAATTCATAGTAGATACTGAATAATTCATAGTAGATGATGAATAATTCATAGTAGATACTGAATAATTCATAATAGATGCTGAATAACACATATTAGAGACTGAATAACTCATAGTAGTTATTGAATAATTCATAGAAGATTTTCAATTATTCATAGTAGATCTGAATAATACAATGTAGATGCTGAATAATTCATAGTAGAGACTGAATAATTAATTGTAGTTACTAATGAATTCATAGTGAATGATAAAAAAGTCATATTAGAAACTGAATAAATCATAGTATTTATTGAATAATCCATAGAAGATTTTCAATTATTCATAGTAGCTCTGAATAATACAACGTAGTTGCTGAATAATTCATAGTAGATACTGAATAATTCATAGTAGATGATGAATAATTCATAGTAGATACTGAAAAATTCATAGTAGATAGTGAATAATTCATAGTAGATGCTGAATAACACATATTAGAGACTGAACAATTCATAGTAGTTATTAAATAATTCATAGATTTTCAATTATTCATAGTAGCTCTGAATAATACAATGTAGATGATGAATAAGTCATAGTAGAGACCGATTAATTCATTGTAGTTATTAATGAATTCATAGTGAATGATGAAAAAGTCATATTAGAAACTGAATAAATCATAGTATTTGATGAATAATTCATACTGGATGCTGAATAACTCATAGTGGAACTGAATAATTCATAGTAGTTACTAATTAATTCATAGTGGATGATGAAAAAGTCAAACTGAATAAGTCATAGAAGTTGATGAATAATTCATATTAGATACTGAATAAATTATATTATACTGAATAATTAGTCATAAATTAACCTGACAGAAAACTGTTAAAGAGCTTGTAATTGGGATGTAAAAATAACACTGAATACATCATAAAAGTTGCTTAATATTTTGTAACAGATACTCTTAGATAATACTCATAGATAATAGAGCTCTTAATGCATACGGCATAATTCATAACAGTTTCTAAATTCTCTTTGTGTAATTCTCAGTAATTCATATGAAATCATCTTTATAGTTATTCAGCACTGTATAATTCATTTCAGTTGTATTAGGAAATTAGCATAACTCCACAAACAGACTGGTTTTAGGAGGTTAAAAACTTCCCACGCCTTCACATCAGGCTGACAGGCACAGATCAGGTGTTTTTTACTCATAATTTTCACCTCTGATCTGATCCGCAGCGTGAACAAATACACACGGGTATTACGTTAAGCATGTGTTGATGAAATAAAGTAACCTGTAATCTCAAAGTCACGTACTGCTGGGAGCCATTGATCAAATTTAATAGCACAATCTTTTCCAAATATGTTGCAGTGTCACTATATTTAAACCTGCATGAGTAAGGTTAATGAACCCATGTGTTCCAAACACTCGTACTCTGATAAAGGAATGTCTTACTCGACTTTGTCATTTATTTATTTATTTATTTGTTTATTTATTTATTTTTGACTCTTAGCATCTACATGTAGTAAGATATGAGAAAGTGGCACATAACATAGTTTTGATTGGTCTAAATTGACAGCGAATACTGTGGATATACATGTTAAAGTGTCAATTTAATATTTTAAAGCCATCTTACAGCATCAACAAAATACAGTTATAAAGTATTAAAAGTAATAAACCAAGTGCCATAAACCATGTAAGTATTTCAAATCATTTCACCATTAATAATTCTCTGAATATGAACAAAACACATGTATATTGCTGTATACACTTGAGTATTGAGTTAATTATCGTAGCTCCATTCATTTAGTTGATTCTGAAATTAGTCATATTTGGGGCATATTTGTAATAATGCTGCTAACTCAGTACAACTGAGTGATTGTAGCTTACCTTTGGTTCCCAGCCGGGATGCCCAGGGGTCCTTTCCACACAGCATGTTCTCTCCGTCCACCGGGCCATAGTTTCCTACCACAGTTCAGGTAAATTGGTACTCAGGTAAATTGGAGATACTAAATTGCCCCCCAGGTGTTTCAGGGTAAATGTGTATGTCTGTTTGTCTGCCCTGTAATGAACCGGAGGCCTGTACAGGGTGTTTCCTGCCTTCTGTCCAACTAGCGCTGGCTAGCTCAACCCAGAAGGAGAAGAGTCTCAGACGATGAATGATTTCCTGCCTGTAGACAAGTCTTGCCACTCAAATTAGTAGGCTGGACTGCAGTTGTAGCAAATTCATACTGTGTTTGAGGAAACTTGTGGATAACAACGTCTTAAACATCCTAACTCAATTCTACTCCGGACCGTCTCGGCACACAATAACGAAATATTCAGCGTAGTGTCCAACCACCACAGAACCACAGCAGGTGGGGTCACTCAGCTTGCTTGACCCTATAATCAGTACTAATGAGAATTAGATGACTTACCAGAGTGAATGTAGGTGCTGAATATGCAAACATAGTACCAAGACCCAATAGGAATGATGTGAGTATTACTCGAGAAGTTTGCATTGAACAAAAGAAGGTGGAACATTTTTTTTGAAGTTCTGAGAAAAACACGAGAAATGCAAATCATCCAAATGTACACGTGTATGCAGTATCCGATACAGAATACTCTGTCCGCGTCACAGTCTGAATCAAACGCTTCAGCTAAAATAATTAGAACCTATTCCAGTGTGCTGAGGTGACCGGATACTCCTTACTGGCTAAATTAATACTTGCAGTGTGCATATGTAGTTATTCATTATTTAAGCCTCCTGGGTCGCACGTGGTTCTGCACTGCTCAAAACCCAAGAGGCTGTATCTTTATCCCGTCTTCTAACGACAGATGCAGGCAGCAGCAGATGGCCTTGTCGCCTCACAGCAAGAAGGTCCTGGGTTCGATTCCCCGGTTGGGCAACCAGGGTCCTATATGTGTGGAGTTTGCATGTTCTTCCCTCTGTGGGTTTCCAGCAGGGGGTGCTAGTTTCCTCTCAGAGTCCAAAGGCAACTTGAAGCTACTAAACTGTGTGTGTGTGTCTGTCCTGTGATGGACTGGCAACTTGTCTATGGTGTTTCCTGCCTTCCACCCATTAAGTGCTGGGATAGGAAACTCAAAATTTCAAGGCAACTTACTGCACTATTTTTTTTAGTTTTGAGGCCAACTTACACTTTTAAGTTTAAAATAAAAACACCTTCAGTTGTGCCAACTAACTAGCTTTTGTTCAGATAATTTATCTTTCTCATGTGTAAAAACATACATAGGAAAGATAAATTATCAAAACAAAACTAAAGCTGGTTAGTTGGCACAACTAAAGGTGTTGTAGTTTTAACCTAAAAGTTTAAAGTCAAAACAAAACAATTTAGTGCAGTAAGTTGCCTTGAAATTTTGAGTTTTCTTAACTTTTTTTTACAGTGTGGATCCTATCCCAGCACTTAATGAGTGGAAGGCAGGAAACACCATAGACAAGTTGCCAGTCCATCACAGGACAGACACACACACACAGTTTAGTAGCTCCAACTTGCCTTTGGACTGTGAGCGGAAACTAGCACCCCCTGCTGGAAACCCACAGAGGGAAGAACATGCAAACTCCACACATATAGGACCCTGGTTGCCCAACCGGGGAATCGAACCCAGGACCTTCTTGCTGTGAGGCGACAAGGCCATCTGCTGCTGCCTGCATCTGTCATTAGAAGATGGGATAAAGATACAGCCTCTTGGGTACCACTTTAGAATAAGGCTGCCTTTATAAAGGATTTATAAATGGTTTACAAATATGTTGTAATTGTTATTAGTTAGGTCATAAACAGTTTACAAAGTATTAATAAGCAGTTATAACACATTAATAAAAAGCTCCTCCATAGAATGTATTTGAATAAGTCCTGAAGCTAACAGGGTTTATGCGGACTGATGGGAAAGATGAAGTAAGATCAGTAAACATAAAAATCTGAGCTTTAACAGTACAGAAGTATGTGTGTTCACTATTAGACTAACAGCAGGTCACTGTTGCCCATGTTATGTATGTGTTGTAACTGCTTAATAATGATTATAAGGTGTTTATGACCCAAGTAATAAGCATTAGTACAATCTTTTTAAACCATTCATAATATAGTGGTCCCAAATCTTGATTTTAGTATCACGACAACCTACTAGAGCTTCAATAAAATACAGTATACACAGTGACTATAAAGCATTTGAATCAAGTTGCCTTAACTAACTCAAAGTGTGCTGAGAATGATCTTATTCAAAATAACAGAGTTACTATGTCAATTAATTTTTGAGTTAGTTTAATTGTTTCAGGTTAAGTTACTCCGATTTGATTTAGTATTAAGTCATACTAACTTAAGTCTTTCATGCAGTCTGTAGGAGACTCCTCAGTCTGTAGGACTTATCCAAATGAACTGACCTTATCTAGTTATACTTGAACAGCTAAGGATGATACAAGGAAATATGTGTTACTAGATTTGTATTAGTAAGTACATTGGGGGCGGCAGTGGCACCGGGTAGCGCTGTCGCCTCACAGCAGGTAGGGCCTGGGTTCGATTCCCGGGCGGTGCATCCAGGTTTCTTTCTGTGTGGAATTTGAATGCTCCCCGTGTGTCCATGTAGGTTTACTACCACAGTCCAAAGACATGCGCTCAGGTGAATCGGAGATGTCTCTGTCTCTGTCTGAGATGGACTGGCAGCCCGTCCAGGGTGTATCCTACCTTCCGCCCTTTGAGAGCTGAGATCCAGCACCTCCCTGTAACCCAGTAGGATCATGTAGGTTAGGAGAGGAGTGTGAGTGAGAAAAAATAAATTGCAGTTTGTCTGCATCCACTTTCTACCTTTATTACAGCTTCCATTCCTTTCAGGAGACTCACTTTCAGTTCCTCAAAGAGACACACCTGCAAAGTTCAGTCTTAGAAGTTGGTTTAGCATTTTCCGCTTCTCACAATCCAAGTAATCGCAAACACACTCAGTGATGTTGAGGTCTGGACTCTGGGGTGCTCCGTCCATTGATCTGAGAACACCAGCAGCTTCTTTGTTTGATGTGTCTCCTGTTCTCAGGGAAGAGCTTCTTGAACAGCTACACCTCCTTTCAGACCCACAGCACTGAGTTGTCTTCACACAGTGGAAGGATGAACAGAAACACCGGTTCTCAGATCTGAAGCAAGAGTGGAGCTTGATGTTCTCCTCTCTCTCTCGAAGGTGAAAGTTTGAACTGCTGCTTATCTGATGGGGACGGTTCTGGTGATCCTTATCAATCCATATAGCTTTAAAATTAAAATGAATATTAATTGGTATGTACATCACATTGCTTAGCACTGAAGTCTTGTATGATAGTTTTGTCTTAGGGCACTCACAAAGTTAAGGACCTGTGAATGCAGCTGTGCCAACACATTGTCCACGCTCATGAGTTGACTCGACCAGCTTGAGTGCTAAGTGCTAAAGATGCTGACAACCTGCTAATGATGGTTGCTCCTATAGGCTGCAGGGCTTAGGCCTTAGAGAACATGCTTTTCTCCACCTCCAATGATATTTCCAGCAGTCACGACCTGTCATTTGTTGGCAGATTCGTGAACAAATGTGTGGATGTACATCGAGCTGTTGCATCCATCAAGAAGCTGACAATAATGAGGGGTTGGAGACGCTGGTGGCGAGGAATAGCAGTTTGGAATAGCATACTCTCCATGTTAGTTAAAGCGGACGTTTGCTGAAAAAGTAGCCCAAAAGTAGCTGATCAACTAAGGGTAAGTTTGGTGTTTGAAGTTTAGCCTGTTAGTTTTATGCTATTGAGGCTAATGTGGCTAACACAGAATGTAGGTTTATTGATGGTCACTAGCATTGTGCTAAGTCATAACATATGTCTGCGAACGATATCAAGGTTCTTAGCATTGGACGAAAACACGTACACAATATAGGTTGCCTCATTTGCTGTCATATGTTGCCAGAAAGCACATAAAGGCACAGTTAGCAATTTTGGAGAACAATATTAGATCTCAATGACAAAACAAATACACCCCTCCTCTGGACACGTGTTACCCACCTGTCCAGCAGAACCACCTGCCTTCATGCCTTGAGCATTTTTCTTCACCAGCTCCTTGTTCACATTTTCCAGATCCACCTTAAACGGTGCAGCAGCTTGTTCACATTCAGGTGCCTCAGGTTCCAGTTGGAAATTTTCCATTCCACCTTAAATGGTGCAGTAGAGGCACCTGTGCTTCCTGTTGGAATTTTCCTATTCCACCTTAAATGGTGCAGTAATTTAGTAGTGCAACACCATTTAAGGTGGAATGGAAAAGAGGTCTTCTAAAGGGCTTCCGAATAGGACACCAAATTCAGCCTCATGCCAAACTCTCATTTACAGATCCAGAGCCAACACCGGACTTTTGAGCCAGACGAAGTGAGCACAATGCTAATTAGCTTCCATTACTTGTTTGCTATGTTAGCTTCGTGGCTCCAGTACAAAGCTGAAGAAGCAAAAATCCAAACAATAGACAACTTTGTAGTTGGACTGCATTTATGATGGTGTGCCGGGGTGGAGGGTGTGTGGTGCTGAACTGGGTAAATTCGATTTATTTGCTGAACCGTGACCTTAACGACCCATCAGCCTCAGCATGCGGTATATGATGAATTTGTATGTAATTGTTCCAGAGCTGAGCACAGGAGGACGCCATCAACACGGCACTGCGTGCTGCAGTGTGCGTCACACACATGACAAAACGCCTAATGACTGAGCTTTATGGCTGCAATTAAAAAGCATGGAATTGCTGGAGAAAGGTAATGATCGCTCATAAATTTAGAACAACAACATAATTAACGGGTCATTTGATGCAGAATCTCCCGCCTTTTATCAGTCTTCAGCAGCCTCGCCATCCTGTATGGAAAGTCTTGGCGTTGGTACAGATGAAGTTGGGCTGGGAACAGTGTGAAACTCAGTGTTGGGGTAATTATTAATTACTGATTGCTTCTCTCAAACTGTAATGGTATTACTTTACTGATTATCTACCAGAAAAATGAGCTTCACAACTTCTTACTGTACTTCGGAGTTACTCACTAAAGTCCTACACGCCTGTAGAAGTACTTCTACTCCTAACTTCATTTAGAATTGAGGTTGATTCTTTCTTTCTTGCACCGAAGCGAGAGCCAGGAGACGGGCTGAGGATTTGAGTTGTTTGTTTCAAGGCAATCGCAGCTGAGTCTCAGCTCTGGTCCGAAAACAGTATCTGGACAAACAGTTTCACCGCTCCTTAAAGATTATACATAAGGGGTGTAGACTTGGAACTAGGTATGTTGGTGTTGTTTCACCAGATGGTCAACTCTCCTAACCAATAAACAGCTAGGTTAAGGTATTTAACCTTTAACCTACAGCTCCATACCCCTGATGATAACCCTTCCCAAGGACTCTTCCCAGGGGGTGACAAAATATTTTTACAAATGGCAAAACCCACCAACAATATATAGAATTATACACTTATATAGAATTGACACTTATACACATACACAAACATATATATATCCGACAGAAAGAATGAGCCAGTCACAGTTAGAGCTGAGTGTGTCATACCTGCTGGTTCTCCTCTCACCTCCAATCTCCCGGACTCCATTTCCCATAACCCATCACCTGATGATGTCACCATCACATGTTCACAATCTTCCAATCCCGTTCCATTTTCAGATCCTCCTCCCCGGAGTACTAACACACACCTGTTCCCCATTTGGTCTGTTTGTATAAATGCTCCTCTCTCACACTGGCCCACTGAGAAGTATTGCCACTCTGTGCGTACTGAGCGTGTCTCCCTGTTGTTATGCTTGTTAGCTTCTCTGGTTTGACTTTCTGGTTCACTCTTTTGTCTTTCCCCTTTTGGTGCTGTTGCTGGTCTGGTTGTTTGCCTGGTTTTGACTTCTGCCTGTTTTCTTACCCTGACTCAGTCCTTGCCCCTTGGTTATGTCTGCTTTGGACAGGTTGCTGCTGTGTTGCACTACCAACCAGTCTGTTTAATAAACATCGCTTTGCTTTTAGCTCAGCGCGCAAGTTCTGTGGCCATGCGGAGCCAGTAAGTCGCAAGAAGTTGCTGTGGTTCAGTCCAAGATGTGTACATGTGTTGCATGTGCTTTGTTGTGGTTAGTTTGCATGGGGTTACTATATACCATTTACAGAAAATGTGTGACTACAGTAGGGTGTCCACTTTCGTAACCCCAAAAAGGAGGACATCCCACCGCCAAAGGATCGCCATCTGTCTGTCCATCAACACAGAACGATAGGGGCAAAATATCTAATTGCGATTTTTCTGACCAATGTTATAATTGTGATGTTAATTATGATCCAGTCCTTATTCAGTCTATAAAGACTAATGGGTCCACTGTTTTTGGCTTGAGGCTTTAACACAGCCAGTTAACTCACCAGACAGACTGCCTGTTAATTAGGGCTGTGTTCATGCACACAACACATGGGTTGTTTTGATGGGTCTAAATAATCTATAATTGGTTCACAAGCTCCACACCATTACTTTCTACCTTGGAGAAGGGGAGTTAATTAATAATATAGGTTATATTAATAATTGCAAGCCCTGCGATTGCACCTAGATTGCAACCGCTGGAGTTGCAATAGTGGCTTTGCTGTATAAACAATTCATCTTTCAGCCCAACATCATTTGAAAGACCTTGCTAGTAATTGTTGTCCAAGTACTGTACATTCATTGACCAGAAAATAATGCACCCAGATAGAAATGTCAGAGCTCTGAATGCAGTTTTGTCTCAGGTAGATATGTAAATGATTACAGGTGAGGTCTGGTTACGTGAGGGCATCCACACACAGCGAACAGGCTCCAGGCGGCCCAGGCAGACCACCGGCAGAGAGGGCGATTTGATCTGCTGACAAGCACAAGCAGCTCCTACAGTTTCCTTGTCCATCATCCAGACACAGGTGACACCTTCATAACACACCTGTCCAGGCACTGGATGTTGAAGGAAATTTGGTGTTGCGGCGGCCATTGCATGTCCTACCAGCCACCGTCACCTTCGTTTGCAGCAGCGTTTCGTGAACGAGAAACAAGTCTAGGTTCTGTTTGGGATCCGACGAAGGTCAAGTTTGAGTATGTAGGCCTTGCGATGAGAGCTTCAATCCTGCCTTTGCTGTGGAGCAACACTTGCCCCAACTGATCTGGGAAGCCATCGCATCATCGTCATCCCTTGTAGTGATACGAGGGGCACTAACAGCTCAGCGATACGTGCAGGACATCCTGCAGCCACATGTGTTGTCTGTTATGGCAGGGCTTCCAGCTGGCATATTTCAGCAGGATAATGCTCGCCCACACTCGGCAAGGGTTTACCAGGAATGCCTCTGCCAGATTGCAACACTTCCTTGACCTGGCCAGTCACCAGATTTATGGCCAATAAAGCATTTATGGAACCAGCTGGGATGCCGGCTACAGCATACTACGAGTGTGCAGGCCTGTAGGTCCTGTAGGATGCCATATGGAACCTGTATGCCTCCATGCCCAACCGTATCTCATCTTGTGTCCAGGCCAAAGGCCCAGCAGGGTACTAGAGCCTACGGTCATTGTACAGTTTTCCCCAATAAACGTATCCATTCACTCTAATATTGTGACGACCCACATATACCATCATTACATTCACACATATAAAGTTTCATTTGATTCTAACAACTCAGTACATTTATCAGTTTACCAGGAAATGAACTCATCATATGATATTTTAATGACAGCTACTGTATTTTCAGTGTTTATGTTCTGATGGTTTGGGTTTTGGTGTTTTAAAGGCTTTCAAGGTTCTATGCTACATATTGTAGAGCCCCACTAATGGCTCATTAGTAATGGCCACTTTCACTAATGGCTCATCATGTGTGACTACAGTAGGGTGTCCACTTTCGTAACCCCAAAAAGGAGAACATCCCACCGCCAAAAGGAGGACATCATAAAGGTCGGGCACAATACTAGAATTAAAATCATAACCTAACCTATATAACACATAAATGGTTGCTTTACTCACCTAACTGGGTGGAAGGGATCAGTCAGACGGGAGCTTACTAATTGACTAGTGAGTCACAATGTCACATGACCTTGGTAAACCAATCAGATGTACGTGAGCCAGTGGCACACATTATATTGTTTGCGAGTGAACATTTTAAATAGTTCATCCTGAAAAGTGGACTAATAGGCGTCTGTTCACGTTTTGTGGCAGACGGAGGACTGGGAGTTGGAAAACCAGACTGTCTGGCCTGAAACCGGACATGTGTCTACCCTAGACTACAGGTGATCAGCCTAAATAGGTGTCCGTCCACGTTTTGCGCCGGATGGAGGACTGGGAGTTGAAAAACCAGACTGTCTGGCCTAAAACCGGACATGTGTCTACCCTAGACTACAGGTGATCAGCCTAAACAGGCGTCCGGCCACGTTTTGCTCTGGACGGAGGACTGGGAGTTGGCCATTCCAGCTAGCACTGGCCATGGTTTTCCCCTGTTAGTGTGTTCAGTAAAAGAGCACTGGTTTAAAGCTATGCTTCCCATGTTTCTTCTCCCTCTACATGACAGAAGTTGGGATAGTGTCCCCTAGAGGACTGGTGAGAATCGGTGCTTAAATGAATTCAGTGGCGACATGGCAGAGAGGGTTTAGCCTGGCCAAGGACTCGAAAGAATAAGCTGCAGGGGCACGCTCACCAGGGATTCTGCTCAGACTTTGAAAGGCGGGCTATGTTGGATCCCATTACTGGCTTGTTTGCCCATGGCCTCACAGAGCCTGACAGGAGCGCCGGACTCGCAGAAGGAGAGCTAATTTGTAAACATGTGCTTTATTGTGCCTTGCTGTGCAGGAACCTTGGGGTAGTTTCTGTGGTATTCAACTCTACCATGCTCTACCATGCACAGGAAGTATGTGCCTAGAGGTGACCAGCCTGCACCTCAGCCGTTTCAGGCAGTGCTGGCCGCAGTTATGCCCTGCTGTTGAATTGGACAAAAGAGCATTCGCCTAAAGCCCTGTGTCTATGCCGACTTCACAGTTATTTATTTATTTATTTATTTATTCTTTTTTTATTGACTGATTGATTTAATACTGGAATGCTGAGGTGCTGGTGCTCGTTTTTTCGTGTTCCCAGGTACTAAGTGTGTTTTCTTAATTCCTTGGACCTAAAGTGTACAGAAAATGGCTATTGGTCCCCATAAACTTAGATTTTGTGGTCAAGACCAGAACTGTTTTCTAGAACAATTGCAATACATTATGTCCTGAGTAGACTTCACATAGCTCCTGGAACTGTGAGAGCTCTCGAGAAGTTGTCCGGAATTTTCTAGAACTTTGAAGGCTTTTCTAGAACTTTCTAGAACTGTCTGGGATTCTCCAGTAGTACACAAAGCAGTATAAATACAAGTGAGTTAAAACAACCATTTCAGTTTATAGTCCAGCTGACTAAGTGGATAGTGGATACATAGCTACATGTAATTTGAAGGGAATCAAGAGCTCGCTGAATCCGGCAGACGCGTTCTGTCACATCTGTGGTCAATTTAACAAGACAAGAGTGAAACAGTACTCAATTAAAGCATCTGCTAAGATGTGCGAGGCCTACAAAGCATACTTCAGCGTGCCTGTTGGGGATCAAGACAAACCATGGGCACCTCATTTCATGCACAAGCACTGCAAGAGAACTCCTGAAGGTTGAGGTGGACGATAGCTGCTAACTTAGACGGCAGCATTCTATTTAGCAAAGTTTTGATGATCAGTTGAAGTTCAAAATTTCTGTTATTAAGACATTTGGCACAGTTTTCAATATTCTAGCACAGTGTTTCTCATCCCTGGTCCTGGAGGCACCCTGACTTGCACATTTGAGTGCTGTCCCTGCTCCCAGCACACCTGATTCAACTAATTAGCTCATTAACTAGCCCCTTCAGAGTTGCAGGGGGTGTGTCAAAGCAGGTAATCCAATCAAATGTGCAGGGCATGGTGCCTCCAGGACCAGGGTTGACAAAACACTGATGTAGCAAAATATATAGTATATACATTACAATACATATTTTATGCATCTGTGTTAATAAATTAGATATGTTTATTTATTGTCCATCTGGTCACAGAAACAAAGTTTGTGATTAATAGAGCTGTTTTTGTTTTTGTTTATGTTTTACACATAAGCAAATGAAGTACAACACACAAGAACAAAAGTCTTGTTACATAGTGCTAGTGTTATAGGTCACATTTGTCCAAACTGTGAAAGTTAAATATGTATTTGCACACCTAAAAGTGCATGTACAGCAAAAAACATGGTGAATATACATGTTAATTAATTGTATTTATTTATTTAATTAAGTCATATATATTAAGTATTAAATTAATTAAGTAATTTAAATATTTAATTAAATATTAATTAATAAAGTCCAATATTATATGGGCAGAAGAGGTGAGTATGTGTAAATGTGAAGTGACATCACCAGTTTAAGCAGCGCTACTTCAACCCGTGTTCAGCACAGGTGGGAAAATATTTATCCAGCAAAGCAATCTGGCCTCACTTCTCTCAAGTGAGCTGTTTCTGCTCAAACTGCGTATCGATAACCGCCTCAACAAACCACTGCAGCTCCGTCAGCTGTAGTGGTCAGCTGTATAGGTGAAGCTATAAAAGAACAGAGAGAGAGAGAGAGAGAGAGAGAGAGAGAGAAAGAGAGAGAACTGGATGAATTGCCACACATCAGCTGATTTAACAGGAATCAGATGGATCAACCTAAATGAGTTTACCAGGTCTGATACGATATGGTGGAGGTTTGATTGATGGCCCTGCATGGACAGCTTTACTGTATTGATGGATGACTTCAGTAATAGTACAGAACTGATGGCGTGTGAGGGAAGGGCACATTATTACGGGGCGCAGTATTAGTGTAGCATTCGCAATTCGGCACAGCACTTGTGGCGTACTGCCAAATTCTGAACCCGGATGATTAAGGCGTCTTGTGAACTCTGATGACTGTGGTGCGGATTGATGATTTGGATAATGGGTTTTTGTTGAAGGTCAGTCTTGGTCATTGAGCGGTAACATCTTCTGAAAAGACTCCCTTTTCCATGCTCCGCCCACAAATCCTTCACAACTTCTGACAGATATGGTCTGTCCATACTCCGCCCACAAATCCTTCACAACTTCTGAAAGACCCGACCTGTCCATGCTCTATCCACAAATGCATGACGCCTTCTAAAAGACCTGACCTGTCCACGCTCCACCCACAAATGCACCACACCTTTTGAAGACCTGATCTGTCCAATGCTCCGCCCATAAATCCTACACGTCTTCTGAAAGACTTGATCCATGCATGTTCCTCCCACAAATCCTTCATGACTTCTGAAAGACCTCATCTGTCCATGCTCCACCCACAAATGCATGACGCCTTCTAAAAGACCTGACCTGTCCATGCTCCGCCCAAAAATCCATCACAATTTCAGAAAGACCTGACCTGTCCATGCTCCGCCCCAAATATCCATCACAATTTCTGAAAGACCTGACCAGTCAATGCACCACCCACAAATACATCACGCCTTCTGAAAGACTTGACCTGTTCATGCTCCACCCAAAATTCCATCACACCTTCTGAAAGACCTGACCTGTCCATGCTCCACCCAAAAATCCATCACACCTTCTGAAAGACCTGTCCATGCTCCGCCTATAGATGCATCACAACTTCTGAAAGACCTGACCAGTCAATGCACCACCCACAAATGCATCACACCTTCTAAAAGACCTGACTTGTCCATGCCACACCAATAAATGCATCGTATTCTCTCATAGATCTGTGCTATCCTGAGCTAGCCATGCTCCTCCCACAATTGCTAATACCTTCTAAAAGACCTGATCTGTCAATGCTCTGCCCACAAATGCATCACACCTTCTGGAATGAACTGACCACTCCATTCTCCCACCAACACTTTCTGAAAGACCTCAGATGTCTATACTCCATTCACAATGGCTACCACTATCTGAAAGACCTTACCTGTCTAGGCTTTGCCTATTCTAAAGCACTTGTAGGCTTTGTAAAGCTCCTCACACCTTCAACATACATCATCAGAAGGGGTAATATCTCGTCTTTGAACTGGACAGTCTCATTGTTGAGACTACAGTGCTGCTTTTTGGCCAGAAACCCCTTAATTACAGGTCCACTACATAGAGGTAAAGACTCATTTGTTGCTGCACAACTGAACTGCACCCTCTACACCAGCCATCACTGGTCATTTTCCAATATTTTTGGGGTGACGGACCGTCTTCAGCAGAATGGTAGTACTGCAAGGTTGAGAGTGGTCCACTGAGCATCAACAGACAGTCTACAGTCTCTAACTGTACATGGGCAAGGTGGTCCTAATATAGAGGCTAGTTAGGGCTTATGTACATTTCCTCCAGTGAATAGCATTTTACTGTCCTCCAGTGTCCTGTAGTGGACATGATGTACAGACTAGTGGGCTTGTTGCATCACTCCGCTGAGGCGCATATTTAATAATTTACGTGATACACAATGCTCACTGCTCTCCGAAACAGAATTCCAAATGCTAAATGGCTTCACACTGATGGTTACCCCGTATTTTCCGCCGTAGTATTAAAGTTACATGGGTTGTAAGCAGGAACGCAGCCCACAGCTTTGCAGCAGAGCTTCTCGCTAACAATGTAATTTAAGGGAGAAAAGAGCTTTGGCTTTGCTTTGTTTGCGTCCTGTAGCACGAGGAAGATGCATTAAAGAGCGCTGAGCAGAAGCCGGCAGGGCCCGACTGCTGAGAGAGACACTGTTAGTCATTAGTCAGTGATTACAGTGTGGCTGCTGGGGCTTTTTTTGATGAGGATCCCTGTGGCCTTCTTAGCAACCAAACCACCATCTACAGTAACTCTTTAGATCTATATCCTTCTGCTTTTTGACCTCTCGCTTTTCTTTCTCTTTCACTCCATCTCTCTCTCGTTCCCTATCCATACATATATATATAAAATACACACGGATCAGATTGCAGACTGTAGTCCATATGTTTCTCTGCATACTTTGTTACCCTGTTCTTCAAAAGTCAGGACCCCCACAGGACCACCANATTATGTGGGTGGTGGATCATTCTCAGCACTGCAGTGACACTGACGTGGTGGTGGTGTGTTAGTGTGTGTGTGCTGGTGTGAGTGGATCAGACACAGCAGTGCTGCTGGAGTTCTTAAACACTGTGTCCACTCACTGTCCGCTCTATTAGACACTCCCACCTTGCTGGTCCACCTTGTAGATGTAAAGTCAGAGACGGTAGGTCATCTGCAGCTGCAGATTTGGCTATCCTCAAGTCCTTCCCCAGTGGTCACAGGACGCTGCCCCAGGACACTGTTGGCTGGATAGTTTTGATTGATGGAGTATTTTTAGTCCAGCAGTGACACTGAGGTGTTTAAGAACTCCAGCAGTACTGCTGTCTCTGATCCACTCACACCAGCACAACACACACTAACACACCACCACCACGTCAGTGATACTGCAGTGCCGAGAACGAGACTCAGATGTTCTTACAGTGGTGGTGGTGGTGGTGGGAAACCGGGGTCAATATGGTGAAGTATAGAAGTGTGAAGTATAGAAGTGCACTCATTGGTGTAGTGGGTGAAGTACAGAAGTGCACTCATTGGTGTAGTAGGTGAAGTACAGAAGTGCAGTCAATGGTGTAGTGGGTGAAGTACGGAATTGCAGTCATTGGTGTAGTAGGTGAAGTACAGAAGTGCAGTCATTGGTGTAGTAGGTGAAGTACAGAAGTGCAGTCGTTGGTGTAGTGGGTGAAGTACAGAAGTGCAGTCATTGGTGTAGTGGGTGAAGTTCAGAAGTGCAGTCTTTGGTGTAGTGGGTGAAGTACGGAAGTGCAGTCATTGGTGTAGTAGGTGAAGTACAGAAGTGCGGTCACTGGTGTAGTGGGTGAAGTACGGAAGTGCAGTCATTGGTGTAGTGGGTGAAGTACAGAAGTCCAGTCATTGGTGTAGTGGGTGAAGTTCAGAAGTGCAGTCTTTGGTGTAATGAGTGAAGTACAGAAGTGCAGTCATTGGTGTAGTAGGTGAAGTACAGAAGTGCAGTCATTGGTGTAGTAGGTGAAGTACAGAAGTGCAGTCATTGGTGTAGTAGGTGTAGTATAGAGGTGCACTTATTACTGTAGTAGTGCTGAGAAGGAGATTCAGATGTTCTTTACAGTGGTGGTGGTGGTGATGGGAACCCGGGGTCAATATGTCTACTACACAAATGTTTATACAATTCATAGCATTCTTTTGATGTCACACAATCACACTGCTACCATTTTGGGAGGGAGCAGTTTGTTGTGCAGGGATAGTTTGGTATGAGAAAACAAAGTCGTAACTGATCCAGCAAAGGCAGAAAAGCATGTTTCCAGAATCGGAATCTCTTTATTTTGCCAAGCATGTCACACATACAAGGAATTTGTCTTGCTGAGAACATGTATGACATGTGTCATGATGTCTGCTCCCCTCTGGGGAGACTCCACTTGGACTCTTTCTGTCTCTGCACACTGTGCTCTGCTGCTCACACCTGCAGCTGATTCTAGGACTCATTAGGATTCACATACTCACATATATACCCCTTTGTGTTTTCCTGTCTCTGTGCAAACTCTCTGTGTAGTTTTGTGCCTGAGTCGTGCTTCTTTCGAGCTTCCTCTGGTTTTGACCCCTGCTTTAGTCTCCTGGTTTTTGCTGTGATGGATTTGCCTTTGAAGTTGCCTACCTGTGTTCTGACCCCTGCCTGTCTGGACTTGGAGTGTTGGACTGCCCTTAAAAAAGCCACTCTGTGCCTGCAACCTGCTTCAGTCCCATCATTACAACATGTAACATACTGAACAGATGAGTAACACTTTAGTTTACATTCGTTTAAAAGATATTTTATTAATTTTAAAGTGTATTAAATTATATATTTGAGTGTTTTATATTCAAGAAATATATTTTATTTAATTGGTTGATGTACGAGCAAATACGTACTAGCACACTTAACTAAATAGATTGCAAAAAATCTGCATAAACCATTGGAAGTGCACTCATTGGTGTTGTAGGTGAAGTACAGAAGTGTATTCATTAGTGTAGTAGGTGAAGTATAGAAGTGTGCTCATTAGTGTAGTAGGTGAAGTATAGAA
>CM067496.1:442515-457991 GCA_034552555.1 Semaprochilodus insignis | reverse complement strand
TATATATATATATATATATATATGCCTTCTTATATATGTCATGGTGATACAAATCCATTAGTTAACCATGGTTAAGAAACACCTAGCAACATCACATATAAAAATCCATTTCCTGAAGCAAACGAACAGTAATTGCAGGGCTTATGCATTTCCCAGGCGGTTACTAGGTTGTTGCTATACAGGTGCTATGGTGTTTCAGGTGGTTGCAAAGACAAGTGCTTGCTTTGTATTCCAGGTGATTGCCAAAGTGTTGCTGTGTGGTTACTATGTTATATGTGGACGATGGTGGACCACTGCAATACTGTAACCACCATGTGGAGAACCATAGCAAGCACAAAGCAATGCCATAGCAATCACCCGGAATACCATAGCTCTGGGATAACCACTAGCGTTTTTAGCAATACACAAGCATCTTAGCATATTATTGCCCAGTATGTTAAACACATCAAATAAATACGAATACTGTAATACTAATACTAAAACACTAATACTAACACTCTAGACACTATTTAACACTCCCGCCTACAAAATTCTTTAAAATGTAAGATGTTGTAGAGCATGGGATCATGTTAGAATCATTTTCTGTGTTTTTTACTGAAAACAGTGATCCCAAACGTTGAGTTGCGTTGTATCTGACCTTGTTTACATCACATTACCTCACTTAGCCACTCTCAAGTCTCAGAAATAAAACTAAAAAATAAGAAACAGCCTTGAAGCTATGAAAACTGATATAGTGTTTAATTGGGGCAGGTGGTGTAGTTATGGCTGCAGATGGCTGGAGATTGTGAAGCTTTACTAAATACAAGCTGGTGAGTGTTTCTTAAATTACAACTGTTGTAGGACATAAAAATAAAGCATATATAGATATATACACAGTCATAACAGCGTAATAATGCAGTAATAAGTAGCTTATTAACTAACTAATTACATAAATAAAATAATAAAGAACCACTTCAAATATTATTATTACTGCTATTATTATTATTATTATTATTATTTATTACAGTGGTATTCATGTGTGTAATGTTGTGTCAGTTCTCTTAAAGATTAACAACCTCACAATCTGTGTTGGTATTTCATTCACACTGGAAACAGCATCTCGTGTCTGAATGTGATGAAGCAGGTAATTTATTGCAAAAAAAAAAAAAGAAAAAAGAAAAAAAGGTAATGCTCATGTAAATGCAGCTCATGCAAATGCAAACGCTACTTCTGCCCTTGTGGTCAAGTATTTTCCCTTTAAACAAAATGTTTGACTAAATATTCATGACCTGGCAATTAGCATGGCACACTTCTGGGGTAAACGAGTTTTGGGGTGGGGCGGGGGGGCTATAAGAGAAAGCAGTAACACAGAATTAAATCAGCCGCCGCGAATCAAATTAAAGTTTATCCGCTTCATAATCTTCAAGTGTTACTGGAGTAATTCAGAAATCTGATTTTGAAAGAATAATAATAATAAAAATATGCAGCAACACAGTGATTAGAATCCCGGTTCCTGCTGCCTTCCATTAGACGTTAAGGGTTGATTTCCCATAGCCAGATTGGGCCAAAAGCTAGACTGGAAGGGTTTTCAGTGATGAGTCACTACTGGCATTAAAGGTTAGTTTTATGATTATGGTAGATTTAAAGCAAATCGTTTATGCTTTTCCATTTTCTCTTTCCTTTAGTTTGTTGCAGCATTTCTGCAAAGTTATAATGCCAGTGCCAAAGCTATAAGGCCTACTGGCAATCTTGGCATGCTCTTGCACAATGCACATAGAGCTAAAACAATAAAGCTGAGCACTCTGCAATGCCCTGCTCTAGTCTAGCCTGCCAAGATGGATCTACAATCTCTACCTGACTTTCAGGGCACTTGTAGCAAGATTCCACTCTGGCAGTTTGTTAATCAGAACAGAGTAGGCCAGATGACCAATCAGAGCACACTGGACTCATTGGGAGGTGGGGCTTAAAGACACAGGAGCTCTAACAGGGGGTTACGGACAGAGGGTGAATACAGATGTACAGTATGAGGAAAATATTGTGTTTTGGGAAAACTGAAGCATAAAAATTTATTCTAGTAGACCCCAAAAATAAAAATATTGACATTGAAAAAGAGCTTGGTTTAATTGGTAATGGTGTGCTTATATATATAAATATATGTCATGTTGATACAAGTCCATTAGTTAAGTATGTGGAGAACCATAAGAAACACCTAGCAACCACCTGGAACATCATATATAAAAATCCATTTCCTGAAGAAAATGAAGAGTGATTACAGAGCTTATGCATTTCCCAGGTGGTCACTAGGTTGTTGCTATACAGGTGCTATGGTTTTAATGCTCAAGACTATATGTTGAGTTGAATGGCCTCACACCTGTGTTTTGGTCACAGTAGATCACAGCTGCAACTTTGAGCATCTTGTCATTTTTAATAAAATTGTTTTTTACCTATTTTTTAATTTATTTTCCAAAGCAAATAAACAAGCAAAACAAAGAAGACCCGGACACTCTTTATTATTTACAGATATTGACAATTCCTTTCACTGACAAAAGGAGTTCCACCTTAAGTGGAAACACTTTCATATTTCTCTGACTTGTTTGCTAGGTTTATTTATTCAGTGCTGTATTAAAGGAGTAAACAAAAACATCTACTGCTAGCCTGTACTCGGTGGTCCAATACAGCGTTTTCCATCACCCTCAGTTTCCGCAGTGCCCTTATCTCTGCTAGACGTTTTACTTTTCCCCCGAGTGATGCGGGCGAACTCCCGCGGGACTGGAGCAGTATCCTACTCAGTGATTTACTTGGTGCTTAACCCTGCCACATCTTCCAGCTCCATTTCTCCACTAATTACCAAGTCTTCCTGCCGGTAATTACCTAATCCCGTCGTGCTGGATGATTATAGGAGGCTCGAGAGCGCGATGTGACATAATTCCCCTTCCCCGCTTCAGCTAGTGCTGATTTACAAGATTTCTACCGCATGTTTAGAGGCTCGGGGGCCGGGGAAAGGAGGGGCGGGGCAGTTTTCATATGGCATGATTATACAATATGTGATAAAATTGAGTTTTCAAAATCAAAAGTCAAAAGGCTGTGGAAATTGCAGGATGAGCTCAAAATGTTTATTTCCCTCAGTTCAAAGGAATTAAGATGTAACTACAGCGCAAAAGCACATGGGTGAGCACATAAATGGACCCATATTCAACGTTTTGAATGCATCTTATGGATCTCCACTTCTAATGTCAAGATTTATAGTGTCATAATGCCTATTTATATGAACACGATCCAGTCCATCTTTATCTGTTAAAATTAATCAGGCTGTTTAATTGAATAAGGCTAAATAAGTGCATACACAAGCGTGTGTAAAGGTTTGAACGCCCCTAATCAAAATGTTTTGAAAACACTTAAATATGACATTGTTCTGCAAAATTTAATGCTCAATTTTCACAGCACCATAAAAATCATCCCAAAATGTGCAATAACTTTTTGAAAAAGGTTTTTAAAAAAATGTTACATTTAGCAAATAAAACATTTAAAAACCAGTATACCAAAAAAAAAAAAAAAAAAAGATTTGCTCCCACAGAAATGTCTGTAATAACTGTGTAGTTACACTTTAAAACACATACAACATCAGTTGTGGTGATGTGTTCAGTGTTATAGATGGATTACAGTAGTACAGTTTATGTAAATACACATGTGGATCAACATGTGTCTTAATAATTTTAAAAGCATATTATTACTATGTAATTACATCGTTGTAACATGTGAAAGACATTTCTGTAACAGGAAACGGCTATAACAGACACTCTGTGTAAATATAATCACAATGCAGAATGCTTTAACACCAAAACTTGGGTCATCATGTCACAACACAAGCCTATCACTACAGCTCACCCTATTACACATGTATCATTACACACATTTGCATTTAGTTCACTCTGCAGTTAAAACTGAACTGATCAGGAGATAACACAGATAACCAGCAGTTCTCTGCCCATGATGATACAATCAAAATTAAAATACAAATACGCAGAACCGGTTAAGAACATCCAAGGATAGAAAGCACTGAATGCCATAACAAGGATGTATCTACAATACATAGCAATTATAAATGTTCATAATTGATGTTAAAAGTCTAATAGCTATAGTGAGTGTTCCTTTTCTCAGTCTGTTCATACTTGCAGTAATGCATGTCAGTTGGTATTGATTCCTCAGGCCCTTGTCAGACTTTAGGAGAACATGTGCAGTTCTAGTGTATATGTAAGTCTGTAATAACTGTGTAGTTACACATTAATAGCATGTATAATAACAATGTAACTCACTGTTACAGGTGGATTACTGAAACACAGCTTATGTAATTGTACATGTGTATCAACACATGCACCTTGATTGTTGCAATAGCAATAGCGATAGCAATTTCTCTTATGTAATTACACGTGTGACATACGGTATAGGTAATTACATTCAATCTACATTTCTGATTGTAATAAACAATTAGGAGACCTACATTATAAAATATATGTGTTGTATTATACAAGCCCAAAGAGCAAATGTATTACAAGTCTGTAATTACACTGTACATACATAGTAATTACACAAGAACTGCCCACTTATAATATGGTGTAACAATTACGTAACTACTGTGGAATATTTATTATGTAATATAGTAACCCGATCAAATTACATGCCTTAATTTGAACTGGCAACACAAAGTTATTAAAGATAATATAAACTGAATACATATATATATATCTTCCTATCTATTTACCTCCCCTGTATATTACCCGCTGTTGCTTTGCTACAAAGAGCATCAATGCACATAAGGTGTATATATAACATATGTGAACATAAGGTATAAATAACATTTCAATAAAAGGAACATGGTCTGCACGGTCTTGACTTGAGGGTCATGTTCAGGGCTAGAAGCTTGATGGATAGAAGCACACCTCGTTAAATTAACCGAGGATATAATACAATGAGTGTGTCTCAATCTCCAGAAAGGACAAAGAGACACTGTGTGGTGGTGTGTGGCGGACTGATTAGAGTGCTGTTGTGGCTATTGTGTGTTAAGACGGATCTAAAGCCCCCCCCCACAACCCTTGATTATTTCTCACCTTGACGCTGACCTTTTAGCCGGCCGTCTTTCTGTGGAGTCTGTCTTAACCAGACCAATGAGTGTGCAAAGTTGCCGCCAAATTTGCCATTCTTCTCGCCTCTCTGTCTATCTGCAGGCTGCATCTAAATGATCCACCCAGACCCAATCTAATTACCGCAGGATCAACCACGTCCAGCCGAGTAGAAGCTGGGATTTGTCTCCGCTTTAAAAACAAAGGGGGCCGCGATAGGCCTTTATCTGAATATATCATTGCGCTCCTGTTGTGCGAAAGACTACAGCCCCCACCTCCCCCCCATGAGATCGATATCCGGACTCTTTCATTTAGTCCCGTGTAATATTGGGTTTGCGCTCGGTTGAGAGTTAAGGCAGACGTTATGAGCGCTTTCAGGCCCACTGAACTGTTAGAGTATTAATAAAAGTCAAGTATGCAGAGGAATTTGCACAATAAAGGAACTCAATAAAGTGCGATGACCTTGAGAGGCTTGCGTGAGCGTCAAAGGAGTGAATTTAAACTTCAGAGAGGGAACGTATCGTGCTATCTTTTTAATCAAAAATTGATTAGTCTCCACCTAATTAAGCTGATGAGGCAACATAAAATTGCCCACATTAGCATAAACAGTCTGACAAATTATCGCAAATTGCTCTTGGGAGAGCGAGTACTGTACGGATCCCGTGATTACGCCTTCCTCCGCCGTAGCCCTTTCTCAAAAAATTGGAGCAGGCACCAGGACATTATACATGGCAGCCATGTCATTAAGCACTCTAACGTGAGCGTGAGTCAAGTGCTGTTGTGGCAGACAGGAATTCACAAGCATTTATTCACCGCACGTTCCTTTCCATTGGCTTGCGCGGATGCAGATGGCCCGAGAAACGCGAAACGGCGGATCGTTTTTTCGCATGAGGTCAGTGTTAGAGATCGCGTCTAGCAGTCCAGAAGGGTTTTGGCAGGATCAGGGCAGGTTTCATTTCGGAGGGCATTCAGGGACAACGTAATACGAACTCCTACGGCGGTGCAATTCACTGGTCTGGGAACGACACATTCTCGTTATTTTTAGGGAACATGAAATGAAGGAATCATCCCTAACAGCAGATTTCACTCAAGATTGACCAGGCTTCTCATTACCGCCATGAAATAGAGTGATCATTCTCTTTCAGCGGCTCTTCCTCCCAAGCTTTGCGCATTTGGCGTTGTGGAAAAGCAAGAAATGGTCCTAAGAAGCCACACTAGAGGTGCACTGCGGATGCGAGACCAAAATTAACCCCTTAACCTTATTCGGGTTTAAGTTTCTAAAGCTCGAAAAGAGTTCTTATATCTTGACTAACTAATGCAACTAATTCTTTCCATTAGTCACAACAAGGTCTAATACTAAAACCTATAAGGACCAGTGCAAGTGTCACGGGGGGTCAGGGACGAGGAGGCCGGATACAAACGCAAGGATGATTTAATGAACAAAAATACAAAACCAAAGAAACTAAACAACAGAGGAACAACTGAACAGACTACAAAATAACCAACAGACAAGGAAACAAAAACCAAAGGACAGGGAAACAAACGACTGGCAGGGAAACAGATGACTGACATGAAAACAAAACACCAAGCAAGAACACAGGGGACTACAGGGGGTATAAGAGGACAAAGACTAACAAGGAACACCTGGGAAGGGGCGGAGCTACAAACTAGGGACCTGACAAGGGGGCGGAGACAGGAGGAGCCAAAGACCAAAACAAACAAGCACATGGAACAAGACAACAAAAGGCACATGGAAGTGACAGGACAAACAGGAAGCCAGAGAAAACGGAAAAACAGGGGCTAGACTAAAACAGGACAGGACGTGACGTGACAGCAAGTCACTTCCAGTCAAACCAGGTCCTTATGTACAAGTTCCTATATTTTTTAAAGAAGATAAAAGAACATACCACAGAGTGCGTCATTCTTCACCTTCATTACAGCTTCCATTCTTTTCTGGAGACTCACTCTCAGTTCCTTGAAGAGCCACATCTCCAGACTTCAGTCTTAGAAGCAGACTATGTTGTCTGTTTTTGCGATCCAAATAATCCCAAACACATTCACTGATGAGGTCTGGACCCTGGAGTGGTCAAGCCAGCAGCCTCTTGGTTTGATTTGTTGGTTTGACCTCCTTTTCTCAGTGAGGAGCTTCTTGAACAGCGACACATCCTTTCAGACCCATAGCATTGAGTTGTCTTCTCACAGTGGAAGAAGTGGAAGTGGAAAGTGGATCTGAAGTAGGTCTGAAGCTTGATGTTCTCCTCTTTCTCAGGGTTGAAAGTGTGCAGTGTTTATCTGATGGAGACAGTTTTGGTGGACTACCAGGTCTTTCAGGTGGTTGTTAGGAGTCCTGTTTTTTTCCCATGAAGTGGATTAATAAGATTATCTTATACTTAATCTGAGAAATGATCTCCTAAAAAATGAATAACCTGTACTTAATGGCCATTTTAACCAGAAATCTTCATTATCATTATTATTCCAGAGAAGGTTTATAATTGGAGCAATTGGGTTTTCTAAATAGTAAGAGTAGGTAACTAAGTACCAGGTAAGAGTAAAAGTAGCTTGGAACAATTTTGGGGGTCCATGGACACATGCACATGTTTCTATACACATTTCTCAGATGTTTCGATAATATAGTGCAGAAATACGGTTCAAACATTTCCTGAATCTGTAGAGCCCATCATTCACAAGATCCTACTTGACTCACATCCATAGTTCTGAGGCTATGAAGGGTTAAGGGTTAAGATGTTATCCGCCTCTCACCGTGTTCCATACATTTTGTGTGACCAATGAACACTGACCAATGGATATTACGTCTGAAACCCTTAATTCCCAACATCGGAGACACACCCTTTATTCTTCATTTACCCAACATCGGAGACACAGGTGAAACGTTACAGCTGCTGAAACTGCTGCAATGGTTTCTCATTACTGAGAGGGTTAACACTGTCCTGAACATTTAGATATGGAACATCATGTTGAACGGCCGATTGGAGAAGATCGGGAAAGTCAAGAAAACCTGGGAAAATACCCTTAAAGGATCCTGTAGGTCCTATAGAGCATGGATATTTACATTGGGTCTTTCTCAGAACGAGATACAGCAGTTACTGTAGATTCATCTGAACCCGGAGCCCCTTGCCATTTAGAGGCAGCTGGAGACCCTTCTGCAAATGAAATTGCAGTGAAGAGTCCCTTGATTGATCAGCAAAGTAAATACGTCTACGTGGTTAAGCACGAGCCTGAGCGTCTCGACTCAATCGTCTCTCAGAGATGAAGTTTGCGAGGAAAGTGCTGAGCTTCAAGTGCAAAGAGCCATCGAGGTAAGTGCGAGGCAAAATTGGCATTTGTGGAAACGCGGCTTGACATCTGTCACGTGCAGAGGTTGGAAAACAAGGACAGTAAGTCCTACCTTCCCTTTTTTCTGTTTTGACCTCTCCATAAAACGTTACATGGCAACGGCTGTGCCACATAAGACGTTTTGTTCAGGAAGGCCTATTTTCTCCAAGGTGTCAGTCTCATTATTATAACCCAGTTGCAAAGTGACTCTTCTCATTTCGGTGACAGAGACCTCTTTAATAAAGCATGAATATCATACAAAAAAAGCTTTCTCCAAATGATGAGTTTATTATTTCCATTCACCTTCTTGTTAAGCCCCCCGGCGAATGAATACCCGCTCGGTAATGGATCCAAGCCCCGGCGCCCCAGTTCGTATAACAAAATCTGCTTTTATTCCGCCCTCTTCCTCCCCCTGATCAATAAACGGATCGCCACGTTCATAAATATTTTCATTCTAAATAAGAAATCGTCCATCTCAGGCTTTGATTACGGCACAATGAGCGCTCATGGACTCTAAAGTGCGCTAATAGGCAGATTAGCATTTATATTGGATTTCCTGTCCACGCAAGAAGGCCTGAGTACAATGACCGCTGGAGAAAAAAAAAAGGATCATCCAGTCTCATAATCAAGTGCCCACAACATGAGGAGTGCGTCTCGAAAAAAACAGGTCTGTCCTGCTCCTGCTAACCTCCCACATTGCTAGCCTTTATTCCCTTTCTCTCTCTCTCTCTGTAAGTGGCCTCAGAGTGATGGGGGTGCAAATTAGCTGCAGCGAAAAAGGAGGAACTGAGGGAATTAAGAAGAGATGTTTAGAGGCGGGATGATTACCAGGAAGCCAGAATATTGCACAGCTGAGATAAAACATTCATAATGACACTTAAACCCAACACTCTTCTTTTCAACTGTGAAATAAAAACAGTAGCAGGCAAGTAGACTTTTTCTGCATCAAGGAAACCCACACCAGGAGGAGCTCCATTTGTGAGCTCCTCCTGCATCAAGGAAACCCACACCAGGAGGATCTCACAAATGCATGTATGGTTGCATTCATTCCGAAATGGGAAGCAAAATAGTTTGCCACCTAAAAGTCAGGTGCAGTGTTATAGTACCTGTATTGTTCTGCAGGTTGATGTTGGTCTCCTAGCTCTATTGCAGTATTTGTTCTGTGAGAGTTTGTTCTATGAAGTCAGGTTAGCCATTGATCTGTTTATATGCCTGTACATATACACAGATCAAAGAGCTACACAGCCGGGGCTCGGACATGAAAGAGTCCAGACCCAAGCTAAGCTAGATCTATGTTGTAAACTCTTCTTTTGGTGTCAATTGAAGAGAGGAGACTACTCTGGATGTCTGGATGTTAGTTTACTGAGCTCTGGTTCCAGAATGCAGTCCAGAGTGAGGTCTAGAGTGAAGTCTGTAGATACAAACTTTGAAGGGGTTTTTAAACCATTGTTGAGGAGTGAGGCAACTCCTCCCAGAGTTTAACAACGGGTCAAGGAAGATAAGAACATCTCTGTTCCAATAGGGGAAAACAAACAAAAATAAATACATTTACAACAGCTACCTGTTAGCCTGAAGCCTTGCTCATTTGCAAAAGAGAATATAGGCTGAAGATAGCAGGGGGCAACTCAGCTTCCAAATCCTGACAACTCCAGTCTTTGGGTTGATGGTTTTTTTTCCAGAAGGCCGGTGAACATAGAGCTAAATGTTGCTGGTTCTTGCATATAACCTTACACCCTCCAACTGGACAAATTTAAAGATCCTTCACTTGCAAACATGCACTTGTTCTATAGTGCTGATGGACTACAACTACCATAAACACTCTGTTGCAGCTTGAATGACTATGCTTGAGGAGGTGATTTCAGTAGCTGTTCGATACTGCACTCATCATGTAGCTGAACAGCCTAAGAATGTCTTTTATTTTGTATTTGCACAATAGTAATTTCCCCCAGCGCAAGTGAGGCTGCCCTAAAGGCCCAATTACAATCACATCGCTTCAGATTCAGTTGCAGTAACTGAATTAATGATTAGCATTGCTTTAAAACGTTACAGCCTCCCTACAAAACATGCACCACGATAAAATAGGCACAATAGGCAATATGATAGCCAGCTAGTTTGTGAAAAACACATGGTGGTGATAGTTTCATTATGATTATTATTTCGTTTTTTGGGTTTTTTGGGTTTTTTTTGGTGTTATGAATAAATGGGAGAGATTTTATAGAGGTCTTTAGAGGTTTTAGAAGTCATTTTAATATCTTGACAATTCCAATGTTGTTAAGTTTCAGCATTTTGTAAGAATACCATTATACTATTATACCATTCCCATCCCTTTAGCTAGTGCTGGTTCCCTAGTCTTTATCACCTTCATATTTGCTTTGCCTTCATCCCGTTTGATTGCTGTTGAGCCAACATGACGTTGGTCTTCGTACTTCTTGCACTAACAAATGATTGTAAGAATGTGATTGCTCAGAAAGAGTGCAGCCCTGAGCTAAGCTAGAGCTAGCTGTTAGGCCGAAGCTTTGCTTGTTGTACGGCATGGCTGATACCGCCTTAGTAAGTACACTGAGTTGTGCAGCAAACTGTGTTTTCTTCGATAGTGTAAATGGTATATTATTTAGTTTGAGGACAGTAAGGGGCCACAAATGCACTCATTCATTCTATGGTATTGGAATGACCTAATGGACTACAACTACCATAAACACTGGAACTAAATCTGCATCCTACAGTAAACTACAATAATACCAAACACATGATAATTGTAGTCACTGATGTTATGATAAACAACGTTCATATTATCCCAGCCCTGTAGTTAGTGCCGGCTCCATCGTCTTTACTGCTTGCTTTTATGCCTTTTGATTGCTGTTGTTCTAACATGACTTTGATCTACTTTGATCTTCAATCTACTTGCATTAACAAGATCACTTATGTATATAAGAGCTAGGCTAGAGCTAGCTGCTAGCCTGAAGCGTTGCTTGTTTGTACCACATGTCTGATATAGTTACACTACTGAAGACAATTCACTGTACTTACTAAGGCTATACCAGACATGGGGTACAACTTCCTGAGCTACATTTTTTAGCATGTAGTAAGATAGCAANGGCTCTGTAGTCCTTACTTCCTTCATACTGCTTTGCTTGAATGCCTTTTTATTAAAGTTGTGCTAACCTGATGTGGTCTTAGAGCTTCTTGGAAAGAGCAATTTACGTATTTAATGTGAATTGCTAACATATGAAAGTAACTGGCATGGACACGTCCATTGGCATTTATAGCAACAGCATGTTTGTCTTAAACCCTTTGAAGCTGACTCCTTTAAAAGGTCATCACCCCTTTTCCTCTAGCATGATTGCTTCTTGGAAATGCAACAGTAAAGAATACGGAGCTACATATTACCTGGAATCTGGCAGTATTCTGGGTAAGGCACAGGGGTTAAACACCTTATTCCATCCATGCATTTTTAATAAACCTTTCGCCAGCATAGACACACTGTGCTTTGTGCCTTAATCCTAGAATGCCTACCTAAACAAGACCTTTTCCCGTTAATTATTAAACTTTGTGTTTGTTTGTTTCGCTGTCTCCTCAGTCCAGTACCAAAGGAAAGTAATTTATTTCCCTTCCATATTTTATGAGTCGAACTCACCAACGTCTTAAATCATTTCTGAAGTTGTTCAGACTCTAACACATTCAGGAACCGTGTCGGCCAGCAGCCTACAATCAATAAATTAAACTTTTGACCCAGCAGGAGTGACTAAAAAATAACTTCATACATTATTAATATTTCTGAAATTAGGCTTGTAATTGCCGTAGCCCAGCAGCTTCCTAACACGTTGCAGGGAAACCCATGCTTGCCATGTGTTTTCTTGGCTGTAATACTAATGATTAGTTCATGAAGGGCTTGATAATGAGCTGAATTGGGCTGATGGGTTCAAACAACTCTGTGGAAAGAGAGAGGATATATGCCAGATATATAACCAAGGCCACACGCTGCGTAAACATCAACGTTGGATGGAATTAAAAGTATACAGACATCATAAGGGATATCATAACAATAATCCTTGTGGGATGGTGACGAGGATGGCAGTTTTACAAAAGGGATTATGCATCCCCCATTGCATTTCTCTGGAAACAGGGCCCTGATTACAGCAGGCAAACATCATAATACACATGTCTGAGACTGGGACTAAGTCAACTACAGCACAAACATGGAAAAATATTATCTCTGACTAGGAAAATCAAACGCCACCTCAGCTGAAAAGATTTGGATGGTCTAGCACATGACTTCAAATCAGTGAGGCTGCACTAATCGACAGTAATAATAAAGTACCGTCTTAAAAAAGATGGTGGGTGCTTGAAGTGTTATTTAGTGCTTCCGTACAGAGCCATGAACACTTCTATAGACAGATGGAGAATGTGTTGCACATGGTCCCATGTAGAACTACATAGCACTAAAAAGGGTTCTGCTATTGTTACTGGGTTCTGCTATTGTTACTGGGTTCTGCTATTGTTACTGGGTTCTGCTATTGTCAAGTCTCTAATTTTACATCCAGACACAGGAGTCAATTAAATCTATAACACTGATATAATGTACATATCAGAGAATTTCTACAGGCCCCTCCAGTCTCTGTATATTCTGTAGTTTGTGTATATTGTATTTATTTAATATATCTCTTGTATATCTCTTATTTCAATACGTTTAGTTAGTATGTATATTAATGCTGCCCTGCTGTAGAGTAATAACCTGAGCCTCACCACAAGCATTTCAATGCATTATGGCCTGACATGTTGTGCAAATGACAAATTAACCTGAAACTTGGTCACAAGGTTGTTTCAGGAGGTAAATACATAATTAATGTACCATTTTGCCACTTATACCATTCACATTGGCTGGCTAGCTTGTTGCTAACTGCCCTTATCCATGCACTTTCATGTCTAGTTTGTCAAAAATTATTCCGAGCTTTGGAGTCAAATACAGCATTACAAAACCACAGCCATAACCATATAAAGTGTGATGATGGAGAGATGCAGGAGAGTAACAAGCAGCCTGTAATAATAATCTGGTCTCATGATAAATGATTATGTTCAAATGGTAATTCCATGAAAAATGTGTTTTCAGATTTGCTAAATTGTCAGTAACGGTCTGATTTGAATGCAGGGGTTGAGGTAGGTTGCAAGTGCAAAGTCCTTACCAGCAGGGGTCAAAACAGAAGCCGGCAATTTCAGAGAAATAGCCATAATAACAAAAGCAAGACTCACAAAGCAGGGGTCGAAACCAGGAGACCACCAAACAAAGGAAATGTGGCTCGGTACTCCGGCAAAAAGCACAGAGTCGTAATTACCAACTGAACCCAGACAAAGGTGGATATAATAGGTACTTAATGAATATTAGAGAACTCACAAGTCCGCAAGTGGGCAGAGCCAGGAAGAGTCCAAGTTTTGTCTCCCCAAAGGGAGGGAGACTGGTGGGATAAACCAAAGAAGCTGCGGATTACCTCCTAATTCTCCAATCATAAGGACTGATTGATTGTGAAATACAGTACGATAAAATTCCAAGAAAGCTGGGACACAACACGTAAACCCTACATTTGTTAGGAAACAGCACAAAGACAAGATAAAACACTAAAACTGAAAAAATGCCAGCAACACGTTTGAGAAAAGAGACAGGAGAAACTGACAGAGTTGTGCAAACGGTACAGCAGCGAACGGTACAGCAGATCATTTGTACCATCCTCTTCACTGTGTCTATCAATAGACAGGCTCACTGAGCAATAGCTGGACATTACAGCATCTCTGTACTCATATCATTATGCACTGCCACTTGATACATATTGCACATCTGTTCATATGTTAATTGTACAATTGTGTAGTTGTTTGCTAAGCATAGTCACTCGGTTTGTTTAAATATCATACTCGGCTTTATGCTGGATATTTTAGATGATTCATTCACTGGATGTGATAATACACCACTGCACTGTCTTCTGCAAAAAAAAAATTGCTACCTACCTTTTACTGCACACCATGCTTTTAGTGGTGGTTTTATTATATTCTTTATATATATTTCTTCTATTTATGCATCTGTACTCTTGTTTGCTTGGTAGCACTTTACTTTACAGATCGGTAATAAGTAGGTAATGATATGGTAATTGTACAGTAACAAATTGTATTTAATCATCAATCAATTAAATGCAAATTTCGTAGTTGTTACTAAATAATTAATCAGAAATTAAGTGAGTGTTAACAAGGTCATTATGAAATGGTAAAATAATGGTAACAAGTTGTACTTACCTAAAAATGACCTGCTTATTTTATAGTTCTTTATGTGTAATAAGTGAGCAACTGTAGAGGTAACAAGGCAGCAGTGTAATAGAAACACAATGGTAACAAACACTTTCCTACATATTATATACACGTCTTCTAGTCATTAATAAATGAAAAGATAGTCATTGTATCAGTATTTAGTAATAAAATGATAAAAAAGTGGTAAAAAGTTTCATTTATCTAAAATGACCTTATTTAATAGTTCGTAATGAACAATAAGAGAGAATAATAATTGAGTACATGTATATAATATATAATGTTAGAAGTATTAACCCAAAATCAGTAAAGTGGTTCTGCTGTAGTTACCTGGTATCAGGGCTGTAAAATACTAATTCACCTGTATCTGTTTTATTAATTACCTGTTATGTATTTAGATGATCAGACACAGTGTGAGTTACAGGCAGTAATTACAGTGAAACTAAACGGTATTAGATCCGTAAAACACAAACTCACTTATTCCCATCTTGTTTCTTACTTACTACACGTCCCATCAGGTCAGAACATCAGTTCTAAAGGGTGTTCTGCTTCACATGTAGGCCCACCTATAGAGTAGTTACCCTGGAATAGGTGAGGTAAATCTGTTCTATTACATGACTGCCTTGTTACCTCTACAGTTCCTCACTTATTACACATAAAGGACTATAAAATAAGCAGGTCATTTTTAGGTAAGTAGAACTTGTTACCATTATTTTACCATTTCATAACGACCTTGATAATTTCTGATTTATTATTCAGTAA
>CM067496.1:422813-441855 GCA_034552555.1 Semaprochilodus insignis | reverse complement strand
TCTTATGAACCAGACGCTCACTGTATCTGCCAGTAAAGCTAGAACCCAACCTTCTGTTCCTCACTAAGAACCTGCTGTACATGTGGAGATGCTGATTTAAGAAGAAACTGGAGTGGGCTCTTATTTATTTCCAGAGATGTATATCAGTCTGTTTAATACTAAAGGGGATATACAGAGGCTGAAAATGCTCATGCAAAAACGAACTACGCCTGAAAAAATGCCTGGGATAAGCATACGGTTGTGATCTAGTATTTGTGCCTCTTGTGCACATCCATAATAATCCTGCATAGACTGAATGGACGACCTGACTGAAGACATTCTGCTAAACACGTCAGCGCAACGATTCAGAAGAGCGCAGGCCGAGAGATTGTGTCTGCTCAACTCCAGAGCTCGCTCGCTACTGAAGTACTTGATTTGTGCACCCAAGCGGAAATAGAGACACTTCAGTTTGAAAAAACATGCTTAATGTAATTTATTTCCGGGAGGTAAGTTTATATCGGATTGGCGCCCTGTCCGTACTTCCACAACAATTCAGGCAATTTTGTAAAACCCTTGCATCAGTCATTCCTTAGCAGCCTGCTACGACGGTTCAAATAGAGGATTTCCACCAAGTGCCTGAATGCACATGATGTACCGCAGAAATGACTAAACCTATCTTCTCTCACATCCATTTTTGTCACAGCACAGCCAACTGTATAAACGAATGCTCCGCCAGAAACGAGAGATATGTTTAAGGGGCAGATTGCTGTGATGCTGTTAATCAAGCGTTCGGTATACTGAATGCAGTTTATTAAGTCCACCTACATTGTACCTCATGTGACTTAGCTCAGTGAAAACAAGTGAACCCATCCTGTAAAGAGAATGTTAGCACACAATGTCTGTGTTTGCTCAGTTTTACATATTAGATGCTTCTCCAGATGCTTTCACAACTGCCTTGGTGAAGCCTCTACTGAAGAAAAAAAGAGTAGCATGGGTTCTTCTGACTTTAGGCCCATTTCCTTTTTTTTTTTTTAAGCCTTTAAAGTTTTAAGAAAGTTGTTTTCAAACATTTACATGCTTATCTGTGATCAGACTAGTTATATAATGCTGACCTTACACTAAACGATTTTCAAGCGATTTTACTGTTGCAGACAAATTTCCAAAGTCGGAACAAAATCATGAGTCTTGCTAGAGTTGCGTCACGCTCACGTCATCTCGATCGTTAACTGTAAGGTGGTCAAGATTGCAGTTTTAAGTCAGTCTGTTTCTCGTCCTGGCGTTCCGATAAAATCAACCGTGTTTCATATCATAAGTCATAGGTCTTGGCTCTTTTCAGAGCCAAGCACAGGAATGTCTGGCGGAGATTCAACATGGAGGGGAGTCTGGCGAGGGCTCGGAAACCGTGGTTCTCCTGGACTGTTCAAAAGGAGGAGAAGCTGGTGGAGCTGTGGAGTGAACAAAAGTGCCTCTTTGACGTATCTTCCCATTTCTACCACAACAGAGTGGAAAATGAAAAAAGGTGGACAGAAGTTTCTGAAGCCCTCGAAATCCCCGGGGCCTACGCGAGCCCGAGTCATGGGCCCGAGACGTCACAAACGTAAACACATCCAAGAGTTCATTAATGCACAGAAATGCGCAGTAAACAGTCCGATTCTAAATCACACACGTCTTAAAGCTATTTTAAAAGCTAACTAGCTAGCTAGCTAAAACACTGCCAAATGGGGCTACAGTGTTTACATTTAGCCTACCAGCGAACATGATGGGAAATAAGCTCAAAATCTAGTTGCAGTCTTGTAAATAGTGACTCTGCAAGATTCCCAGTCTTTGCAAAATCATAGCCTGTGACTAAAAAGCCTGTGACTTGTCTTTAGATGTGAGAGGGTGTCAGACTTTAGTCTATTAAATGTCTTTTCAGAATCTTTGCAAAGTCTCCTAGCCTATGGTTAGCATAAGACGATTCAATCAGGTTTTTGTTTTCACCATAGTAGTGAGACAGCATTGGTTCGTATGGTGAATGCCCTCAGGCTCAGCACTGATGTACAAAACCCTTCTACTCTGCTCTTATTGGACCTTAGCTTAGCTTCGGATACAGTCGATCACTAAACACTAATCCACCGTCTTGAATGCTGGTCTCGGGCAGTTTTAAAATGGTTTCAATCCTATTTAACAAATTCTTGGCTTCACAGGGAAATCATTAATAATCAAACATAATTCCCATTTCTTGTGGAGTACCACAGGGTTCAGTTTCAGGGTTTTTGCTTTTCTCTTGTGCATGTTGCCTCTAAAGTAATTCTAGTTCATGGATGCTAGAATTATGCTAGATGCTACAGTAGCTGTCTCACTCCACAGGTCAGCAGAGCACAACGTATCCTTTGCATCCAATGGAACACTAAGCACGGTTGTAAGTCGCTCTGGATAAGAGCGTCTGCTAAATGCCTTAAATGTAAATGTAAATGCAGTGAGCTCTGGATTGCACTGCTAGCCTTCAAAGAACCAGAAATTACCTAACATGACTTTTAACTGTAGTTAATTTGAGAAACTGAAGATAATAAAGTTGGATGTCTGATCTCTGAAGAGATCTGCAGAGAAATGTTAGAATGAGGGCAAACTCCACAACACAATGTGATGTGCCCTTGCCAAAAGCCCTGGATCATATTGCTAATGTTCAGGAAACCAGAGACATGCAACCAGCAAGCTCCTCACCGGTTATCTGTCCTGAGGTGTCAGTGTTGTTGGTATCATGGTTACTTGATCAGTGACTAGTTGACATCAAGTTTAAGGCGTCAACTAGTCTGTGCAACCCCTAAAGGTGAGCCAAAACTTGGTCAAGAGGTAAACAAACATCTCTACAACCCTGCTAACTTTTGCTAGTATCCATATGGGCTTCCAGTACTTTGTTGGTGCTAAGCTAACAGCAGCTTGCAGAAACTTTTTCTATGCCTTTCAACTGACTGATTATGCTTCCACTTATATTCAGTCAGTCGTATCTGCTGTTCCAAAAGGCCTGGTGCAATGTGTTTCACTCCATTGGAGATTAAAACATGATTGGTTGATTCCGCTGTCACTTCCTAATAATGCTAATACTTACTTCAATGCATTGAGCCTTTAGTTCAGCTCCTAAAGTCCTAATCAATACAACAGCTTGCTTAACTACATCTACCTGGACTCTTAAACTACACTAGAGCTCTAGAAGGTTGGATTCGAGGATAGCTCCCAACCAGAAGTGTTCCTGTTAGCGTGCAAATATAACACAGCAAGTTGGTAACTGGTATTTTACATGACAACAAGTCACCAACAGGAAAAAATTACAGAAGAAAACAACGCCCGCTCACAGAGATGCTATTAATAGACCCTTCTGAGAAGGTGAGGGTGCTGTATCTAAGGTGTTGCCTGTGTGATAATTGTGTGAATAATCTCCAAAGTTAGCCCTCAAACTATGGAAATACCTGCTGACAACAAACAGTGCTACTGCTAAGGCTAATGTTGCACTAGCCTACTCTCTATTATTCAGGCTGTCTGCTAATGTTATCATTGGTATTCAAATGTGTGATGAAACCTGATTACCAACAGTGTTGGGGTTTAAATGAATTAAGATTAGAACCAGATTCAGGGTTAGGTCTGAACTAAGGTTTAAAGTTGTGGGTAAAGTTGCTAATAAAAACGTTAATGGTCCAAAGTTGGATGAAGGTGTTGAACAGGACTAAACATTAGTGAGCTACTGATGTTGAACATTGCTGTGAGGGTTTGCTTGAGAATTAGTGAGGTCATGTTCTGATGATTCGGATGATCAGTTCTGGATCACTCCAATTCATCCCAAAGATATTCGATGGCGCTTCATCACTCCAGGCAACGTAGTTCCACTGCTCCTCGGCCCAATGTTGGGGGGGGCCGAGGAGCAGTGGAATGGGCATTGTGATCTAAGAGTGCTCACGTTCTATTGGTCAATGCTCTCCTAAGGAGATTAGAACACGTTTCTGGGTACTTGTGAATAATCTCACAAGGTGAGCATCTTGGCTGCTTGGCCGGCCTACAAATTCTAGATTTTAAATGAATTCCACTTTACAGCAGGAAGCGTTTGCACCATGCTATATACAACATGCAGCTCTGGAAATAAATGAGAGCACTCCAGTTTCTTCTTAAATCAGCATCTCCACATGTACAGCAGGTTCTTAGTGAGGAACAGAAGGTTGGGTTCTAGCTTTACTGGCAGATACAGTGAGCGTCTGGTTCATAAGAACAAGGTCAAGCAGCAAACACACAGGATAACACAGCTACAGACTGGCAGAGGGCCAAAACCACTCTCTACTGACCATGATGAGCGCCACCTCATTCCAATGTCCCTTAACCACCCTAAGATGACCTCAAGTGACCTACAGAAAGACTGGCGAGCGGCGGCTGGGGTGAAATGCACAGCGAGCATGGTTCTAAAAACAGGCTTCTGGAGGGTCATTAGTGATTTTCTAAATAAACAGATCTAAATACAATATTTGATCTGGAATTTGGGAGACGTGTTTCCAGTAGAGTATAGAATCAAACAGAACTGCTCATTTTGGTCCAACACAAACCCAGAAACTGTACAACTAGAGACACTGATCATTTTCAGGTGGTCTCTTCAATTTTTCTACCGCCTGTGTGTTCACTGTTTAAAAGCTATATGGTTTCTTCTTTTGCATTGTTTCCTGTGTTCTGAGTTGCGGGATCAGAATGTGGGGCATAGTGCCCTTATATATTGGCCCTCTCTCCAGTGTGAGTGTAACCGGTCCACTTTGCACAGGTGCAATTGGAACCCGGTCACCCCTGTTCTGCGTTGTGTTGTGATGATTAAGGAAAAGGAAGAACCACAGGAGCTCTGTTTATACGTGGCAATCTGGATGTATACAAAGGATAAGCAGTGAGAACTAGCGCCCAGCCTCGTGTCTGCCCGTGTTAGCCTCTCTCTCCAGCAGTACTATAAGCAGACTATCAACCTTTCCATGAGGAAAGTTCAAGTAACTTCACACGTGACCATAAAATAAAAGAATGACATGACACTCGCCACAGAAATATACCAAACAATAATTACACTTAAATAAAAACTACCATGAAGAAAACCAGTTGAAAAGATTATAAAGATATATTTGAGTTGAGAGGGCTGAGTAAGCCTTGTTTAAGTAACTTTTGGTTTACTCATCGCATCGTGTGTAAATAAAACGCGTTTGCTTTCACTCGTGCTCATAAACCCTCAAAACATAAATAAATAACAGCAGCTTTATATAGAGGTCTGGTGTGAAATCCTCTGAGAAACCGGAGAAACTTCTAGACAAACTTACAGAGTGAATTCAGTTGTTCGCAGTGGTGGTGATAGGAATCTTTTATCTCTAAATGCTTCTTCTCGGAAAACTTTTACATGAAAATAGTTATGAATACATTGCCGTGTGTGTGTGTGTGTGTGTGTGTGTGTGTGTGTGTGTGTGTGTGTGATGTTGGTGTGTGGTGTTTTTTTTTTTTTTCCACACACACACACACACACACACACACACACACACAGTCTTTTCTAGATTAACTGTTTCACCGTCGTCAACATTCCATATAAAACTCAGAACACTCATGTGGATTCACTGGTGGTTTTAATAGCAAATCTGTATTTGTGTTGTAGACATGGTGACCCCTGGTTCCTATCACCACCACTGAACCACCACCACCACTAAAATCTGAACACTTTCACACCCAACCCCTCTGAGTAACTCACATTTCTCACATTGATTGAATTGAAGCAGATATTTTGGAGCATTCCATATGCACCACATAGCAGGCAATCCAGCCGTGCTCTGAAAACCAAAAATCCAGAGAATCCTTCTTTAGTAAATTGAAAAAGAAAGACACGCCTGCCTTCTGCAGTGCGTCCCATAGCTGCTGGAGGATATGTGGGGGAGGATCCATATAACGAACATGATGATTGAGGTGGTGTCCCAGATGCTCAGTTGGGTTCAAGCGGAAAGAGGAAGGGGGCCAGGGTAGTACTTGGAAGGCTTGGTCATGCTCTTCTAACCGATGTCGGACATTTCTACCCATGTCGCATTGGGAAGACGTAGGTTCACTGGTGGTTTTGATAGTAAATAAAATGTCTATATTTGTGTTGTAGACATGGAGACCCCTGGCTCCCACCACCACCACCACCGTAAGGAACATCAGAACCATTTCACACCAGACCCCTCTGAATGACTCACATTTCTGCAATTGAATTGATGCAGATATTTCAGAGCATTCCATATGCACCACAGAGCAGGCAATCCAGCAGCACTGAAAAACAAAAATGCACAGAATCCTTCTTAGTAAATTGAAAAAGAAAGACACGCCTGCCTTCTGCACTGGAGAAAATGTAATATGCGGCACAGAGTAAACTTTCCACCGCGCATATCTTTGAAACGACATCTGAAGGAAACTTGATTTGGATCCAATTTTAGGTGTTGGATACGGAAGGCTGGGGGGAAAAAAAATAATAATAATTTTGGCCTGGCTGGGTTTGTGCTAGTGCAGGGTATTCTGTGCACAGTCATATCTCACAGGCTGCTGTCATGAACCCTTCTCAAATAATTGAGTCCAGGGCATAACTGACCTTTTGTATTGCCATTTACTTTATATTTTACTCCAAAATTGGACCTTCAGTTCTGGAGTGCTCTGGGCTTGAACTTTCAGATGAGAAACATGGAATCTTTCACCTTTACTTTATGGCATCTCCAACAGTGCTTTTGTTTTCATAATGAATGTGAAGTTTAGGTGCCCATTGTTTGTTCTATTTTAGCCACCGTTAACGTTCCAAACCGACGCTGGATTGGAATAGACTGTTTTCAAGCGTATGCATGTAACAGCAGCACCCCTGGAAGACCCTGCTCAGTGCTGCCTCGCCTCAGCACTAGACATCCAAGTATAAAAGAATTTCATGCTAGCCTGAAATGTCCCTCTCTCTGTATCTCTCTGGGATGATTCAGGGCAGATGAATCAGAGTCCGTGTACGAGAGCTCTCTGAATAATGTTACCAATTCGAGAACATCTCAAGGTCCAATTCGCTCCTATAAATGGTGTCTGCTATTCGGCGAAACAATGCCAAAGGATGAAAGCAGCCAATTCAGAAAGGAAGCATCGCATTTTCCATCAGAGTGCATTCTTCGCTTCAAGCAAACAGTTTGTAGGGGGGGGATCTGGATTTGCTTTACGTATTTATGATGTTTTGTATTTCGGAAAAAAAGCCTAAAATTTTGGGGATGTTGTGTGGGATTTCTCTACAACACCTTGAAGACTGTAAAGACCAGTATGTTAGTCAGGTCACATTATTATGACCACCAGCTAATATCCAGAGCAGCCACCGTGTGCAGCACGGACAGCAGCTAAGACGGGCTGGGGATAACGCTATTGGGTCCTGTTAGGTTGTCACAGGTATCTGGAGCCATGCTGACTGCAGTGCATCCCACAGCTGCTGGAGGGTGTGTGGGGGATGATCCACAGAGCGAACATGATTGAAGTGCTCAATTGAGTCAAGCCTTGGTCATGCTCTTCCAACCAATGTTGGTCATTTCTATTGTGTGACATGTCACATTGTCCGGCTGGAAGATCCCATCCTCCCCAGGCAAGACAATCAGCATGCATGGGTGTATGTGATCTGCAAAGATGGATTCATACCCAAATGGTTTGAGAGTGCCTTCCACATGGCCCAGAGAATGCCACAACATGTGACTTCCTTCATGAGCTACATGCTGCCACAGTCAGGAAGTGGTCATAATAATGTGGCTCAAGTGTGTAATATTTAACTTCTATCTTCTTGTTGTTCACACAGCACTTCTAAATAAAACATTAAATATCAAACATGGTTAAAAAAATCATTTTCTTGCAAAGTCAAAGGAAAATAAGTTACTAAAAAACAAACAGCAGTTTTCAAAACTGGAGCTAAATAGGACTCCTAACAACCATCTGGAAGACCTGGTAGAGATACCAAAACTGTCCCCATCAAATAAACAGCATTTAAAGCTTTTATCTTTGAGAGAGATGAGACAAAGTTCCACAATTTTATTTTTACCATATTCAAAAGAAAAAAAAATCATTTTTAAGTTATATTTGAACTAATAATCAATACTTTTGGTCCAACTGTACGATAATAAATTAGAAAATGTAGCACAAGAACTGTGCTTTAAATGAATGTTCTTAAATCGAACACAGAAACTCACCACCAGGTAGCAGGTCACACAAAAGCCCCTAACACTGCACCAGTACCCCACAGCACAGCACAATTTACACACAGAACCATAGCAGCTTATTTATACATTATTCAAGTCTCTTTTACTGCAAGTCAAGTGTTTCCCGAAGTACTCCACACATGGCCATGCCTCCCGCGCCTGCACGGCAAGTAGTGGGTTGCTACAAAGCTCTCCATTTTCAGAAGAGATGCCTTGCAAATGCAGAGCAAAGTCCAAACAGAGTACTTGAAGAATACCGAACCTGCCTGCTGCAGAAAGCAGAACATTACAGAATGGCCACTATCCCTGTAAACACACACACTGTGGGCACATGCTCTTGGCTGCGTGCGCCGCCAGTCTTCCCTTGAGGCCTCGTGCTTTTCCCCAAGGCACCGGAGGAAGGAGATACTGAGTGCTCCATCCTCCGCCCCGGCACCGTCACTCCTTGATCTGCTGGGAGTGGCGTCAGCAGCTGCGGCGCTCCCTCAACTGCTTTCCACTTCCTCTGCGCTCACTGCCCTGCAGGCGCCAGCGAGGCTGCTGCCTGTGTGCGTTGCAGCTGCGGCGCTCGGAGGGTTGTTGGAAGTTCGTGGCCCTTTCAGCTGGTCATCATACAGGCATTCTCGTCTGCCACCGTCCTCCGGTCAGGCTATGTTTTCAAGCCTCCTCTTCTCTACCTCTCATTTCTGGAGTTTGTGGTAGCGGCGTTCCTCCCCAGTCCCTGGTCCAGTCCCATTATGTATTCTTACTGATGGCTGATCTGAAAATAGTCTGGTCCGTATCTGCATGGTTTTTATGCACTGCTGCCACACAATTGGCTGGATGTCTATATGAATGAGTGGGTGAACATTTCATGAACGAGTGGGTGCTCGGTGAAGGTATTTATCTTGTTGCGTTCATAACGACACAATGGCACATTTACCAGGTGAAGAAAAACATTCTTAACTTTGACACTAAAGAGGAAAGTTTTGCCTCTCCTATAAAGTTACTGCTTTTCATGATGTAGGAATATGATGTATATTTGGACGGTATCAGCGGGTCCGTCAGCGGTTCAGTTTTAGATTTGATTAAATTTCAGGTTAAATTACAATAAAGGGATAACGATATGCCTAACAGACATCTTATATAACAGGACTTACCTTTGTACCATCTATATATGACAGATTCAGACAGATTCATCCCTCATGTGTATATAAATCTTTGGCTGTCAGTTTTATAGATGACAGATTCAGGTCTCGGGCCGGCCAGAGAATTTCAGGGAAGTTATCGGCCCAGTAATCACTCCATACCTCAGTGTGGCTCTTTTGTACAGTGAAATGTCTCTTTGTCTCTCTCTTGCGCTCTCTCTCTCTGTCTCTGCATGAAAATCCTATTAATTTCTCAGCCCTTCTTATCTGCATGATAAGGATGGAAGGTACTGGTGTGACGCACAGGAAGGGTTCATCCCACAATAAGTGGCATATTTGTGTCATTAATCCAGCAAGGTCCCATTGTGAAGCTGGCCTTCAAACGCGGCCATGCGTCTGGCAGGAAGCTCGCAAGAATTCTGAGGAAAGCTTTAATCCCTGCTCGTGGGGGGAAAGAAAAGCATTGTTCCCTTTACACTTTCCTCATTTTCAGATAAATTCAATTTTGCTTCAAACTGTTTGCTTTTCAGTTTTTTGCAGGCAGTGTAAGGAATGTAAAGGTCTGAAAAATGTCATCACAAAAGGTGGCGGTGACTCAACCACAATCTTTAATCGCAGGGCTGAGGGTGGCGCTCACAGAACACTAACTTAAGATCAGCTTCTTCAAGAGCGCATCCCATTACTTCATGCACTTCAGTCACATGGCTAAAAAGACCAACCTTGAACTTATACTTGCTGGCCATTTTATTGGAAACACTGACCTAGTGCTTCCAATTGCTGGGCTCTTTACTGGAAGCACTGACCTTGTACTTCCACTTGCTGGCCATTTTATTGGAAACACTAACCTAGTACTTCCAATTGCTGGCTACTTTACTAGAAACACTGGCCTTGTAGGTCCACTCACTGGCCACTTTATTTGAAACGCTGGTGGCCTTGTAGGTCCACTTGCTGGCCACTTTATTGGAAACACTGGTCTCCCTTTCAAGTTCCTCCCTTTCAAAGATTTTTGAAAACTAATTTTACTTTTTTTGTCAACTATGTGCTTCTACTCACTGGCCACTTTATTGGAAACACCAACCTTGTGCTTCCACTTTAAAGATGTTTGAAAATGGATTTAATGGTCTTCACAAGACAATTTAAAAAGTAGCTAATAAGTAAATTCGGGTATATAAAAATACAACAATGAATAAAAATCTCATTTTTTTTACATGTCAGAAAGTGACTACCTTTTGTAAAAGTGGGTTTCCTGAAACTAGCCATACATGGTATACAAACATGGACTCAAATATTTTGTAATTACTGCAACTGACCAAAATTCTGCTTCACCTTTTGCAGTATTAGCTGAGAACTGTAAGAGCTCTATTGAAAAATACAGGTGTAAATGAACCAGACATCTTCAACACAGACCGTCTATAGAATACAGCCCAGAAACATCTGCACTCGTAAAAATGAAAGTATCAAAGGCTTTCAGCTGGTGCTTTAGTTCATCCAAAGGTTAATCCTAGGGCTTCTCTTCAGCTCTTTGGCTCCTAACCTTTTGAGACTCTGTGATTTAGCTACTCATACAAAAACAGGGCTAACAACAATCTCTCTCTGTAGCATGCTGCTAATGTTTGTGTTGCTCCATTAACCTGTACTTACTCGAGTCTGTGGTTTTTCATTTCTAGCCAGTAAGTCTGGGTCCTTGGGCAGCTCCATTAGCGCATTCTCTTTCACTTTTCAGAGGAAAGCGGTGTGGTCTGAATGTGAAACTAGCAGTTAGATGGAAAGCACGCTGGGGCAAAACATGAACAGAGCAAGGCTCAGTGAGCATGACTAGCATTAGGTAGCCAAGGCTGAACTGAATGCTGGATAGATTGTATGTGGTGATGAGGAAAATGGCCTTGACATTGAAAACATTCATGAAACAGTCAGAGACCACATCATCGTACACCACTGTGGTCAACACGTCTCAAATAAGTTAAATGGATAATCCTTTCTAAGAAGCCTCCGCTGATTACTCTGCCCTGACGTGTCCCTGCAAAATCATGAGCGGCAAGGCTAGCACAGGACCTCGAGGTGCCAGGTTGTCGAACTTAAAGCACCAGCGAGGATGGAAAATGCTCAATAGGGCATAAATACCGGGGGCCTAGCTTGCCTAGCCTTCTGCTAATTACCTTAACCTTGAGACCCGACTAGGAGATCCAGGCCAGTTTGCAGCACCAAGGGCACGAATGGATGGAAGCAAAACAATAGGAAGATTCCGGAAGCTAAAGTTTTTAGCCAGGTGAAGTTGGAATACTAAGAAGGAACAATATTTTAACAATATGTTTAATATAAATGAAGATTTACTGATAATGCACAATATGTATCACAATTAGTTTTACTGAGGTTTATTAGTGTAGGTTTTTCATAATAAAACATTGACATAATAATAAAATGACTGAACATTTGTAAAACAATGACTGACACATCTTTCAGCCAATCACAATCTCCAGACCAACCTAACATGTTAAGGATCTGGCAGGGGAATCAACCAGTGACACACTGATTTACACTTTGAATGGGTTGCCCTACTGGAAGTTCTAGATATGTCTCTAACTGTGACTATAGTCCGTTAAAAGCTGTTGTTGCTGCCACAAACTCAAAGGCGGTATAGCAGAGATGGTGAGCCCTGTCTATGGCTTTGTCTTAGTTATGTACTACACATTATTATTATTATTATTATTATTATTATTATTATTATTATTAATAATGTTTATTTATAGAGCACCTTTCATACCGTTGGCAGCTCATAGTGCTTTACAGACAGTTGACATCAGTAATGGGAAGGAATACCACACTACCACACACACACACACACACACACACACACACACACACACACACACAGTTAAAGACCATGTTAATGTAGTTTCAGAGTTAAAGAGATGCGGATCTAGGTGTGTATTAAACGTGAGCTCTGAGCTCGACTGTCTAATAGAAGCTGAACTGAGCTCCACAGTTTACAACCAGAGTAACTGAGAGAGTCTCTCCATGTCTCCTGTACTTTACAGAAGGTATTAGCAGAAGGCCAACACCTGTAGATCTAAGATCACGAGCTGGAACATCAACAGAGAGACGTTCTGTGATGTGAGCAGGTTCTAGATTATTTAGAGCCTTATAGACCAGCAGCAGAACTTAAGTCTATTCTAGTAGATACAGGCAGCCAGTGCAGCTCTTTCAGAACAGGAGGGATATGAGCTCTGTGTTTAGGGTCTGTTATGATCCGAGCTGCTGCGTTCTGTACGAGCTGCAGGGGATAGACGGTTCTCTTAGTAACCCCAGTAAGAAGAGCATTACAGTAATCAGTTCTGCCTGTAACAAACACATGAACAAGTTTCTCCGCATCACTCTGAGACAAAAAAGGCTGAACTTTAGCGATACCGTATTTCTTAAATGATAAAAAGCTATTTTAGTGACCGAGTTGACATGCAGGATAAAACTGAGCTCAGAGTCGGAGATCACGCCCAGGTTTCCTACTTCAGGGTTTATATTAGTAGCTAAAGAACCGAGTTCATAAAGTATTGTTCTCTGAGTTTTAGTACCGAGAATCAATATTTCACAGCATATGCTATGTACTAATCTTAACAGTATGAGTTCAGCAGGTTCATACACACCATATCAGCCTACTACATTGTTTTTCACTAACAAGAATTGATAAAGCTCTGCTTGCATTAAAAGCATTATTTACTACAATACATTCATTTTTACAGATTTGGGTTGAACTCACATTTACACACCATTTCCGGTCCTGCCAGCAGCACCATCACATCACCGCCTGTCAATCCTTCCAATTTTTCCAGACGTGAGAAGCTCCTTCTTTTCAGTTTCCCATTGCATTGTGGGGCAATAGCGTCCATCACTACCACACTCCATCAATACTGGTTCTAGGTGCATTGGAGCGTACTCAATCTAGACATTCATAACTGTACTATATACTACATACTCAAACTAGTTGGTATTAGCATTAAGTGCATGGTTGGGATGCACCCAAAAACTGCAAGGAAGGAGCAGCACAGGCTGTTGCAGTGGTGAGGACTGTAGAGAAGGACTGTAGGGTGACGGGGCTCTCCAGCGGAGCCCAACTGGTGGCCTGGTGGCACTGACCACGACCCACATGCAGCACTTGCACATGCAAGCACATGCAGCATGTGGAGCACTACTGCCATTGCTGCTGCTCCCAATAGCGCAAGGTCTTCTCTGCTCAGGTGCCCCGAAGGAGCTGACATGGCCAACGTCGGACAGTGGACGTTCCGAAATCCCTGTCAAGGCTGCCAAGATGGCGGGGCACTCCTTGCCTGCAGCAACACTTCGGCATCTCAGCAAATGGGCTGCAGGTCAAACATTTGTAGATCTTGTAGGCCAACATATCATCACATCAGCAACTGCAGGATAGAGGGCTGTTAGCTCCTCTGCTGCCAGTTGCAATATGGTTCCATTCATTGAAGCTACTTTAGGACGATACTGTAACTTCCACAAACACGTCCGAAGATACAACTGCTTTACAGTCTGAAGTTTGCTACTTGCTAAGCTCTTTTCTGGGTGGAATACCCAGCAGGTTCTGTAGCACTGTAATATGATGAGTTAGCCAAACAATGCTGAGGTATTTAAGACTGAGTCCCCGTATTGTTTGTCCCTTACGGGAACCCTACAGACAATGCAGCTTTGCGGCCTGCACTGCCACCATTAATTACCGTGAAATGTATTGACTAAGCAAGTCATTTGAAGTCACTAATTGTTTGCCCCCCCCCCCAAAACAGCCAAACACAATGGAAGAAGGGTGGTTGGGAGAAAATAGCTGGGCGTCAGTTCAACAAAATCAAAATCATAGTCAAGCTCAATAAATGCTTACCAGTGCCATTTCCAGTTGCTGCGGAAAGGTCAGTGCAATTTTGCAAGCACGCAATGGAAATTCATTCTAATCAGCCCACAGTAATTACATCTAGTCCTTAATCCCCCCAAACAAGTCATCTTTTTTTTTTTTTTTTTTTTTTTTTCTCCTATTATTAAGTAAATGGTATCAAACCCAGCAGACTCGCACTCTTCTCTCAGATTCTTGCTTGCGGATGATTCACAGAAGGAAAAAAAAAAAAAAGAAAGAAAACACGGCATGTGTGTTCTCTGGGCGGCCGATAGACAGCGGCATCCTAAATTGCACCACAATTCTGGAGCTAGCACCTTTTGTCAGGCTCAGATGTGCAGTGGAGCTTGAAATGGACACAGCGAGTGAGAGAGAGAGAGAGAGAGGGTAAGAGAGAGAGAGAGAGAGAGGGGGAGGAGAGCTGGGGCTCGGAGCCATGAGTTATTTAAGCACAGAAAGTATGCAAATGTGACGCGCCCGAGCAGCTCTCTGCTGATCTACAGACTCTCCGCACAAAAAAAAAAAAAAACTTGCTCATTTCTCTCCGTCTAGCACGATTGTTAAAATACATCGCCTGCGGCTGCCGACAGCACACAAACTGTTTTTATTCGTCTGAGCTGCTGGCTCTCAGTTTAAGGCATGGTGAGCGACAACGCAGTCGAACAGTCTGCTCCAGAGGTCACAACCCCTGATTTATCCCAAATATAGATCAACTCAGAAAGCAAAGGCCGGATGGCAGAATGGAGTAATTCAGGGGAAAAAGGAGGAGAGCTTATATTAAACTTTAATGGGGATCATGGTTTTATTATTCCTGCTCTGAATTTGAAGTATTCCGTAAACACATGGCTTACGCTTGGTGGTTAGCCAGGGAACAAAAGAAGCTAGGACCTGCCAGACTTCCACTGCTGGCAAACACTCTTCATAAACTGATATGGCGATAATTCACAGAGATTTGGAAAGCACTAATTTTAGCACTGACCATTTGCTAATTAACATTAAACAATATGAACAATATTCTGCTGTTAAAATGGGTCGTTTTGGACCATTTCTGTTGATCCATTAATCATGCAATACTTAAATAAATAAATAAAATAAATACACAAATACAAGTGCAGGGTGTTTCCCAAGTGGTTGATGAGGTGTTGCTTGTGCATCACCATGGCATCCCAAGTCATTGCATGACCTTAAACTTATGGCTAATGCCATATTATCCCAGGTGATTGAGGAACCAAGAACCAAGACTCAAAAGGGGAACCCATCCTCCTCAGGTCAACACCAGATAGCAGGACAAGCAGAGGAAAGGAGTGTTCGGTGTTTGTAAGGTAGAGGAATAAAAGTCTGATTAGTCTGTAATTAAGTAGTTGGGTCATCGGATGGGTCAGCAGGACGCAGGCCAAGCTTCCACAGTGCAGGACAGCCAGGAGCTCTGTGGTGGATAAAGGCAAGCAGTGGCACCCAGTCAGAGCAGAGCATCAGACCACACAGGATGGGCAGCAGTTCAGCTCAGGCAAAGAGAACAGACAGACTGTTAACTCTGACAGAAGAACTGAACACACTATATGGTGTTAACAGAGTGCAGCAATGACTCCGGCAGGCCCGGCTATTACAGCAGAACTAAAAGGCAGAGCCAGAAGGTAACAAAGACCTGAGGGCTCCCTGAGAAGTCAGCGCCCCCCTGCTCCACCGTCAACAAACCTGAGTGAACATGAAGAGCAGCGGGACGACAGCACCAACATTCCCAGCTTACCAAACACTCTCTGTCAGTGGACCCCTAGATCTGCACCTTTTACCTAGCAGAAAAACTCATTACCAAACGCTCAACTGAACAGGTAGGTTTTAAGCCTGGACTTAAAGATTGAGGCTCCAACACTGGAGCTGGTAGGTTATTCCAAAGCTGGGGGTCTTGTATGAAAAGGCTCCGCCCCTTGATGTAACTTTGTTATTTCTAGGCACTAATAGAGAGCCCACACTTTGCGATCGAAGGTCACGTGACGGTTCATAATATGAGAAGTTCAGTGAGGTACAGAGGAGCGAGGCCGTTTAGAGCTTCATATGTTAGAAGAAGAATTTTACACTCAGTGTGGAATTTATCTGGCAACCAGTGTAAGTTAGATAAGACTGGGCTGATATGGTAGTTCTTGTAAGGACCCTGGCAGTGTTTTGGACTAACTGAAGTTTGTTAAGGCTTTTGCCGGAACAACCAGAAAGCAGGGCATTACAATAATCCAGCCTTGAAGTGATAAAGGCGTGAACTAGCTTTTCCGCATCCTGTAGGGACAGGGCATTTCTTAGTTTTGCAATATTGCGTAAATGTAGAAAAGCTATTCTAGTGATGTTAGTAATATGCTTATCGAAGGCCAAATCAGGACTGATCGTGACACCAAGACTTTTTACAGATGTACCTGGTGTGACTAAGAAGCTATTAAGATTGAGTGATAGTGCAGACAGCTTGTTTCTAGCAGCTTTGGGACCAAGAAGAAGAACTTCTGCTTTATCTGAGTTCAGTAGGAGGAAGTTACTTGACCTCCAGTCTTTAATGTCTCTAACACAGTCCTCTATCTTATTTAGGTGAAGTGGATCATCTGGTCTAGCTGAAATATACAATTGCGTGTCATCGGCATTATGGTACAGAGTGGTAGCATATATAAGGTAAGTAATATAGGTCCTAAGACGGAGCCCTGTGGAACACCAAACTTTTACATCTGTGTGAGTGATTCACTGTTTATGTTTACAAATTAGTAGCGGTCACTTAAGATCTGAACCATGTTACTCCTACAAGGTTTTCCAGCCCATCTAGTAGGATGGAGTGGTCTATTGTGTCAAATGCTGCACTAAGATCAAGGAGAACCAGTAAGGATACGTTTCCTCTATCAGAGTATACTAAAAGATCATTTACAGTTTCACTAGTGCTGTCTCGGTGCTATGATGAGGCCTAAATCCAGACTGGAATTTTTCATGTAAGTCATTCCTGTGCAGATAGGAACTTAACTGTTGTGCTACAGCTTTCTCTAAAGTCTTGGATGGAAATGGTAGATTAGAAATAGGTCTGTAGTTTGCTAGCTTATAAGGATCAAGATTAGGTTTCTTAATTAAAGGTTTAATTACTGCTAGTTTAAGAGATTTTGGGACATAACCAAGGCTAAGAGATGAGTTTATTAGAGACAGAAGAGGCTTGGTTATTTCTGGCAGAACTTTCTTGAGTAAACTAGTCGGAATTGGATCTAGTATGCATGTAGATGATTTTGAGGATGAAATGATTTGAAATAGCTTGGTTTGTTGGAGTAGAGTAAAAGATTCCAGCCTTCCCGTTATACTATGCTCTAGATCTGCATTAGCTGTACGGGGCAGTACACTCGTAGCTGTTAACTGTGCATTATGTATTTTCAGCCTAATCATTTCAATTTTATTATTGAAGAAATTCATAAAACATTGCTACTGTATGCTAATGGTGTCTGGGGTTCAGTAGCAGATTGACTCTTGGTTAATTTAGAGATTGTGCTAAATAATAATATTGGATTTTTTTTTGTTATTATCAATCAGTAAAGTCAGATAAGCTGAACGTGCTGCAGTTAAAGCTTTCCTACAGTCTATGAGGCTATCCTTCCAGGCAGACTGGAATACTTCAAGTTTAGTCAGAATCAGAAAAAGAGAAAGTTGCAAGGTTTTGATACACCAGTATGCACCACATAATTCAGTTTCAAATATATTTGTTTGCGTTTTTTACAGGACTATATTTAAATTGGTAAATAATATTAATTATTTATTACTATAATAAATAGCCATTAGTAGAGTGTTTGAAGCCAATGTCAGTTCACAAAAGCAATGAATTCTTATGACAGGACACAGAACAACAGGAATTAATAGGGACAACAGTAGCAGTAGAAAGAAAAAAAAAACTAAATAATTGCCAAAAAGAGACTTTATGAAAGACTTCTGGTCTAAAGTATCTACAGCCGCAGTTTAACTGGATTCATAATACATTATTTAACGATTCCACTTTTAAAAATGTATCTGTTACACTAAGCGCTTCTTTTCCATAAACTGTGTTTAATAGGCTGCATTTCTCTTAAATCAGGTCTGAATTTTGACCAGTTTGACCGCTGCTGTTAGTTGTAGACCCATTCATGCTCCACTCGTAAGTGTCTGCTTTCATAGTTACTGTTGCTACACTGTAAAAAGTTGTTGGTTGCAACCTAAAAACATTACTCTAATTTCTTACAAGCAAACGAATTAGGTTTATTCAACCTAAAGGACTCTGAACAAACAATTCTTTCAATCAAATTTTTTTGAGTTGAGTAAAACCTTTTCAAGCTTGTAACAAACTGAAATCATGTTTTTAGGTTGTACTTTTTACAGTGCAGGTTGGACGAACTTTCCAGAATGCTGGTAAAAAAAAATTCTGTTTAAACTAAAATGATACTCTAGCGTACGAATCAAATTATGCACATCAGACCACCACAGAGCTCTGCTACAGAGCTGGACTACGTTGTTGGTGCTAAACAAAACTAGCAAAATCTTGCTACAGTGTGAAGGTTGAATTGGTTATTTAGCTTTAAGCCAAGCTCGATTTAACCTTTTGATGTTGAAATTAATTTTATTGTATCCCAGGTAGCTGCCAAGGTGTTGCTTGGTTATGGTATCCCAGGTGGTTGTTAAAGTGTTGCTACACTATTGGTGTGGTTGTTTAAATGTTGCTAGGTCATTGTTATTATCCCAGGTGGTTGCCAAGGATTTGCTAGGCCATTGCTAACAGTGTTGCTGGAATGCTTTTAAATATACACATAGGTAAATGATATAGATGTGTGTGTGTGTGTGTGTGTGTGTGTGTGTGTGTGTGTGTATATATA
>CM067496.1:391230-413984 GCA_034552555.1 Semaprochilodus insignis | reverse complement strand
CTTTAAGGAGGTTAATTAAGAAAATAAAATGAGTCAACGTATATAACCACCTTTAAAACATTTCAGATAATAAGAACTGCTCTGACAGAACAAAGGCCTTATCTGAAACACGGCATAATTTGTTTTCATCCATCTCACTCATGCCTTTGACAAGCAGTGCGGGAACATTCAGGGCATTTCAAAGGTGCGTTAGGCTTTATTTCTCCTCAGTCAATACGCATACACCAATACACAGGGAATCCAGTGTAACGGAATATATCTCAAACTCTTTCAGAATTTTTACTGAACAGACTTTTTAATAACATCCAGCGAGAGACCTTGTCTTTCAAGCCTTGCAGAAAAATGCATGAACTCACAAAATAACCTTCGCCACAACCCTAACCTCAAACAGCACCACCAGCACAAGCGGCTGCAGCCTTTTCTAGCAAAAAGAAATGGTGTGTTTACTTTTTGTTGTTGTTTTTTGGAACAGAAATGGAATGAGACATTATTTCTTTATCATGATTTCTGGGTATATTCATGGTTACTTGGTTGGGACACCAAATGGCCTCACTTTTGTCATGTTACTAGACTTCTGAGGACGTTTATTTCTAAGTGGTTTTGGTCGTGAGTGGCTTTTTGGGTTAGAACTACAATTTTCCCCCCTTACTGGCACCAGCAATGTCAAACACATCTCCACATCATCCTGAAGACATTTGGTAGCATGTGAAGTTCAAAATGTGGCATCCATTAAGATCTATCCCTAAAGCACTGATTGCCATTTTATACAGCAGCTGCTGGCACTGCCACACCACAAACTGGACCACATATGTGTGGTGGCATTTGGTGTGGTCAGTCAGATGTCATGGCCACTTCTTTACTATCACATATGATAAAAAAACATGCTGCCAAAATACATATACGCATCATCAAAAGAATAGTTGCACCCAGTAGGAGGTGTGGGATTGCAGGTCTGTTGGGAAGGAAGATAAAGGTTACCAGGAACAATAAATGATGATAAATTTAGACTGATATGATCAATATTTATTTAGCTACACATACAGAAGTCTGTATCTCAGTATGGCGTCAGGCCGCCATGTTTGCTAACCCAACATGCCAGACACCTCGGCATGGAGCTGTAGAGGTTCCTAATGGTGTCCTGTGATAATCCATCCCATGCAGCTTGAATATCCTCACACAGTTCCTGCAGATGGTGCGGTAGGGGTGGAGGTGGAGATGACACCAGGCCTTGTGGACGTGTGAGGCATAACAAACCGCTCATCTTGGCACTGACCACGGTGCCTCCACATGTGGATTCGTTGGTCATCTCCACCAAGACAAAAGCGGGACTCGTCACTGAAGATGACATGCTGCCATTCTGAGTCACTCCATTAGAGCCTGTGTAACGGATGGACTATCCTCACAAGATCACCAGAGACTGGTACACAGAACCCCCGCAGACACGCTGAGATCTCTTCGCACATGTTTTATTCTGGACAACAAAGACAGTTTCTTTTCCACTGGTGTGACGACTGCAGGTTGTTCACAGCTGAACTGCATTTCTTTTAGTAGGAGAGGAGTGCTTCACAGCCTACTAAGATGACGAAGAAATAAACGAGCTAGCCTAGCTAAGCTCCACGTGGCGATATGAACAGAAAAATGCCCATAACGTCCTTTATACAAAATATATCGGTACACATCTTGCGAAAATATTTGCTAGGCTTCATAAAAGTTGTAACTTAAGGATTATTTTTTTAGCTTTAAACATGTTTTTAATCATGAAATTACTAATGGATTACGAGACAAAAAGCTAAACGCTCCTACCTGCAGCACGGAAAACTCTGTCTCCTGCAGTACGGCAGCTCGAGTGGAACAAAACGCTGCAATCTGCAGTTCGTCACAAACCAGTAGGGGGTTCCAAAACACCATTACATATAAAATACATGCTTAATTTAGTGAAATTCCCATAAAATATACTGTCTATTCGCTCTCTGTTACACCTGGCACAACACAATTGCAGTCTTTGGCACCGTTGACGTGGTGTTAAGGGCAGTTGTCGTAACGGTAGTCCCGCATCGTGCAACTGTCTGCCAATGGATGTGGCTGTTGTGTCAGTCAGGTACATATGACTTGCCCTTGCTTACGTCACATGCACGGATAAGCATGAAACTTGGAGCACGCTCATGTCTTACGATGTCAAAGCTACCTAACAAGTGTCATTGCTGTCAGTTGATTCCTTCTGGGTGCACCTATTTGTGTGGTTATCCTTTTGATAATGAGTGTATTAATGTCAGAACAAAACCTAGTATCTTCATTTTGATGTTTTTTTTTGTTTTTGTCGCAGTTTGAAACTTGCCTTTAAATTGAGTGTAAATTTTACGATGAATGGACCAAAAAAAGACTAAATTATCTGGAATTACACCTGGTTTCAGTGACTTACATTTAAAATGAAGAAAGTTTTATCCTTCTCCTGTGAAGTTAACATTATGGAGAATAGTTGGGAGTATCATTTTGTTCCAACAGCAGTGATATATGAATATATACATGTCATCAATGTCCAAACAAAAACTGTACTTCAAAAAAATCTCATGATTTGAAGTCAGTAGCTACATTGCATCAAAAATTGAACTGCAATGATCCAAAATCTGTCTAACTTTAATTTTAACTTTAATTTTTAATGACAGTTTTACCTCCTCCTGTAAAGTACAATAAATCAATTTTATAAAATATTATAATAAAGTACATTTATCTCTGCGTTAACCATTTTAAAACCTCCTGTAGGAGGCCATTTGTAGTTATCATGTGTTTTGACAAATCAACACCTCATTATGTTATATCGGGTTAAAAATACTTTACTCTTAATGTAAGTCAATAGAACCAGTTTCCAACTATTCTCCAAAATGTTATGGTCAGGTTAGAATCTCTGTGATGGTTGGAGGTGTCCAGGAGAAATTTGGACCTAGCTCAAAAGATATCAACTGTCTTTTTCAAAATAAGAAAATTCTGTTTACATCGTACTGTAGGGTAACGACTACATTCAAACAACTACATGAGAATTGTTTAGAAATGATTATTCCGATAGGCATTGTCTGTCATAAAGGCTATTCCAGATAACTTGGATCAAAATTAGGCAACTACAACTTTTATAGTGAATGACACCATAATAAAACAATAACTCGCAAACATTTATGTAGGGTTATGACAAGCTTATATGGGTGTCATGTAGCATTATCAGCTGTATCCTACAGTAAAGTTACCAAAATTCTTATTACTATGTATATATCTATTCTAATGTTATACAAGTATTGTTTTAACATATATATACACACACAGTTATTGCCAAGTCAATCTATATTTGACCTAATTTGAAAATGCCTACTGCCCTTTACATGTCTGTATAGATTTCAACAGGTCTGGTTCTATTGACTTACATTAAGGGTAAAGTATTTTCTCCTTCTCCCCTAATACAAAGTTTGGTTCTGACAGCAGTGGTAACATTACAGGCGACAGTGATATTGAACAGGGTCTGTAACAACTGATATTATGCAAAATTCAGAAAGACAAACCACATTTTGCAAGCTTAGAGGAACAAAAACTGCAAAAAAGACATTCTTGGATGACGAGCAAAGGTCATTCACATTAGCATAACAAAACAGCCCTACTACTGTCCCTACTACCGTCTGTAATCTGCCTATGGGCTGTAAAGGCCAGAAGAATACATTTTTTTAAAAGGCTCAGTATTGTATTGTCTTGTCTGTGGGGTCCATTCTAAAGTCTGTGGAGAGTAATTCACCTGGCAACATACCGAAAGCACTTCTGCCTCTCTGTGGGCCTCTGTGCTATGTTGCTTGGTCAGGGGTTTTGACAATGGGAGGCGCATATCCTTTTTAGGTTGAGCGAGGTATAAATGCAAGGGTTAAACCAGAGCAGAGCGTGTCAGTCACCAGTTGGAAACAGCTCAGTTGGAAACACCAGCCAACCAAAGCTGCCAAAATGATGGGCAAGGTAAGCAGCATACGTCGACACGGGACAACGTTTGGAAAGATTTTCTGATTGTGCTGTTCTCCAATGGAGAAACGAAATAATCTGAATGTGCTGTTGATTTGATAGATCATCTTCTACGAGGACAGGAACTTCATGGGACGTTCCTGGGAATGCAGCAGCGACTGTTCCGATATGTACTCCTACCTCAACCGCTGCCATTCCTGCAGGGTGGAGAGCGGCTGCTGGATGGTCTACGACCGCCCCAACTTCATGGGTTACGGTCACTTCCTCAGGAAGGGCGAGTACAGTGACTACATGAGCATGTGGGGAATGAATGGTTGGATCAGGTCTTGCCGTATGATTCCCAGGGTAAGATTGCTAACTGGCCATTACAGCATTTTTGATAATTTGATATTATTAATTAATTTATTATTATTTTTATTAATTTATTATTATTATTGTCCCCAAGTAATTCCTATCTGTTTCTCCTCAAACAGTACAGCGGATCCTACAGAATGAGGGTCTACGAGAGGGATAACTACATGGGTCAGATGATCGAGATGAACGATGACTGCGACTCCTTCATGGACCGCTACCACTGGTCCCACAGCTGCATGTCCTGCCACGTTATGGACGGCCACTGGCTCATGTACGATCAGCCCAACTACAAAGGCAGGATGTGGTACTTCGGACCCGGACACTACAGGAACTTCAGGCACATGATGGGAATGAGCGGCATGAGGTTCATGAGCATGAGGCGCATCATGGACTCCTGGTATTAAGACATCTACTTTTGCTAATGTTAGCAGATTTTAAATAAAATTTAATAAAGGAATTTAATGTATACTGTCTTTTTTTGACCTTAAAGTGTGGCTTACACTCAAAGTGCTTAACTCAATTTGGATGCTAATGATGATCTACCCTGGCATTTGTTCTAATTTATAAATTTACATTTACATTGAAAAAGAGACACTTAGCACTTTTATAGAGTGATGCTTTGGTAGGGTGAGGGTGCTGAATATGTTTAAACCGTGTGTGTATGTGTATATATATATATATATATATATATATATATATATGCTTAAACTTATTGTGTATTACTGTATATAAAATATATACTAAAAATATATACTATATATTTTTTTTAGCTACACAGAAAGCCTGCATTAACAATAGCTAACTAATATTAGTGACGCCTGGACAGTACAGTTGGCAAACTAATATGGCAAATCAAGATTCTAATGTTGAAGTCCAGCCAGTGTCTATTTGTGACAAATGCAAGCTTGTTTAATGGTAGCGAACTTGCTAGCCAACTAGCAGCTATTGATTTTTTAGGCACAGAACATGCTTTATGCTAACCCAGCTAATATCAGTGACGTTTGACCGGTGTGGCTAGCAATTTAACATTTCAAATCAAGACCTTAATGCTGAAATCCAGCCAGTGTCTACTTGTGACACATGCAAGCCACATGCAAGCTCGTCTATTAGTAGTAAACTAGCTAGCTAACTCTGGCTATAGAACATGCTCGTGCTGACTTAGCTAATATTAGCATTGTTTGGGCAGTGTATTTAGCAGTTTGGCCGTGAGGTGAACATTGCAAATGAAGACTCAAGTACTGAAATCCAATCTTTGTCTACCTGTGACTATTGTGAGCTAGTGTACTGACTAGCTAGCTTGATGCTAAGGATTGCAGCCAGGTAATAAGCCAACAGGGCAGTGTGCAAAGCCCAAATGCTAAAACTCCATTTGTGTCCACCTAGCCACTACTGCATACATGTGCAGTTGCGTAGTTGCAGCGAGGTGTCTGAAAAACACAAGTGATTGATGGGGCACTGTGCACAAGCTCCTGTTATGACATCACAAAGAACTTTTATAAAACACTGATTGGTGGGTTTCTCCGGGTCAGCTCATTTAATGACATCACAAAGAGAGTCTAAATAACAATGGCTGTTGGGGTGCTAGATTTCTGCTCATCACAAAGTAAACTCCAGCCACCACGTTCAGTGATGCTAATTAGCGTACATCAACATCTCAACCAGAACTTTTTTAACTAGACAACATGCTATAGCTACGGATAGTGATGTTTAGGTAGTGCAGATTGATAAATGTGGCACAGTGGCAATGCAAAAAAATTAAGACTTAAACACATAAACCCCATTTGTGTCTACCTGTAACAAGATTAAGCTGGTTTGCAAGCAGTAGCTAAGTGGCCAGCTCTTGTGTTACATGACTGTACCAACTAATGCTAACCATACACTAAGACTCAAGACTTTGAAAAGACTCTGAAAAAACATTTATTAGACTAAAGTCTGACACCCTCTCACATCTAAAGACAAGTCACAGACTTTTAGCCACAGACTAGTCACAGGCTATTATTTTGCAAAGACTGTGAATCTTGCAGAGTCACTATTTACAAGACTGCAACTAGATTTTGAGCTTATTTCCCATCATGTTCACTGGTAGGCTAAATGTAAACACTGTAGCAATGCCGTTCGGCAGTGTTTTAGCTAGCTAGCTAGTTAGCTTTAGCATAGCATAACTACCCTTCGTTACGATAAGATACGATAACGTGAAAATAGCTTTAAAACGTGTGTGATTTAGAATCGGACTGTTTCCTGCGCATTAATGAACTCTTGGATGTGTTTACGTTGTCTCCGCCAGACATTCCTGTACTTGGCTCGCGGCTTCCCGTTTGGAGCTGAAAAGAGCTCTCCTATTGGTTGTCGGCAATGTTCACGTCACTATTTGCGTGAGCCAAGACCTATAACTTATGATTAATATTAAACACGATTGATTTTATCGGAATGTCAGGACGAGAAACAGACTAACTTAAACCTGCAATCCTGACCACCTTAACGATCAAGATGACGCGAGCGCGACTTTGGAAATTTATCTGCGACAGTAAATTGCTTGAAAATCGTTTGGTGTAACGTCAGCATAAGCTAAGAGATCTAACAGTCAGATGAACAAGGCACAGCTATACTAAATTTATACTGAACTAAACTTATATTTGTGTTATTCTGAGTGGGGAAGTGGGGAAGTGGGTTTACATGGGTGCGTTGGGGGTCACTATTAGTGTGACTGTATGTGTGTGACTGTATGTGCCTTTTTGCTTGGTGTTGAATAAAGAGCACTTCTCGCAGACACTACAGTGTTTTGATGGAAATGTGCCTGATTAAAAAGCCAGAGATAAATTAAATATTCATCTTTGTGGGTGAGCAAGCAGGATTCTCCGGAACAGCTTCATAGAGAGGTGCAAATTATTGTTCATAGGAGGGGAATCTCACCCGTCCCCTCTCACCCCTCATTGCAAGCTAGCAGCTCAGCAACAGTTCACACCCAGAGAGGCAACAGCATCCTGGTTCTGAGTTATGGGGAACAAATACTACTCAGTCTACTTCCATTTCAGTGGCCACTAGGGGACCCACAGAATGAGGCTACAACCTAATGGCTAGCCGTAACGCAAATAGGACTCACATAGGCTATACTAAAGCCTGCACTCTTGAAAAACATGGTTCTTCTAAAAGATGTTTAGTAAAGACTATGGTTCTGTATAGAACCATGAACACTCAGAACAGACCTATTTGCATGCTTAAAGGGCTCCTTGCATTGTGAAATTGTTCTTCAGAGTGATGGAGTGTGTGTGTGCATGTGGTTCCTATATCAAACTTGACATTGTAGCAATAGCAGAACCATTTTCGGTGCTATATAGACCCATTTCAAACAAGTACTATATAGAAACATATACAGCTAGGATCTATGAAGAACCCCGCCCTTGTTAAAGAACCCTCGCAGAGCCATCGTTTTTAAGACTGTATAGAAACAAATACAGAATGAAACTGGCCAGTAGGTAGAGATAAGAAAAGCTCGTCGTTTTGCAGTGAGCCAGAAAAACCTGTTCTAGAATGGAGAACCCATCGCAGTCCCTGAGGACTTCCAGCCAGTTCACCTTTTCCTTCCATTCCATCCCCCAGCCTGATATTCAGGAGCGTATTGCCTTACCCAAGCCTGCTGGGACATGGAATAGCACACAAATGTCGACAGACCGAGGGGTCCACTGGGATTGAGGTAGACATCGCTTTTCCTGAGACCCCCTAGTACGGTGCGATGCTCAGTTAGATGTAGAAATCAGCAAGCACAGTAAATGAGAAGGTGGCAGGGTGTCTACATCACAATCAAGTGCCTACATTTCCAGAATAAGACATTTGAAGAACATGTTATGTTTCTACAAGTTTCTTTTTTTCACTGGTTTGTTTTGAAACAACAAAAATGTGAAGTGCTTCGGAGCAGTGAATGAGTTTCCATTCATGGCGTGCAGCTGTTGTTATCAATGAATTTCTGAAAAACAAAGCTACCTATAGACAAGGGCAGCACTTCTGGGGAGAATTTCAGCTTTTTAAGCCAACATATAGGCCTGATCATTTTTACACAACTAGGAAAACATCTCTAAACTTTTTAACCCTACCTTTAAACACACTAGTGAGTTTGGTCTTTTACAAGGATGGTCCAGTTTTGCACTAGGATCATTAAAATGCTTGTGGTATTTCGAGAAAGATTACGCTCCTGTAGCAACCAAACCATACCAGCTTTTTCCTGGTGTCGCCATTTTTGTCATTTTTCACTTATGGACATTATTTGATTTCATTATTAGATTCTCTCTACGTTGAGTGTACATTTCATGATGTATGGACCAAAAGAATTGGCCTGAAATACTTGGAAACTGTCACGCCTGCTGGCTCTCTTCTCACCCCTGATCTCCCGGACTCCATTTCCCATAACCCACCACCTGATGACGTCACTGTCACATGTCCGCCATCTCCCAATCCCGTTCCGTTTTCTAGATCTGAGTCTCCCGAGTATTGATCACACACCTGTTGTTAATCTAGTCTGTTTGTATATACACTCCTCTCTCCCACTGACCCGTTGTGAAGTATTGCCACTCTGTGTGTACCGAGCGGGTCTCTCTGTGATTACTCTTGTTTGCTACTCTGGTTTTGACATTATTCTGGTTCTCTGGTTTACTCTACTGTCTTTGCCCTTTTTGGTACCTTTGCTGGTCTGATTGCTTTGCCTGGTTTCGTCATCCGCCTGTTTCTTCACTCTGACTCTGTCTTGCCTTTCGCTCTTGTTGCTGCTGTGTTTGATTACAAACCTGTTAAATAAACCTCGCCTTGATTTTAGCTCAGCGCTCGTCACAATCTGTTTGTCCATCAACACAAACAATTCTAGTTCCATTTATTTGCGTTACGTTGTTTTTTCGTTCTCCTGTAGAGTTATCGTTTGGGAGATTCAAGGTTTCGTTCCAACAGTAGCGATATGATTCATCATTTGACCCTCTTCTTACCTACCTTCTTTACCCCCTGTGTGCATTTGCAGTTGATTTCTTCCCCAAAAGGGAATTTGACCTGAAAACAGAGTTGAAAATTCCTAATTAAAGTAGCATTCTGACTGAAATGATTTAACCTGTGCTACATCTGTTCCAAACATGTCTGTTCAACTCACCCCGTGGAAAATAAAACTATTTCATCATATTTGGAGATACAGATATCAAGCCTTCATTTAAAACAGTGTTGATAGGTAAAGGTGAAATCGTTTGAGAAGAGACATTTAGAATCCGTACATCACTACTTTAAACATCACTATGTAGTCTGGTGCTTCCAGTCAGGTGCTAATGATGACTGTTAGAGAATATCTTGGAGGAACTTTATTATAAACCTCAGATATCTAGTCTGGTCGGACCTTTGTGACTGGCGTGTATGGCATCATCAAACCTGGATCAAAAGAGCTCTTCAGAAAGAAAGTTGTAGGAAGTCTATCCAAAATATTGGAAATCAATCCGTCCACCGTCTGAGAGATTGTCTACAAGTGGAGAAGATTTAAAACTTCTGCTGACTCGTCTGAGACAGGCCCCCCAGCAAACTGAATCCAAGAGACTGTAAGATACTAAAGGAAGTCTCCAAAAATGTAAACATTTCATCATCGGATTGGCAGGTAGCTCATGCCATTCCTGATGTAAAAGTGCTTGCATCTACCATGAGGAAAATAACGCACGACTAGGACCTCTAGAACAATGTGCTATGGATTGGCAAGTCAAAGTTTTTTGGCCACAGTACCGGAAGCCACAAGTTGGGGGGGGGGGGGGAACAAAGACAACATTTAATCAGAAAAACTGACTAGAAATTCTCTTTCATTGCAGAGAGTGCTTAAGGGGAATGTGAGCCCATCCACAAGAAAGATCTGAAGCTGAAGGAGTGGAATTTCCAACAGGATAATGATCCCAAACACACAAGTAAGCCCACTAAAGTAATGAAGGCTTATGGAATGGCCAAGTCAAAGCTCAGATCTGAACACCAATGAAATACAATGGGAGGATTTGGAACTGGATGTACATTCAAGAAACACTGTGCAGACATATACAAACCCCAGTAGATAGTTAAAGAGGTTCAGTTAAGCCCCTGCATAGTTGTTTCTGTTACAAGAAGCAATTCAAGTGACTTTGAAGCCAGGGTTGTACTTACTTTAAGAGACAAAAAAAATCTCAGCTATTTTTTGTTTTCAATGCTTTTTGTGCCATTGCATAACTTTTATCTATATTATCTTGTTTAAAAGGGTAAAATATCTCCTGCTGATGGTGTATTTATATGAAGTTAGGATGAATTTTTTCCTTGGGGCTGTTTAAAATCTGTGTTACTGCAGAAGGAAGCCAGATTGTTACTGCTAGAAAGCTTGGAAGCTGCATTATTATAATGCTGGGTATTGTAGTGAGGGAACCTTTATGCATGAACAAAAACCACAAAATTGTGAATTCTGTCAAACCAGAGAGGCTGAGGGATGTGCTTACCTTGAACATTAGTCAGCATTAGTGAAATTAGCTAGCTAAGAGGCATTTGCAGTATGGCATACAAGCATATATATATATACAAGCATGATGTATAAGCAACACCAATACCTTTTCTTATAGAGGTTTAGTATTACCACTGCAGCTGCTTGTTCCTCTATACATGTATGTGTTTTCATGTGTCTTTCTTTGTTCCTCTTGAAGCAAAATCCAGGATAATAGTGAGTCCACAATGAGTCAATGCTGAGAGAATGAGTCTTTGCTGTAGATTACCGTTATGAGAAGATGTCATGATAGATCAGAGCTGTTAATGAAAGTAGAGGTGTGCCTTAGTTCAGTTACACCATTGGGACGGTCACTACAGATTATATTATTAATACAGAATACAGTAATCTACCATTTGCTTTGATGATTGAGTAATAATAAGTTATAAATAGAAATGCTGTATGAGTTTCCCTGTAAGAGAGACCAGCAGGAAAATGTACAATATATGTTATATAGGTATCAGATAATCAGATATTTCACTCAAATTTAACTTTAATAACCTAAAAAGGTTGCCAAACTTGGATATATACTGCATATAGCATTTCTATTTTCATGGCTATATACTGCATATAGCATTCCTATTTATAAATGGGCATGTTTCACATATGAATTATATTCAAAGGTGCCCTTTGAATCAAATTACTCAATTAATCATCAAAGCAAATGGTAGACTGTATTAATAATATACTGCATTAATAATATAATCTATAGTGACAGTCCCAATGGTGTAACTGAACGAAGACATACCTCTATTTTCATGAATCTCAGTTCCACCTCAGTGTACCACCCACACAGGTTTACATTCATTTCCTAGGCAGGGTTTAGTACTACCTAAGCCAGCACCATATCATCATATGACCTGCATCATATGCATGTAATTTGTAGTGAATACCTTTTATTTTATTTCTTATGCATGCAATTTATTACTGGGTCAAAATCTTATTAATAAAGACGTGCATTTATTTCTATATATATTCCATGTATATATATGGGCATGTTATATCTTAAATGAAGTTAGTGTTATCAAAGTTTTAAATTGCCTATTTCAGTTATTAAAGCTGTTCTGGCCTGCACCAGACTTACTGGTTGTGCCACATGACTTTTCAGAGTAATTTCAGTATAAACAGGCATGTACTTAGACAACCATGGAAACCGGCATCCTAAAACTTGAGTTTGTACTGAGCTTTTTCATAAACAAAGAAACATTATTTTAATAATTACACATTGTCATGGTTTTACTGAGGAGGTGGTACCACCTGACATGGTAAACTGAACCATTCTAACCAAAATGACTCAAAAATCACATTTTTTACACACTTTGTAAAAGGTCTACGGACCCTGCCTTTGTGCCATGAAGGTCAGTTGGGCTAGGTTTAGGCTGCCAGTCCAAATCAAATAGTCCAGTGTGACGGAAGCGCTGCAATTCAAGAAGAGTTCTCAACTGTGACTTGACAGAGGGATTGTTTGGAGGGGGAAACAATGCAGTCCTGTCTCTCCTACGTCTGCCTATGAAAGTCACGGCCCAGCGTATCTACATAGCTACTGACACCTACGTCATGACCCCAGCAACCCATGCAGATGTATTGGTGATGTCTGGGCGCACGTTTGATCTGATCGCTTGCTAAAACCAGTGCAGATGGCAAATAAATCTGATCTACCTGCAGTCTATATACAGCCTTAGCCTTTATGATGCAATACCTGAGCCCTCTTTTGTAAAAGCATGTCAAAATAAAAGTCCTTTGTTTTCAGTTGCGCCGCCTGACATTCCAGGAAGAACCTGCAGACAACTGTTTACATGCATTCATGTGATTCTACCAGGTTTCCTCTCTTTCAGTGATTAGCACAAAAGTGCTAACAGCGCCCCCTTGTGGAAACTCTCAAACATATTTTTGTTGTACCCTGGTCATCATTCCAATTGGACTAACAAATGAACTAATAACTAAGCCAATCAATTGAGAACAAATATTTTATGTCATTTTTAAAGTCAGTAACTGATTTTAATAGAGCATTTACAGACCTGTAGTCTACTGAGGCCTCTTTCCCAGATTAAGGCGAAGCCTGATTGATTGATTGTTATGATGGAACATCATTGACATCACTGACATGGCAATTTATTCCAAGACTAAGTTCACATATCTAGTCCTCGGTGGTTAGACTGTTGTGTTATTTGTGCAGATTGAAAATGAGTGCCAGCGGCCGCTGGGATATTTAAATGAGTGGCTTAAAACAAGGAAAATAAGATGTGTTTATCACAAGTAAAGAAGAAAAAGCTATTTGTTTGGCCTAAATAGAACGGTCCCGCTCCATTTGCACATCTCACAAAGACTGCCAAAATGGACTTCTGCTCGAAGAAAAATGTGTCAGAAACAAAAAACCCAAAACCTTCCTGTTTCCCCGGGAAATAAATACTGCCTAAGACCAACACGCGTCGGACAGAAGGGGGAAATTATACTAAATTTGCATTCAGGTTCTGTGACAAAACACAACAGAACTTTAAATCTGATGTGTCAGCAGTAAAACGAGCCTCGCAGAGTGGAGGAATAACTGATATAAATGAGAGAAAGAGGACAAACAAAAACCTGAACACTTACTCACAAAGAAACTAAAACCTAAGCAGGTGGAGGAGACGAGACGCATTAAATAAAGAGGAGACAAACAGCTCAGAAAGAGAGAGAGATAAAAAGCGAGGGGTGAGAGAGACTCTGAAAAATGATGGAGAAACAGAAAGAGAGATGGGGAGAGAGAGTAAAAGAGAAGAGAGGGAGAGAGAGACTGAATTAAAAAGAGAGTGTAAGTCAGAGAGAGACAGGTAGAGAGAGAGTGTGAATGAGAGAAAAAGATAGATAGAGTAAAGGAGAGATCAAGAGTCTGACCAAAACAATGAAACAGAGAGAGAGAGAGAGAGAGTGATGGAGAATGGAAGAGAGTGAAAGAAAGAAAGAGAAGGACTAAAAGTTAGAAAGAAATGGAAAAACGGAAAGACAGAGAGAGAGACTGATAAAGAATGGAGAAAAACAGAGAGAAAGAGAGACTGATAGTGAGAGAGTTGGAAAGAGAGAGAGAGAAGGAGAGAGTGAGAGTGAGAAAGAGAGAGGTTGAAAGAGGAAAGGAGAGACTGAGAGAGAGACATATAGAGAGACAGTGGTGAATGGAGAGAGAGAGAGAATAAAAGTGAGAGAAAGAAAAAACATTGAAAGAGAGAGACTAGATAAGCAAGAGAGTTTAAGTCAGAAAGAGAGAGAAAGAGAGAGAGAGAGAGAACGAGAGAGTGAGAGAGAGGTTGAAAGAGGAAAGGAGAGACTGGGAGACTTACCGAAAGACTGAAAGAGCGAGAGAGAGTTGGAAGGAGTGAGAGAGAGACATGGAGAGAGACCGTGGTGAATGGAGAGAGAGAGAGAGAGAGAGAATAAAAGAGAGTGAAAAAGAGAAAGAAAGAAAAAACACTGAAAGAGAGTTTAAGTCAGAAAGAGAGGGGGGCCAGAAAGAGAGAGAGAGAGAGGGCGAGAGCGAGAGAGAGACAGGCCATAAAGCCAAACTGCCAGGAGAGTGTGCTGCGTTGCGAATTAATCAAAACACTTCATTGATCAGGTAATTGATTAGGAATTGGCTCGGCAGAGTCAAGGCCTTTTAATTAAGCTGAACCTGCACGGTGATGTCTCTTTAAGACGAGTAAAGTGATGTAATTACCACTGAACAAGCAATTAACCTCGAGAGGTGAGAGAGAAGAGTGTAGATGGAGTAACACCACAGCTTTAACATCTTTAACCCAAACCACACTTTTATCACATCCAGGTAGAGAGTGCACTGAGCATCCATACTGGGCTGATACACTGTTTGTGGACACCTCTCCTAATTACTGAGTTCAGTTTACCCGTTAATAACAGGAGTGGGTCACACTGAAGAGCTGGCTGACTTTAAACATAGCCTTCAGTTAGACCTGCTCGAACTGCCCCAGACAGCTGTAAGTGCTATTATCGAACAATGCAACTGTCCAGGAGCAACAACAGCTCAGCTCCGATGCTGCAGACCATGCAAACTGACCACCATGGGCTGAAGTGTGTAGTGCATAAAAATACCCCTCTGCTGCAAACCCAACTCCAAACTGCCTCTGGAAGCAACATCAGCACAAGAACTCTGCAGTAGGAGCTTCATGAAATGGGTCTCCATGGCCTTGCAAGTGCACACAAGCCTGAAAACACTAGGCACAATGGCAGGCATCGATTGGAGTGGTGTATAGACCCACCATCTCTGGACGAACCATCAGAGTTTGGTGGAGGGGGGATAATTATCTGGGGCAGAATTTCAGGGTTTGGGTTCCTAGGTTCCAGTGAAGGGTGATGTTAATACCACAGGACACAAAGACCTTCTACATAACTCTATGCCTCCAGCCTTATACATCAGTTTGGGGAGGAGCCTTTGTTGTTCCTATATGACTGTGTTCCTGTGCACGAAGCCAGGTTCTTAAAGACAGTGTGTGGAGGAACTCCAGTGGCCAAAACCAGGACAGTAAGAAATCAGGCGATCAAACGAGAGGGGGAGGCGAAAGACAAAAACCAAAGGGCAGAAGAGGGTCATACATGAGAATGCAGATAAACAGATAACAATAGAAAACCGCTTAGTAAGCAACGCCAGGGTCGGCAATACTTCACGAAGCGTTATTGACCATGGCGGGTACATATACACAACAAGTAAATGGAAGACAGGTGAGGTTAATCAGAACTCTGGTGAAGTAGGGCGGGGAAGCTGTTCCTGATTGGTGGAGATAGCACTCGTGGTGTTGTAGTCCAGGAGTGGGGAATCATGGTGAGTGTAGTCCTTGGACTCCGCGGAGGCAGAGGAAGAGTCCCGACGCATGACACTTTTCCAGCATCAGTGTCTGACCTTTGCCAGAGGGCTTTTGGGTGGCATAGCTACAAAGGCAAGGGGGACTTCATATGTACACCCATAGGTTTGGAATGGCATAGCCGCCAAGCTTATACAGGGGTGACTATCAGGTGTCCACTTCTGGCCAACAGTAAATTGATTAGGACACACATATATGGTATCTTGTACATCAATTACAATTTTTCAAATAGCAAAAATGTGACATTATTTTATTCCATATGTTCAATAAAGGCTGCACAATTTCATATGTTTACCGTATTAATTGCACCAAACTGCACCAAAAGTATTAATCAGTATGATTTTTCACTGTTTGCTTGGGATAAAAATAATATAGTTCACAAAATATCAATTATACTGTTTTTTTTCATGCTAACTAACTAACTAACTAATTGATTGAATGAATGAATGAATGAATGAATGAATAAATAAATAAATAAATAAATAATTGCCTTCTGATGACTATGTTTATTATAAACTATGTTAATGATTAGTTTCATCATAAAGGTGTTTTTTAATCCCTTTTCTGTCCAAACTGAATTGGTTTCCATTCATTTAGGTTAGGGCTGCTATGTTGGGCCAAACAGAAACTGTAAAATATTGGTTCTGCTCAGAGCCCTGATGAAGAACTGAATAAAAATCCAGCGAACAGAAGACGACAGAATATTTCATCGCTCGTTCTGACCCCGGAGAGCACATATCCAGCGTGTAACCTTGTTATGGGACTTGAATGCAGAAAACCTTTAGCGAGATCAGGTATTCATCCTGAAAAACAGAATTCTCTCTGAAAGGACGACTTGCAGGCCCAGTGAATGGCTGTCCATTTGCTGCGGAATAACGTTCAAAAGTACGAGAAGCTTCGGCGGCGTGATGTTTGAGAGCCGAGGGAAAAAAGGAAACCTTGAGGGAGAAAATAGAATGAGACGAATTACCAGCTTCGCTGTCTGTAAGTGTATTTGTCCCTTTGAAAGTGCTCCGTAATTGGACTGTCACACGTAACGCAGGCCATCGGCAGGCTAATGCTAGTACATCCAGCTATCTGTCTATCCATCTATTCATCTATCTACCTATCCATCTATTCATCTGTCTATCCATACATCTACCTATCCGTCTATCCACCTATCCATCTATCCATCCATCTATTTACCTATCCATCTATCATTTGTCTACCTATCCATCTCTCCATCCAGCTATCTGTCTATCCATCTATTCATCTATCTACCTGGCCATCTATCCATCCATCTATTTATCATTTACCTACATATCCATCTTTCCATCCATCTATCCATCCATCTACCTATCCATATACCTACCTATCCATCTATCTATCCATCCATCTACCTATTCATCTATCCATCCATCTATCCACCTATCCATCTATCTACCTATCCATCTATCCATCCATCTATTTACCTATCCATCCATTTACCTACCTATCCATCCATCTATCTACCTATCCATCTGTCCATCCATATACCTATCATCTATCACCTATCTACCTGTCCATCTATCCATCCACTTATCTATCCATCCATCCATCCCTACCCTCATCCATCCATCCATCCATCCATTCCCTCATCCATCCATCTATCCATCCATTCATCCATCCACCCATCCCTACCCTCATCTATCTATCTATCTATCTATCTATCTATCTATCTATCTATCTATCTGTCTATCTGTCTATCTGTCTATCTATCCATCCACTTATCTATCCATCCATCCCTACCCTCATCCATCCATCCATTCCCTCATCCATCCATCTATCCATCCATCCATCCATCCATCCACCTATCCCTACCCTCATCTATCTATCTATCTATCTATCTATCTATCTATCTATCTATCTATCTATCTATCTATCTATCTATCTATCTATCCATCCATCCCTACCCTCATCCATCCATCCCTACCCTCATCCATCCATCCATCTATCTACACAGACATACAAGAAGTGCAAATATTCTGATTTGGTCATTTAAGTCATTACAGTAAACAACCATTACAGTGTGAGAGCTGTAAATGTCAGCAGCCTGCCAGCACATTATGTGGTTGATGACACTGTATGTACAGTAATCAGGTCTATTAGAGATCTACTTAACTCAGGATGGTTTGAGGTCAGTGTGTGAAGGTTTAGGCATGCAGATAGCACAACACTAAATCAAAGCTGGATCCAGAACCTCACACATCAAACACGTCTCGGCTGATCCGGTACATCGAGAGTAAGAGGGGGGGAATGGTCTGTATTGGAGCCCCTACTTTAGACTTCTTGTTTGTTTGTTTGTTTATTTATTTATTTATTTATTTATTCAGCAGTTTGACACGGTCCGCAGTTCGCATCCGGCTTCAGTGTGAAACAGGTCCGACGTGCAAGTCCAACCAGCGTGCCAATGGAGAATTGATTAATGCAGGCGCGCAAACAAAAGGAATCCGTCCAGCCGGGGGGACGGCGGTGACGGAGAACAGATGCGCTTAGCGGCGCCATGCTACATTATTTATACTGGCCAGGAAACAAAACAAAACCATGATGAATGGCTTGTTTTCTCACTGTAGCTCACGGCCACAGAATCAACACCTCCTTCAAGACCCATGAAGAGGGGATTTGCACGAGGCCGCCATTCAGATTTCCTTATTTCCTTATTTCCTTATTTATTTATTTATTTATTTACACTGTAGACCACTCACAGGCTTCATTTATGCCATTGTCATTCACAGCGTCGACATTTTCTTGCAATGGGGTGGGTGATGATAGTGCTGTGTCTGCTTTTGTGAATCGCTCTGATTCATTTCAACATCCTCCATGGTCTGTGGAGTGCTCAGAAGCCGCTGAGCCCGTGTTAGTGGGCCGAGGTGATAAATCAGCATTGAGGGGGACACCTTGCCAGGGGGGAGGGTTTGGGCCAAACCCCTGAACCCTGAACCCCTCACTACATCACAGAGAGAGAGAGAGAGAGAGTGTAAGGTATATAGCACCATTCAAAAAGTTAGAATCAGTTTTTAATCAGATACATTTAGTTTTAATGAGGAACAGAGAGAATAAGTTTATGAAAAAAATCATATTCAACAGGCTTCATAATCAAAAAGCATTGTTTGCCAAACATTGTTTGCATTGCTGAGCGTTCGTTCCCTGTGTTAACTCTTCGGTTCCGATCTCTTTTGTCCTTGACTACCTCTTTGGCTTTCTCCCCTTCTGGCTTCTCGTTTCTATTCTTCTGACCTTCCTCTCACCTACCCTTCTAAACTTGTCTGCCTCGCTGACTGATATTCCGGTTTCTGCCCCTGACTCTGTTTATCGCCTATTCCTTTCATGTTGTCGTGTATTGCCGCTTGGTTTGACTGTTCTATTGTTTAATAAAACCAACTTGCCATTTAGCTCTGCCCACGTCAGTCCGAGGTCTTTGTTCCTGACAAAGATTTAGGGCTAGCAATGCAAATGCAGCTCTCCAACAGTAGCCTATGATATTGTTTATAATAGGCCACACCTTATATAGTTGTGTTTTATGTCCTTATCACAATGGCTTAGCAGTATGTCTGTCCCTAATACACAAAAACACCTGACAAATATCAGTATCCTCCTGGATATACAAAACTGTATGAGATCAAAAGATTTGTGTTTTTATTCTACTTGGTTTTTCCACAAGTTACACAAAGATGTCCGGCCAGTGTAACTTTTGGCATTTGGTTGGATCCTTGACCTGAGAGTAAGTACAGGTCAGGAAGGTTTACCCCACTGCTAAGGATTAGCTTATCCATGCTGGCAAACCAACTGGAGAGGGCCTCTATGATTCATATTCCTATATTCCTACATTGGATGCTTTTATGCTTTCTGCACACAAAACACATCATCTCTGTTTACTAACACATCATGGTCTATAGGGAGTGTCTAACAGAGTGGCACACTACCAACAAGCTATCCCATCTTACCCAAAACAAGGAGCTGACTGTTGACTTCAGGAGGGGCTACACGCTCCCCTGAACATTGATTGGGCTGATGGTGGAAAAGGTGAGCAGTTTCAAATTACTTAGAGCCCATATATCTCACCTGGTCACTCAACACAACACACTTTGTCAAAAAGGAAGGTTGAGAGGAGTCAACCTAATGCATCTGCTCTGCTGCAACCTCTACAGGTCCACTGTGGAGAGCGTCCTGACAAGCAACATCAAGATCTGATATGACAGTGCCACTGCTGCCAAACACAAGGCCCTGCAGAGGGTGGGGAAACTGCAACTGCCCAGTACATAACCGCGACCCATACAGGACATAAACAAGAAGAGATGACTGAGAAAAGACAGCCAATTCCTCTCTGACACCACACATCCCAGCCAATCCCTGTTTCAGCCTCTGCCATCTGGAGAGAGGTATCAGAACGTCTGAGCCGGAACATTCACTGGGCTCTTCCAACTTTTAAGACTGAACTGAAGACTGAAAGAATGGAAACTGTAACAGCAACCACTCAAACACCTGATATTATTATTATTATTATTATTATTATTATTATTATTAATACTACTACTACTACTACTACTACTACTACTAATAATAATAATAATAATAATAATAACCAAATAGACATACAGTTTTCATTTCCCACCAAGTTTAGGAAATACATTTCAGGTGTTAGTACTGAACTTGATTGACTAATAAAAGTTGGACTTGAATTCCACAGTTTAGAAGCATCCTGCCTTCCCATTGAACACTGGGATAGGCTCCAGCACCTTTGCGACCCTGAAGGGTTAAGTGGTTTAGAAGATGAGTGAGTGAGTGAGTGAGCGAGTGAGTGAGTGAGTTTAGAAGTATAATAACTAAAAGAGCTCTTTCCAAATTTTCTGCAGATCTAAGATCACAAGCTGGAACATAAACAGAAAGATATTCTGAGATGTAAACTGGAGCTAGATTATTTAGAACTTTATAGACCAATAGCAGAACGTCTGTTCTAAAAGATACAGGTAGCCAGTACAGTTCTTTTAAAACGGGTAATATGAGCTGTATTTCATTTTTGCTAGGATCTGTGCTGCTGTGTTTTGTTGGAGTTGTAGAGGTGGATTGTTTCCTTTGGAACCCCAGTAGGAAGAGCCTTACAGTGATCAACTCTGCTTATAACAAATGCGTGAACATGTTTCTCCGCATCACTCTGAGACAGAAAACGCTGAAATTTTGTGTTATTTTTCAAATGATAAAACACTTTAGTGTTTGTGTTGACATGCAGGATAAAAACAGAGCTCAGAGCCTGATTCACACCCAGGTTCGTACTTCAGGTTTGGGTTTTGTAACCAAAGAACCAAGTCTGTCATAAAGCATTAGTCCCCGAGAACCAGCATTTTAGTTTTTTCTTGATTTAGTTGTAGAACATTCTGTCACATCCACTGAGAAATATCTGACACGCAGCTTGTAAGCCTGTCTACCAAGTCTAGATTACCCCAAGACATTGAACTGTATGCCTGCATCTCATCCGCATAGCTATGCAAATTGATGTTGTGTTTCCTAATGACATCACCTGGAGGTAAAAAACAGAGGCCCCAAAACTAACCCTTGTGGTACTCCACAAGAAATGATTAGCTTCCCAGTAAAACCAGCAGTTTGTTAAGTACGAGTTAGGTCATTTTAAAATTGTGCCTGAGATACAGAACCAGTTTTCAAGATGGTGGTTTAGAATCATGTGATCAACAGTATTAAAAGCTGCACTAAGATCCAGTAAGACCAGAACAGAAGGATTTTATACATCAGTGCTGAGCCTGAGGTCGCTGACAATATGAACCAGTGCTGATTTAGTACTGTGGATATTAGATAAAAAAATAAAATATAAAAAATATATATTTTTAATGAAAAACAAAAACTTTTTTCTAAGACCTTGCCTAAAAATGGAATGGGTCTGAAATGGGTCTAAAATTATTTAGTATGGTTGGTCCATGTTACTCTTTAGTTACTCTTTAGTAGATGCTTCACCAAGGCATCTCTAAGAGCTTCTGGAAAGACACCTGTTGACAGAGAACAGTTTACAATAGGTAAGCCATCATTCTGAACTCAGCCAGGCACCATCTTAAGAAAAAAAGTAAGAACTGGATCAAGATCACATGTGGAGGAACTTAATTTGTTTATAACAGTTGTTTATAACTCCTTTATTAAGTTGTTTATAACTTCTGATGACTGATAACAGAGAATTATGCCATCACTGATGTCACTGCCGTTAGCTGTTGAGACTTTGATGTCATTTTCTTTCAAAAAGGTTTTCTCTTTTTTTTGTGATGCTGAAAAATACGTAACTTTACCCACATAGAAGTGAGCGAGAGAGAGAGAGAGCGGGAGAGAGAGAGCGTGAGAGCAAAACAGGAGACTCCAAACTGTGTCCATGCACCTCCTACACATTCACGGTGTGCAGATCACTGATAAATCCCATCCACCCACTGTATCAGCATGATAACACCGTACGCAACAGCAATGCAATGCAGATCACGAAGTGCGGCTAAAAGAGCGCAGACAGCAGCTCGGCGTAATTAATTCAGTCTGTATGTGTGGTATGTAATGCCTCGGTGCTGGAAGAGGGCTCTGTGCAGCCCAGTGTGCAGAACCCAGCCCACAGCCAAAACATCAACACGCTGCCCTCAGTTAATACGCCTACATCAGAGAGAACATTCAGCTCTGTACGTCCTACTGAGAGCACCTGGAGGAAAACAACACCACTCAACCACCATACAAACTTCTATACAATGTACAGAATCGCTGCTCTTCTCTCTTTGCCTTTTCTCTCTGTTTGCAACTTTTCAGTAGCCAGGGGCGCATTCAACCTCAAAACGTTGTGCACCGTTTTGCTGCGGTTTCCAGGCTGAACCGTACATTTTGCCCAAATAGTGCAAAAGTGTGTGCAATGTGCTTTGTGGTTCACATTCTAAAGGGAGCCAGAGGTGTTACCCAGTCAGCAGCGACGTGTGTATCGTCGCTGTCCAAACAAAAACAAGTATCTCTAAAATGGCAACTTTACAGGAGAGGCCAGAAACCTCATTTAACTTTAATGGAAGTCAATGGAACCA
>CM067496.1:373304-390730 GCA_034552555.1 Semaprochilodus insignis | reverse complement strand
ACACCGTATAGTGTGTTCAGATCTTCTGTCAGAGCTAACAGTCTGTAGGTTCTCTTTGCCTGAGCTGAACTGCTGCCCATCCTGTGTGGTCTGATGCTCTGCTCTGACTGGGTGCCACTGCTTGCCTTTAGCCACCACGGAGCTCCTGGCTGTCCTGCACTGTGGAAGCTTGGCCTGCGTCCTGCTGACCCACCTGATGACCCAACTACTTTACAGACTAATCAGACTTTTATTCCTCTACCTTACAAACACTGAACACTCCTTTCCTTTGCTTGTCTTGTTATCTGGTGTTGACCCGAGGAGGATGGGTTCCCCTTTTGAGTCTTGGTTCCTCTCGAGGCTTCTTCCTTTTGAACTGAGGGAGTTTTTCCTTGGCTTGCTCACTGGGGGCTCGGACACCGGATCCTTTGTAAAGCTGCTTTGTGACAACATCTGTTGTAAAAGGTGCATATAAATAAATGTTGACTTGACCTGTTTAAGGGAGTGTTTAAGGTTTACACTGTAGGACGTTAAAAGCTGTATCGGCTCACTAAACAGGTGAGAGTGAACGTTTAGTTATTCGCTGTTAAATTTTACAGCTGCGGAGCATCTTACGCATGAATATGTGCTCTCATATAGATCACTGTGCACTTGTGAACAACATTATGTATCAGTATTATTCAGTATATCTGGTGTGAAGTGTCATGAGTAATATTTTAAGGCCAAATGTTTTATTTATGTGTCATGGCAATATGTGCACGTGTATGTATGTAAGAAGCAAAACAGGAACACAGCAGGTGGTTTAATTAGTAGGTATAAATAACAGTGTGTCATAATTCTGGAAAGTATCTTGTTATTCTAAAAACGAGGTAACACGAGAGAAGACTAGGCAAGTCTAATTTTGCACCCCCTATCGGCTGCAGAGTGTTTGTGAATGGGAAGGTAGGGTCTAGAGACATCTCACACATCTATTAGCTCATGTTTGGCATAACATTGTTTGCAAGGGGGCGTGGCTAGTGCTGAAATATCATTTCTATTTCAGTGACATTAAATGGGGCTTCATATCAGTGTTGGGAAACTGGAGATAATATGCTGTAAAATGAGAGAAAATCCATAAATTAAGAGGAGATTTGCTTCTATAGTGTAGCACTGTATCTTATCAGATCAGAACTTAAGACAAACAAGGTGGGATGTTTCTGTAATAGGGCTGCAGGTTCTCAACTCCAGTCCTGGAGACCCCTGCCTCACACACTTATAACTACTTCCCATCTCAGTGTGCTGATTCAGCTCTGGAAGAGCTTGATGATAAGCTGATGAACTGGGTCAGGTGTTTTGGGGGCAGGGAATAGTTGTAGGGCTTAGGTTTGTTAATGATCTGGTCCAGTTTTCCATCAGAGGAATTTCACACCAGAGTTTTTCCTAGAAACATCATTACCAATTACACATATAAAAAAATTAATACATTTAAAAAATTAAGAAACTTATGTGTTACATTAACATTTAATTTAATCTTGTAAAAATATTTTATTAATATTATTAATATGATTATGAATTTACTTACTCTGTGTAAAAATTACTTAAACATGCAAGACAGAGAGAGAACAAAACTGGCAGTCTATTAGTAACATTACCTATATTTTTAATAATTCTATTCTGATTCTTTTTTAATAATAAATTGTGTTGTTTGATTAATACAGTATATTGGAATTAGTATTGAACATTGAGCATGAATAGCAATAGTACGCTGCCTCCATATTGTAACTGCAGGGCTATTTAAGGTGGAACAGCTTAATTCTGCCAGCAACAAAGTAGCAAGTTTCAGCTTCACCCTCTTTTCCACACCACTTTTTTTTCTAGAATTCATTATTTAATTACGCTAGATTTCTGAAAGACATGTATTGTTTACCAGAACTGACTGAATACAGACCTACCCGTCTGTTACACTGGCAATCATTTCTTTCTTTTTCTTTTTTTTTTTTTAATACCCGCCACCACCACCCCCCCTCTCGCAACTATTTTTAATAGCGAGACAACTATTGAATTGGAATGGCGTCCAGCTAATGTAAGTACTTAAGTGAAGTTTGAATATGGCTTCTATTCGGACCTTAAGGTAGCATTAAGCTAACGTAGATTACTTGTAGTGGAGTTTGAATATGGTCGCGAGCTGGGAACTCAAGGTAGCATCAACCTACTGTAGGGACATTTAGCAGAGTTTGACCAGGCTGCAAACTAAAGCTGTCACCATCAGGCTAACATAGGTACCTCCCAGCTAGCAGTGTGTTATCGGGCCCCTTATGGCCGGGGCGCAGCACATCTGGCATACTGTCGGACTCTGGTGACATCATCAAGGCCAAGTATGGGTCGATAGCTGCAGTGCAAAGTGTGGTTAAGTACCGGACAGCTGAACTTTAGTTACGTGTGGCATGATGTATGTGGCCCACGAAAGACTCGGGCCTATGATGGTAACTGTCTGGACACTGAGGGGATAGCACCTGAAGGAGGCAGTAATGCAACATGTGGACACCGACTGCTGTAGAAATCACAGAAGAAGAAGATGAAGGCTTTAAGGTGGGCTGGCCTGCATCATATAACTCCCAGGCTGAAATCTGCCCATGCTGTCCGCCAGTTTGGAAAATGCATAATTCAACATAGATAAAAAATTACAGGTATTGCTGACCGTGTTGTCTGTGCTAGCATTTGATCGTTTGTATCTATCTGCCCCAACAGAATGCCTGTATGACAGCCGCCCGTCTTCAGTCTACTATGCAGAATTTGTTTACTGCATTCAACCCATCCGTGCAGTGAACACACACACACACACACACACACACACACACTAGAGGGCAGTGAGCACACTTGCCCAGACCGATTCGGGCTTCCATGCTCAAGAGCACTTCAGTCGTGTCTTGTTGGTTCAGGAATCAAACCAGCAACCTTCCAGTCACAATCCTGGTTCTTCAATCTCCAGTATATTCTGCTGGAAGTCAGTGAGGATATTGACAGCAGTGATTGCACTACAGCGCATATCCTGAAGGTCTTTGTTATCCAGAGAGGAAGATTAAGATGATCTTGCTGCCATTGACCAAGCGGTATTGACAAAATGTGACTACACAGCAAACGCCTGCACACTGCTGATGGAACTGATTTGTCTTTTGACTCTGAACATTAACACAGATATTTTGTGCGACCTTGACTTTTTTTTGGGTCAGACCTCCGAAGTAAAGACCCGCCGGATCCCTGCAGGATGTGTGTGGCAATATCTTCAGCACAACCTACAGTTAGTCATCAATAACCAAACCATGGCCTGTTGTAAAGGGGATATAGAGCTCCAAAAGATCCACTCAAACGGTGTAAGAAATTAGCATCTGTACCCACATTTGTTGAAGCTCTCCAAACGCTATCATGCTAGCGACAAGGCAAGTGGCAAGGAAGAGAGTGTTCTTCATGGTCGGGGACACTGTGACAGCTCAAAGGGCAGCTCTCTCTCCAGAGACTGTTTATCTCTAGAAGAAGGACTTTGAAAATGTAAATGTCAAGTTGTCAGAGCATAACAAATTCGAAATACTAATAGTGTGGTACATCTCCAACTGTTTATTCAGATATTATAACGGCTCAAAAAGTCCATCAGCGTGCCTTCCCCTACTTTTCACCAGTTCATTTGGAACAAACTGTGAAACTGCACATTGCAGTTAAAGGAAGAGATGCAAATGACGAAGAGGCAAGAAGGCTTTTTGCAAGTGAGGAAACTCAACCTGTTGTTAAGTATCCTACAGCCATCTTGTAGCTCTTATATGTGTTTGTGTTTAACAATTTTTTCTCAGTTGACTGGTGAAAGTTATTACTACATTTTAATTTGCTTATTTACTTATTTACTGCAGTATATTAAAATATTGCTCAATAAAACGAGTGATCTGTTGATCTTCACTTAGCCAGATTTAATAGACTAAAATGGCATATCTGTCAGTACTGGTAAATAAAAACATGTTTAAACTAAAAAATCAAATCAAATCTTGGATTTGGAAAATTATATATATATAATGTGTGTGTATATATATTTATATGTATTTTATATATGTTTTTGTGCCATTTAATGAATTTTCCAAAATGATGTATTATTTCATTATTAGTACTTTCTACTTGTAACCTGGTTCAATCATGTTCTTTGTATCTAAAGGAAGGGTCAGCAGGGGGGCCAGATATGTTGTAGCTTGCCAGACTCGGGCCGAGTCAGTTGAGAACCCAGAACTATCACTCCACACTGTGGCCATACATAACAGCTGAGACTAAGCTGACTTGCCACACCAGTGTTGGGCCGAGTGGTTTTGTTCCAGTACACATGAGTCGGGCCACGCCTGGCCCGATACGATTTTGCTACCTGGGTTTATCGGAGTTTCAATATGGTCACAAGCCAGTTAATCAATTGCACCACTAGCCAACAGGTATTAGATCTTTTCTCATAATTATGCCTTAATATTTTTGTTTTCACAACAGATTCGTAATAATGAGATACCGTCTCCTAATTAGGACATATTATGTTGACGGCATTTTCAGCTTGGCAGCAAAGCGTGTTTCTCGTTTCTAAGTGACGTGACAAGACTGTGAAGGTTCTTCTCATCTAAATCTGCAACACGCTGTAAATACAGCCTGCATTTGTGCTGAGGTGGTCTGGGTTTACATCTGTTCAGAATAGACTCCATTCAGCATGAATATTGACACAAGTGCGGTTTAACCCTCATATCGACCGGACCTGCCCTCTACTGACCCGCATGCATTCGGGAATATGATCCTAGACTGAAATTCTAAGCGCTGGGATTCGCTGCGTGGCCAGAGGCCACTTACAGGACACGGCAGAAGGCGGAGTGAGGTAGAGTGACTATTTTCATCCCTGCTCAAACAGCTCCTCCACCTACAGCCGCCTGAAAAGTAACTTCCCCTTATGCGATGCCTCGCTTTCAGATGTCCGCCCTTTTTCTCTCCCATTTTTTTTCCTTCCTACCCCGCCTCTCACATTTCTCCAGTTACAGTTTCTTTCTCACCTCTCCACCCACCTTTCCTCGCTCTTTCTTCCTCTCTCTCTCTTTCTGACAGCTCCTGCTTGACACTCGCTTTGCGCTCCGGCACAAAGAGGCTTTCATCAAGCTGCGTTTCTCTCTCTCGGTTCTCTCTCTCTCTCTCCCTCTCCCTCCTTGCTTGTCAATCTGTCAGTCGGACCCCCTATGGTGCTAGCCTTTCTCCAGCCAAGATTACACCAGGCCTAGACTGAGCCTGAGATGCTCCGCCTACAGAGGTGGACTGCAAAAATTGATATCCTGGGATGTGAGAACATCATAATTCTAATGTTTCTCATTAGAAACTGGATACTTTTGGGCAAACTGGCCGAGTTGCATGCTGTGCTAGGTTTACTAGGTTTAGTTTAAACTTATTTTCTTAATAAGAACAACAAGACAAACCAACTCAGATAGCAAACAGGTGCTTTGAGGAATTCTTAAATGTCTTAGATGTTTCAAATGTTGATGATTGTTTTTGTATAGATTTGCCAATAGTAATAAACAAAGTGTGGAAATGTAAATGGCATAACACATGAATCCACATAGAAATGCTAATGAAAGTGGACTTTATTGTTCTGGTGGTAACTCAGTAAGACAAAGCTAGGTTTAAGGTACAGGTTTCTGGAGGCTTGTGCTAGCCTTCACCAGCCCAGCTTGGTAGCATCCAAATAGCAAATGGAACGGGACGTGTCTAAATTGAGCAAATGTTGGAATCTAAACATCAGTGATGGACATTTTATAATGACAATATAGTTCTGATAATTACAGAACTGTATTGCTGTTGTCACAAAACCTTGCATCTTCAAAATGGTAGGCTTGGCCACCGATGCACCGCCTTTCACAAAAACACTGAGTCTAAAATCTGTAGTGGGTTAACCTGGCCATACTGTAAAGATTCTGCCAGTTGCATTATGATTGGCTATCCACACGTCTGCGTCTACAGGGGTTGGACAATGAAACTGAAACACCTGTCATTTTAGTGTGGGAGGTTTCATGGCTAAATTGGACCAGCCTGGTGGCCAATCTTCATTAATTGCATATTGCACCAGTAAGAGCAGAGTGTGAAGGTGCAATTAGCAGGTAAGAGCACAGTTTTACAGTTTTGCTCAAAATATTGCAATGCACACAACATTATGGGTGACATACCAGAGTTCAAAAGAGGACAAATTGTTGGTGCACGTCTTGCTGGCGCGTCTGTGACCAAGACAGCAAGTCTTTGTGATGTATCAAGAGCCACGGTATCCAGGGTAATGTCAGCATACCACCAAGAAGGACGTTTTCCTCCACCAGCATCACGTAGTGACCTGGCCACTATCCTGCAAGAAGAATGGCTTAAAATCCCTCTGACCACTGTGCAGGACTTGTATATGTTCCCAAGACGAACTGATGCTGTATTGGCCGCAAAAGGAGGAGGAGGCCCTACACCATACTAATAAATGATTGTGGTCTAAAACCAGGTTTCAGTTTCATTGTCCAACCCCTGTATATGCAATTCAGTGCTGTGCAACTCAGATAGCTAACAAGCAAAAACAAGGGCTTTGAGGAATTCACTGGAAAACTGCGTAGGGAATATATCACTTGAATGTCTTAGATTAGGGATTAGGAATAGATTTGCCAATAGTATTATGCAAAGTGTGGAAAAGTAAATGGCATAACACATAGAAACGCTAATGAAAGTGGATATTATTGTTGTGGTAGTAACTCAATAAGGTAAAGGTTTCTGAATTAAGCTAGCTGACTAGCTAGTTGACTAGCTTGATGTCGACGAGTCGCTGATCACGTGATTATGACACTAACAACATGGATGCCTCAAAGAAAACAACAGGTGAGGAGTCTGCTGATCATAGGGTCCATATCTCCAGTTCCCTGAAGGCTTGTCGGAAGGAGCGCATCATGGTCTCCTGACCTGTGGAGATGGGCTTTGTTCTGACGTTTCTCCACCAATCTACAGTGCTTCAAAGATCAGACACTGAACATCACCATCTCCAGTTTCCAGAAGACTACGTGCAAGACTTATTTCATTTCGCCCACGACCCTACATACTGCACAAGTGGCCAGCTTGTATAACACAGTGGAGATTCTCTTATCAGTTGGACCAGGTGGCTGGAGACTGGAAACAACAGACCGTGCAGATGGTCAGATCATGCCGTATAGCTTCGCAGAAGTTTTACCAAGTGCTCCCAGATTTGTCTGGTGTGTTTCTTTCCTAGATTCAAGGTGGACGCTGTCGGGGTAGTAGGGATATTCCAGGCCTTATTAGTTGAGCCGCTGCTGGAAGTGCCAAAGCCATAAGAAGATGGTAAATAATGAATGTAATGAAGATAATTAAAATTAATTCTACTTAAAACCAAAACCTGGTTAAATCTCTCCATCTTACTCATTTCGTTGTTGGCCCCTAATCATGGTATCCTACATCATCCAGTTCAAGTTTCTTTCCGTAAGTGTAGTGGATGGAAAAGCAACTTATTGACGTTTTTTCGGATGAAATTTTGCTTGAATGGAAACCCAAGCACAGTCACAGGATTGACAAGATTCCTCTTTCACGTATGTCTGTTTTTGTTGTAGACCTGATTGAGCAATCGCTACACCACTGAATTAAACAAAGTTTAGTCATTAGGCATATCAGTCACATGGCCCCTTCCTGTCAAAGTAGTCAGTTCTTGGCCATATTGAGCTACTGAGCCCACCAGATTCTCTGACGACGAACTTGCGAGGCTGCACCAGGCACATTTCTCTCTCGACCTCTCTTTGTTTATCTCTCTCTCTCTCTCTCCTCCCTCAGTAAGGCCTGATGAGCGTCTTCATACCGTCCTCTACTGCCAATCAATATTTAATCCCTCATCTGAAGTCCCCGGACAATAAGCATCACAACCGCGATTGAAGCGCCTTTAAAGTAGTCCACCATGGCTCGCCGTGAAGCAAATATTTAATGCTTTCTCTTTGAGAACCTGCTGTACATGACAACGCTCATCGTGGGAATAGCTCCTAACAAGTCTAGCCCATGCTAACATTGGAGAGCGATTACCGCTGGTGGATGCACAAGATTTTCAAGACGCATAATAGTGTGGTGGTTAGACTGCAGTAGGTAATTTATTCAAACGTGTACGTCATTTCCACATGGGTAAAATATATCACATCCACACATGTGTCTTTTTGACCGGACTTGTTTTTCAGCGGTAATTGTGCTGATGTATTTTTCTCATGCAGAAATGATTTACTTTTGAATCGAACTTACAAAGGGCATCACTTCTCCCAGTCTATGAATCATATGATTAATGTTTTACTTTGACTCTTTTATTTATGCTGTTATTAGATTGCCTAGAAGGAACAATCAGACTGGTTTCTAAATAATAATGGGATTAGAACTTATCATCATTATCAACCACAGCCAGTAATAAATATATCAAGCTTATGATAATCTTACAGTGACATTCTTTGCTTGTTCATTGTTATTTCATACATCAAAAGGCAGCTCGACATCTTAAACACAGATGTAATGGGCTCCAGAGTGATGCAACCAGCACTGGACTTATTGTCAGGAGCCACATGTGGTCAGGACTCCATGTGGGTGGGTTGGATGGACCTCCCACACCTCCACCCCCAGCCACCCACTGTGCAGTGTGATGTTAGCAGGAGGTAGTGTTGAGCTCCAGTGGTGTAGAGTTAGCAGCAGAATGAAAAGATGTGGTGGATCTGTATGTGCCGTATAGAGGAAGTTCCTGCTAGCCTTCACCAGCCCAGCCTGGTGGTATCTAAATAGCGAGTGGAATTGGATGTGGCTAGATTGAGCTGAAAAATTGGTTTAAACAAAATGATGGAATTAAAATATCAAAGTTAGACATTTTATAATGGCATTATAATTCTGATAATTACAGAACTGTATTGCTGTCGTCACTAAACCGTGCATCTCCAAAGTGGTAGCTCTAGCCACAGAGGCGCCGCCCTTCAGCTACACAAAGAGTCTGAAGTCTTTAGTGTGTTAACCCGTTCATACTGTCAGGATTCTGCCACTTGTATTCTGATTGGCTATCGGCCGTATATGGTTTTGCACTGATCTGACGTGAAGCAAAGTTTGTTGTTCCAGCTAGGTTCAGCTACTCTCCAGCTACTCTCAGTCACAGACACTCTTCCTATCCTGTACTTCTGTGTTTCCCGAAGGAGTGTTTATGTTGTGACTTCATGTTTAAGATTGCTTCCTTCTGTACATCATGGCAAATAGCAGATTTGGGTTTTGTCATTTTGCATGTCAGTGGAATTTCCTTGTCCTGTAGTAGTTGGCAGTTCTGCTGAGAGAGTCTGGCAGTGCCAAAATTAATACCAAATTAATAACTTCATTCTTCCCATATTCCCATATGCCCAAATTCTTCTTGTGTATTTAATTGTTTTTCTTGAGGTCCACCTATAACAGTTGTGCAGTCAGTAGTATAATCAGTTGTGTGTGCCTAAAATGCTCCTAATTACTTTTTTCCAACCTCCCTTCATCTCTTAGAATTAAACAGGCTGTTTTGGTTATTGTTCCTTTAAGACTCATATGTAAATGAGCTGTATTCGGATTGGCATGTCCACTGCCTGGTCATCTTGGACTACCTTAAGATTTGATTACAACGTATTGCATACGTCATGGCATACTGTCGACGGGAGAGTCAAACCACTCCAGCCCACCCCAGAGACTTCCAGCGGGGTTAAGGTCAGGACTCTGTGGTGGCCAGCTCATGTGTGAAGATGATTCCTCATGCTCCCTGAGCCAAATTAGCTAGATGAGTTTTGGCACTGATGTCCAGCAATGTTGGGAAAAACCTGGTCATTCAGGTGGTCAGCTGACTTAATTGTATTACCGCATACCGTTGCTGAACCTCGACCTGACCAACTGACACAGCCCAGATCATAACACTGCCTCCAGAGGCTTGTACAGTGGGCCCCATGGGTGGATCTCTTCTTGTGCTTCCCTTCTTACCCAGACATGCCCATCACTCTGGAATTGGGTCAGTCACATGACCTTTTTCCATTGATCCAACAAATTTAAGCTGATTTGCTTCACTAACAATGGTTTTCTAAAGTCCACTCAGCTGTTTAGTCCAAGTCCTGTGAATTCTGGTCATGTGGAAATGGTTTTACTTCCACTATTAAACAAAGCAGTGAGTTCTGCTGTCCGTTTTCTGCCTTCACCAAGAGTTTAAATGATCTCTAGTCATTCAAGACTTTTGCTGACCACATATCTTCTGTGAAGCTGCTGGTTCCGCTGGACAGTTCTGAACCCAGTTCCAGTCATTTCAGCTACTTCGTAGTGCTTGGCTTGATGCAGGACAATAATCACCTTTCTGAAACACAATGCGATCCTTTCCACGATCAGGGGATACGTCTTCCCACATGGTTGTTTAAGAAATGAGAAGCTACTTGTTGCATCAGTCCGGGTTAAAAGAACTGTTGCCAGCTGAAGCATATTAAGCACTGCAGTTATCGTCCAATCAAAGGAGCCCTGTCACAAAAAATAATCTTTCATCAGATGAGCTCTTAGAAGAGATCTTAGAAGTTTGCAGTAAGTGAAGTGGCCTGGATGGGCTACAGCGCTTCAGCAGATCAGTAAGATATGCTGGAGCTCGGCCATTAAGAGCTTTCGATGTCATATTAAGAGCTTGTAGTCTTGCAGAACTTGACAGGAAGCTAGTATCAACTGAATAAGAGCAGAGCGATATACTTAAACTTTCTTTTCCTGGTGAACACACAAGCTGCTGTGCTCAGAACCAGTTAGAGCCTATTTATAGATCTGAAAGTGAAGATACTTTAGAAAAAAATGAGAGAATAAAAGAGAAATGGAGATAATATATCGTCGCTGTCCAAAGAAAAACAAGTATCTCCAAAACAGCGACTTTACAGGAGAGGCCAAAGCCCAATTTAATTCTAATGTAAGTCTGTCACGTCCTGTCCTGTCCTGTCCTGTCCTGTCACGTCCTGTCCTGTCACGTCCTGTCCTGTCCTGTCTTGCCCCTGTTTGTTTCCGTTTTCTCTGGTTTTCTGTTTGTCTTTTTATCTTGTCACATCCATGTGCCTTTTGTTGTCCTGCTCCATGTGCTTCTGTTTGTTTTGGTTATTGCTCCTCCTGTCTCCGCGCTCTTGTCAGGCCCCTCACCTGTCCTTAGTTTGTAGCTCCACCCCTTCCCAGGTGTTCCTTGTTAGTCCTTGTTCATTTATACTCCCTGCTGTTCCCTTTGTTCTGGCTTGGTGTTTTGTCTCAATGTCTGTTGTTCCCAGTCATTTCTCAGTTTGCTAGTGTCTTTGGTTTCTTTGGTTTTGTTTTAATTTGTTCTTCATTAAAGACTTGCATTTGCCTCCTGCCTCCTTGTCTCGTCCCTTGTGACAAAGTCAATAGAACCAGACTTTTTCCATGCGATTTCTGTTGGTCCATTCATCATGAAATTCACACACAGTGTAAACAGCAGCTCGTGATCAAATGATACATAAAAGTAAAAATGGTCAAAAATAGAGATACATGTTTTTCATTGGACAGCGATGATACACACTGCAATACGTCTCTAATGGGCTGATACGTATCATTACTGAGAGAGACTAAGGAAAGGGACAAACGACTTCAGTATAATGAAGGGAGTCTGACTGTAGAAGATTCCGCGCATTGCGATTCATGTGTGAAAACAACTGCATTTAACTTCAGCCCTCATCGTCACGACTGGAATTATCACCCTTTTAACACCCACTTGTTTACTTGGTTCAGACAAAAGCACCATTTAAGCAGTGCTCGCACCCATTTGAAAAGCCATTACCTTCAAGCTAAGTCTTCTCATTAGCAATTATAAGAGAACAGATGGAAATGTAAGAGGAGTCTTATTAAGGGTTAATCTGATGTGCTGAACTGCTGCAACGTCATAATTAACATACTTCACCCGAGCATTCATACAAAGCAGCGCTTATACAGTCTCAGGAATGAACCAAGGACGGGTTTGACTTGCATAATGACTAATATGTAAATGAACCCTGTTCTGATTGGCTGTCGGGTTTCTTTGGTGATTTAAAAAGTCCAGTTTTTCAGTAGTCTGGACTGAAACACTCCCAGCACGAATGGGTGGCGCTACGCTGCTGCATAGGTGTAGATGCACTCATCATCAAAAGAATAGCTGCAACCAGAAGGAGGTGTGGGATTGCAGTGCTGTTGGGAAGGAAGATAAAGGTCACCAGGAACAATAAATGATAAATTTAGACTGATATGATCAATATTTATTGAGCTACACATACAGAAGTAGTGTCTCTCAGTATGGTGTCGGGCAGCCACGTGGTGTTAAGGGCAGTTGTTGTAACGTATGCGTGTAGTCCTGCGTGGTGCAGCCGTCTGCCAATGGTGCTGGCACTGACAGGATGNGGTGGCGCTACGCTGCTGCATAGGTGTAGATGCACTCATCATCAAAAAAATAGCTGCAACCAGAAGGAGGTGTGGGATTGCAGTGCTGTTGGGAAGGAAGATAAAGGTCACCAGGAACAATAAATGATAAATTTAGACTGATATGATCAATATTTATTGAGCTACACATACAGAAGTAGTGTCTCTCAGTATGGTGTCGGGCAGCCACGTGGTGTTAAGGGCAGTTGTTGTAACGTATGCGTGTAGTCCTGCGTGGTGCAGCCGTCTGCCAATGGTGCTGGCACTGACAGGATGACTCATGGAGGCAATGTCCGCAATCGTGGCTGTTGGGTCAGTCAGGCACAGCAATAAGGCCCGTTCTTGCTTATGTCACATGCACAGCCTGAAGCATGTAACTTGGATCATTCACATTCACAATTTATTTATATAGCGCTTTACAGAAATTCAGTAATAATAATTCATTATGGAGAGAAAAGAAAGGAGCCCCCGGTGAGCAAGCCGAAGGTGATGGTGGCAAGGAAAAACTCCCTCAAGTTGGAGGAAGAAACTTTGGGAGGAACCAGACTCACACGGGGGGACCCATCATCCTCCTCTGGTCCAAACTACATTTTGTAATTGCTCAAAGTAACATCAGCTGAGTATCTAATTATGCTGATCTGGTCGTAGCGATGACGATGAAGTTGATGAAGAACTAATTGTGAAGTAATAGTCCGATGCAGGTAGCCATAGCGGAAAAATGAGTCTGCAGCGGGAAAGCCTGGTTAGTCCTTCATCAGTGATAGGCTGGGCAGGTAAGCAGCTGGTCAGGGCAGGTAGCAGGGAAACCCGGTCAGTCTTCCTTCAGTGTCTGGCTGGGCAGGTAGGCAGGTGGTCAGAGGCGGGTAGCAGGAAAGCCTCAGTATCAAGCCAGACTGGAGGGGAGCCATTAGCTCGGTAAGAGTAAAGATAGACAGTTAGCTCTGTTTGGGACTAATTATGGAACGCAGGAAGTAGGAACATTTCCAGAGTGTGGCAGCAACTCCGGCATCTGACTATTACAGCCTGGCTAAAAGGACAGAACCAGAAGGTAACACCGACAGGGAGCACCCTGAAACACCGGCAACAATGTCAAACCTACCCACCAAGTTTCATTCCAGTCGGCTGATTCCCTCTGGGTGCAACTAAATGAGCGACTACATATTTGATGATGAGAGTATATAACTATATTGATTTTTGACTCCCAGGTGGTTGCTAAGGTGTTCCCAGGCCATTGTTATAATATTCCAGAGGACTGCTAAGGCATTGCTAGTTCATTGTTACAGTATTGTGTTGTTTGGCTTGGCTATTGCTATTCTATTCTAAGGTGATGGCTAGATTGCTACAGCTTCAATAGGCTGTTGCTAAGCTATTCCAGGTGGTTGTTAAGGTGTTGCTACAATACCTGTCTGATGGGAACATAATGACTGTGCTGGAATAAGAGATAGAGCTGAACACATCATAAACAGTGGAATGACTCAGGAGGTCGAGCATTCTTAAAGTGATTGGCTGTTTGGCTGCAAGTTTAATAAATAAAGGTTGCTCTGTCATGTCTGTACCGTAGGCAGTTTTTTTTTCCCACACTATGTGTCCTTTATACCTTAAGTATTTGTTTTTGAAGCTTATATAATGCTCTTAGTTGTGAAATTATGACCGACACACCTGCAAAAAAATGAAAGCTTTAAAGCTGGACTCATAAAAGACCCGCGGTGGACCCTGCATTAATATCACATTACGTCCAAGCTGGCTTGGGTCCAAACGGCAGTGAATTTGTGCAGCCCCCCACTCCAACGTGATTTCTTCATTGTCCTCCGCAGCTCATTAGGGTCCACACAGAGTGTTATTAAAGAGATTTGCAGCCTCCGTCTTAAATGGTGAAGGCTCGTTTTTACATTATTTAATGATGTATCAGGAGACTTGAACAATTACAGCGCTGCTAGACTGCACCACCCCCTTCTTTAAGCCTCAGCCTTTAGTCCAATCGTCATGGGGCTTTGGAGAAATCCACCTAGAATTATGATCCTTTTTTTAAGCACTGGAAAAGCCTGGAGATTTTGTGTCTCTTGTCTCTGAAAAGTCACTTCATAATGAGACAAATAATATTGGCAATTAAAAAAAAAGCTCAGTCAGACCGTTTGTGTCAGAAGTGCTGAAATCTGATCTGAAATGCCAATTTCTTTCCCAAATTTGTTAATTGCTAATGAATTGAACATTCAAGCCGCTGACTGGCCCCTGGGTCCTCACAGTCGACTCCTGGGTAAAGAGAGGGTGGTGAAAAGGGCAGCGGCCCTGTAGAGCTGTGACGTCAGTCTTGTTCTCCGGTGCTGCTTCTCAGAGGTGAAGTTAAGTTTGAAAACAGTGGATGAGAATTTAAGCCTGGTTTAAATTCTTTTTTAGTTGCCCTCACTAAGCTTACTCACTTGGATGCATGTCAGCAGATGGTGAGAAGTGGACTATTCAGATGAAATGCACTGGCCCTTTACAGGTTAGCCTGCACAAAGCTAAATGGCTAGCCATGCAAACTTTGACCAAAGACATCATAGCGTTCCATAATGTGTGTACGGAATTGCTTTTCTGTTAGCTCTGGTTAGCCATGTAGCCATTAGCATGCTAATGAATCATCTAGCACAGGAAAGTTGTATCAGTAGTCATATATAACACAAGGAATAGTTTGTTAAAGCTTGAATGTTATGGCTTTGCAGTGCTAGTAGTTTTTCTGCTCTGGCTTGTAAACAGCTCTGTCTGCCATAATTTTGGGATTTGACGAGGAAAATTCGTCAGGTTGCAGTGATTTCTGGAGTTCTGTAGCTGAAACTGACACTGGTGTTTGCTCGATCCTTCGCCCCCTGAGGGCTCATCTAACCCCCCTTGCTTGAGCTAATAAAGTAATGGAACAGCCCTTAAGATGGCGCTGGTGATTCCCCAGAGGGAGAATGACAAGACGAAGTGGATGAGGTACTGTTAAACCAGTACTGACACAGGGGTTTCGGCTTGGACTGAACTGCAGCCCCTCCTTTCTCCCTCCTTCACTCACTCCTTTTCCCAAACTGGACACACTGTTTCTAATTTTGAAATAACCAGTGAGGGCAACAGTGTCTGTGTGTTAGTGATCCAGCCAGTGGGTTTATATAACATACATACAGTCAAAGAGTGTGTACATCATATATACAATGTATACAGTAAATACGTGTAGATATTGTATATTGTATATAAGGATGAAGAGCGTGTAGAGAGATTTATATTTCATATGCTGTTAATATATATATCATTTCTATCATATATGGAGTCAATGAGTGTTTGTCATATTTACCTTATATTCTGTCCATGAGTGTATATATCATATATTATGTATATATATAGTCAAATAGTGTGTACATCATATATATCATATAAACAGTTAATGAGTATATATATATCATTTATACCATGTATACAGTCAATGAGACCATATATTTCATATACCATATATTCTGTCAATATGTTTATATATCATATACATCGTTTTTACAGTCAAAGGGTTTACACACTCTGACTATATATGTAGTATGATATATACAGTCAATGAGCGATGTATATATCATAGATTATGTATATATAGTCAAATAGTGGGTTCATCCTATATATCATGTATACAGTGAATAAGTGCGTATGATATGTGGTGTGTATATATAGACAGAGTGTGTACATCATATATATAATATAAACAGTTAATGAGTGTATAAATATCATGTATACCATGTATACAGTCAGGGAGACCATATATTCCATATAGCATATATTCTGTCAATATGTTTATATATCATATACATCATTTTTACAGTTAAAGGGTTTACATACTCTGACTATATATGCAGTATGATATATACACTTATTGACTGTGTATATGTGTATACTATATGTGTATACTGTAAAAATGATGTATATGATAATTGACAGAATATATGGTCTATACAGTTTATAAATATAGGCCATATATTCTGTCAACAAGTGTATATATCATATGTCACATATACAGTCAATGCATGCGTATATCATATACATCACATATACATACACTCAATCAGTGTATACATCCAATATTATATATCGTTGCTGTCCAAAGAAAAACAAGTAACACAAACGCCAACTTTACAGGAGAGGGCCAAAACCTCATTTACTTTGAATGGAAGTCAATGGAACCAGACATCTTTCCTAGACATTTTGGCCCATTTCTGTTGGTCCATTCTTCATGAAACGTTCACACAGTGTAAACAGCAGCTGCTGTGTTCAAATGATGCATGAAAGTGAAAATCGACAAAAATGGATATACATGTTTGTCTTTGGAGAGCGACGATATATTGTCAATTCATGTATATCGCAGATATATCATATATACATTCAAGGTGTGTATATCACATGTATATCAAATGTACAGTCTGTGTATGTAAATCTCATATATATCATATGTACAATCTATGTATGTAAATCTCATATATCGTTGCTGCCCAAAGTAAAACAAGTATCTCCAAAATGGCAACTTTTACAGGAGAGGACGAAAACCTCATTTCATTTTAATGTAAGTCAATGGAACCAGACGTCTTTCCAAGCACTTTTGGGCCATTTCTGTTGGTCCATTCATCATGAGATTTTCACACAGTGTAAAAAGCAGCTCCTGTGGTCAAATAATGTATAAAAGTAAAAATGGACAAAAATGGAGATACATGTTTTTCGTTGGACAGCGACGATATATCATATGTATGTACAGTCTATGTATGTAAATCTCATATATACAGTCACTGAATGTATATCTCCAGTGAGCAGTGTAGACTGTAATATGTTGAAGGGGCTGAAGATACTAAAAATACATTATAAAAAATCTAAAAATATTATTTTAGAGCTCCACTATGAAAGGTGGAGGGGTCACACTAGGATCGTGTGCTGAAAAACGACTAGAGGTGGAGATGAGGGTCAGTTGGGGTGAGCGTTCAAGGGTTCACTTATGTAAGTGAATGATCAATCCACTCACAAGACAACAC
>CM067496.1:324630-372804 GCA_034552555.1 Semaprochilodus insignis | reverse complement strand
GACCAAAATGAGCAGTTCTGTTTGATTCTATACACTACTGGAAACACGTCTCCCAAATTCCAGATCAAATATTGTATTTAGATCTGTTTATTTAGAAAATCACTAATGACCCTCCAGAAGCCTGTTTTTAGAACCATGCTCGCTGTGCATTTCACCCCAGCCACCGCTCGCCAGTCTCTCTGTAGGTCACTTGAGGTCATCTTACGGTGGTTAAGGGACATTGGAATGAGGTGGCGCTCATCACGGTCAGTAGAGGGTGGTTTTGGCCCTCTGCCAGTCTGTAGCTGTGTTGTCCTGTGTGTTTGCTGCTTGACCTTGTTCTTATGAACCAGACGCTCACTGTATCTGCCAGTAAAGCTAGAACCCAACCTTCTGTTCCTCACTAAGAACCTGCTGTACATGTGGAGAAGCTGATTTAAGAAGAAACTGGAGTGGGCTCTTATTTATTTCCAGAGCTGTATGAAGGCTTTTATTGAAAGTAGTTCTTCATCCTGAGCAGTCCAGCACTGATGGTTGTAAGTTTTATATAGAGGTGCAAACAAGTGTTTGACAGACAGCTTTTCATCAGCCTTTCATTCAGGTGTGTACTTTTTAAAAGGACTCTCTCGTAGTCTTCGGAATTTCGCTCTTTGCACCACTTTGATTCGTTTAGATTCAGCCTTTTTCTCTGAGCATATTTACATTTGCCGGGATCCTGGTGGACTAGTTCCTCAATCCCAGGGTAATTGTACATGTTAGATTTTAATTAGAATATCGTCTTGCAATGTAGTTCTGCATAATTCAGCATAACAAGGAATTTCAAATGCCGCCTTCCTTTCCTTCCCCTTTTTTTAAATGCCTTTTTCTATTCTGCTGTGCCGTTTTCATGCATAAGCCATCTCTGGACTCATGAAATATAAATACGCTTATAAACACCTTTTGAATTTCATGAGCATGCTGAAGCCCGCTGCATACACTGAAGCCTTTACAGGTTATTCCTTATAGGCTACATCCGTACATGCTTGATATGTTCACAGGTTTTGATGTTTGGGTGTCAGCTGAGCTGATTGACCTGATGAAACCCAGTAAATGCATTTAAAACTAATTCTCTATTTAAAATGACATTCTTGATGAATCAGCAGTGATTAGTTGACAGTTTGCATCATGATTATGTATATGTTACATACTGGTAGACTTATTCATATGCATTTTTTTATTTTATGTGATTTAAAGCACCTCCTGTAAGATGTTAGAGCCCTTTCAGTCTGGCTCTAGGAGGAATCACAGCATGCCGAGATTTGTGGGTGTTACTGGCCTTAGTTTTTTGTCTTGTTTGAGTACTCAACAGCAGTTTGTGAGAGTTAATGGGATGCAGTCAACCCCAACAAGTTTCACCTACGGTGTTCCCCAGGGCTCGGTGCTCGGGGCACTTTTATTTATGATTTATATGCTTCCACTTAGTTACATGATTCAGCAGCATGGCTCAAGCTATCATTTATATGCTGATGACACTCATATTTACGGTGCTGACTCTAGTTGTTTGTATGTATGTATTCTTATTTTGCTGGATCTTATGGCTGCAACTGATGCATTGCATTACCCAGTTTGTCTGGAGCTCCTGCATAGTCTTGTGGGTATGACTGGACCCTCCTGGTTTTAGTTTTATTTGTGTAATCAACAACATTTTATGAAAGTTGAGAGAATGTAAGTACTGGCACCTACGGTTCCACAGGGCTCAGTGCTTGGGTCACTTTGATTTAAGATGTAATATGCTCACACTCTGTTACATCATTAGTCAGCATGACTCGTGCTCTCATTTCACACTCAAATTTACGATGCTAACTCTAGTTGTATTCTGTTTTGCAGGGTCTTACAGCTGCACTTGTCTTGCATAGCATAGTCTTGCTTGTGTTACTGGGGCTTATACTGCTTTGGATTCAGTCTTATGTGAGTAATCACAAATATTTTGCGAGAGCTAACGCGATGCAGTCAGCCCAGACTACTCTCACCTATGGTGTCCCACAGGGCTCAGTGCTTGGACCACTTTGATTTAAAATGTATATGCTCCCACGCAGTTACATAATTTGTTAACCTGTCTTGTACTGTCAGTTCAGTGGTGATGACACTCAGATTTACATTGCTGACTCTGGTCAAGCAAGAATCCTCTTTTTGTGGGGTCTTAAGGCTGCAATACAGTCCACTTTGCTTTGATTTAGGATTCATATGCTCCTACTTGGCTACATCATTCATCAGCACGGCTCCAGCTATGATTTCAATGCTTACGAAACTCAAATTTAAAATGCTTATTCTGGTTGTTCAAGAATTCGCTCTTTGTAGAACAGTAGAACAGTGTAGAACAGTTACATGATTCAGCAACATGGCTCAAGCTATCATTTATATGCTGATGACACTCATATTTACGGTGCTGACTCTAGTTGTTTGTACTGTATGTATGTATTCTTATTTTTCTGGATCTTATGGCTGCGACTGATGCATTGCATTACCCAGTTTTTTCTGGAGCTCCTGCATAGTCTTGTGGGTATTACTGGACCCTACAATGTCCTGGTTTTAGTTTTATTTGTGTAATCAACAACATTTTATGAAAGTTGAGAGAATGCAAGTACTGTCACCTATAGTTCCACAGGGCTCAGTGCTTGGCTCACTTTGATTTAAGATGTGTTACTGGGGCTTATACTGCTTTGGATTCAGTCTTATGTCAGTAATCACAAATATTTTGCGAGAGCTAACGCGATGCAGTCAGCCCAGACTACTCTCACCTATGGTGTCCCACAGGGCTCAGTGCTTGGACCACTTTGATTTAAAATTTATATGCTCCCACGCAGTTACATAATTTGTTAACCTGTCTTGTACTGTCAGTTCAGTGGTGATGACACTCAGATTTACATTGCTGACTCTGGTCAAGCAAGAATCCTCTTTTTGTGGGGTCTTAAGGCTGAAATACAGTCCACTTTGCTTTGATTTAGGATTCATATGCTCCCACTTGGCTACATCCTTCATCAGCACGGCTCCAGCTATGATTTCAATGCTTATGAAACTCAAATTTAAAATGCTTACTCTGGTTGTTCAAGAATTTGCCCTTTGTAGAACCTTAGAGCTGCACTTAATACAGTATATCACCTGAATTTGCAAAGTCCCTGCATGGTCCGGTGGGTATTACCAGCCTTACACTGTCTTAGTTTCAGTCTTATTTGTATAATTGATAGCAGTTGGTAAGAGTTAATGGGATGCAACTGCTATCACATACGGCGTTCCACAGTGCTCAGTGCTTGGGCCACTGTTATTTATGATTTATGCACTCCTGCTCAGGTACATACCAAGGCTTGAGCTATCATTTATATGCTGACAGCACTTAAATTTACATTTGCATAAAGCACGATTCCTTTTACTTTGATAGCACCCAAGAATTTCTTGCAGGAGAGGATATTAATTAATGCATAGTCACTTTCTTAAGCTTACTTCCTTGGCCACATTATTATCTTGTTTGAATTCCTTCCTTGCATTGTCATTGCTCACCTAAGTCAGATTGTTTAATTATGGGTCAAAATAATATGTAGATTATAGGCCGTATAATCAGTACACAGCCCTACTAGCATTTTTATACATTACTCTAATATTTTATTTATTTGTTTTTATTTTTTGAAAATGCAACCCGACCTTTCCTTGTCCGAATGTACAGTGAAATTTGCTCACCGTCAGAGAATGTGAGTAGGTGTTAGCAAGGCTATGCATTCCATATAACGCCTTAAGACAAGCACGAGTATCATTTGCTATATGTGCTCCGAAAAGAGAGATGCATTGGCCTTGAATGTGTCCGCAAACTTCTCGACGGAATATTCAGCAGCGTAGAACAAGATTCGCTCCGACTGTGTTTTTAATATTCACCAAAGTGCGGATTTGGCCCTTAGCCCTCAATTTTCTATTAGTCCACTGAAACATTCACCAATTGTGAAATAAATATGAAAGTACAGCCAAAAGGTAAACACACAGGAAGTTCTTCTCTCTGCTCTCTTTCTCTCGCCCCGAAGGTCCATAAGCCTGCTTCACCTTAATGTGATTTAGTAGGAGGGACTAAAAAAAAAATTCCCAGCCATTTAACTGCTACAGCTAGCATGCCTTGGGCTGATAATTGATATTGTGATAATATTAGTAAGTGAGTGATATTATGCAAATCATCACTCCTGATTGTTCTTTCCCCTTATACAGTCATTCTAGTCCATGATTAGATTAGAGGACTACACCAAACTAACATCACTAACCAATTATTAGACATGACACAAACAACAATCATTTCATTTACTGATGGAACAAAAAAGTGATCTGTCGCCTGGCCCCGTGTGAAAAAGTAATTGCCCGCTTTAAATGATCTGTCTGGCAAACCACAGCAAGAGCCATTATCCGCAAATAAGGAAATCCTGAAACAGTGGTGAATTAACCAGTAGCCGGCCCACCAAAAGGCCTCAATGCACAAGAAGTCACAAAAGAGGCCAGATGATGGCTGCATTTCTAAGACCGCTCTGAAAGACGCCATCACTGCAAACTCCAGGTCAATGTCCATGTCAGTCTGCTTAAAGATGTTCAAGGCTCTGCTTTTGAAATGTAGCAAGCGTATTCCTTTGTGGATCAACTTCCCTGATAATTCTTTTGAATCTATTATAAATCTGGCTGCAGTATGACAGCAACAAAGTCGACAACTGAGTGATCAGGGTTCTTATACTAACAAAAATACCCAAACAACAAAGCCTTTCCTGAGTACTTGGAAAAATGGTAATTAAGCAAGTCTTAACAGCGAATGAGTAGTAAATGCACACTCACTTTTTCATTTCCGGTTGTGAGGATTAACAAATGAGTGCATGAGTTTGATGCACGCTGAGCTAAAAGCAAAGGTAGGTTTATTGTAAAGGTTGGCAGTGAAGCACAACAGGACCAAGTCAGAAACCAGAAGTTAAGGCAGAAGTCAAAAACCAAGCAGAAAGTCCAACTAGCAACCAATACAAAGGGAAGAACCAGAAGAAGAACCAAACAACAGAACAAAACCAAAAAGTCAAAACCAGGATAACCAACAGACAGCACGATTAGCACACAGAGTGGCAGTACTTTGTAATGTGAGTGTAAAAACCAGGGGTATATAATCAAACAGACTTGATTACAGACAGATGTGTGTGGTTAGAACTCTGAGGATGATGATCTGGAAAACGGGAGGTGATGGCAGACATGTGACAGTGACGTCATAGGGTGGGAACGTTACAGCAACTACCCATGTCAACGTTGCTAAAGACTACAGTGCCGTTGTGCCAGACTGTCATGGAGTGAGTCATCTTCAGTGACGAGTCCCGCTTTTGTCTTGGTGGAGACGACCAACAAATGCGTGTGTGGAGGCACCGTGGTCAGCACCAAGCTCAATGGTTTGTTGTCACGTGTCACACGTCTAGAAGGGCTGGTGTCCCTCCACCTCCACCCCTACCACACCATCTGCAGGAACTGTGTGAGGATATTCAAGCCGAATATCGGAGGACACCATTAGGAACCTCTACAGCTCCATGCCGAGACGTCTGGCATGTTGGGTTCTGTATGTGTAGCTCAATAAATATTGATCATATCAGTCTAAATTTATCATCATTTATTGATCCTGGTAACCTTTATCTTCCTTCCTAATAGCACTGCAATCCCACACTTCCTTTTGGGAGCTATTTTTGATGATGGGTGTAACACTCCTAGATATATAGGCATTCCCACAAACTGCTTTAGCAGTAGACCTGCATGTATCACCTCTGCAGGCTTTACGAATGTGGCAGATCATGAGGAACGGCAGCATTTCCTCAGGGGAGCGAATCTGATGGTAGGTTTTTTTTTTTTAATAAACTAAAAATAGATACCACCTTAATGCCCAGGTTCCTGGAAATAATCAGCACCTCGTTATGTCTGGGTGTCAATTATCATTCGTTCAAACTATGGATTTGTATGTTTCTCCCACCGTCCGTGCCTCAGACAAGCCTTCCATCAGGTCCAATAAGATTACGCTCAGATCCGCAGGGGAAATGATGCAATATGTCTTAAATGGCTGTCCCATTATAGTCAACTTGCCAGACATGTGCTGTCTGTATCCATTGCTCTCCGCTGAGGCCTAGATTGCAGCGCGTCACCGGCATGATTGGGCCTAAATTTGATTTGACTAAAAGGCCTCATCGTTTAGATGCTCTTTTAGGCGGCTGTTGGCGGGATGTGTTACAATAGAGTGAAGGTTTACATTCATCTACATCTCTATTTGCACAATCTTCTCTCGTTCTCCTGCAAATCCCCTGATGTGATCACGTCTGGCCGAATAGCGGCCCATTAGTCTGCTGCTAACGTAAGCCGTCCTTATTTTCTCTACCTCGTTTAGGAAATTATGATAAATATCAGGGCCGCTGCTGTTTTTCAACCGTGCCACCAGAGAACAGCACAGATCTCTTGTTTTATTCTGGTTCGTCTTCTTTTATGCAAATGTCTGGATGCGGATCCACACTTCATCTCACGACTACGAAATTGGGAAGTTACTTAATAATATAAAAAAATCACAGTAGATATTTAATACGTATTATATTATCATGGGTTGTTAATAATTAATCGTGGTTACTGAATAATTCTGCACCCAGAAGGAATCAACGCAAGTCTCAGGCTCAGATGCACATGTGACATATACAAGGACGGGCATTATTGCTGTACCTGACTGACCCAACAGCCATGATTGCGGACATTCAGCGAGCAGTGATGTCCTCCATGAGTCATCCTATTAGTACAGCACCATTGGCAGATGGCTGCACCGCGCAGGACTACATGCACACAGACCGTTACAACGACTGTCCTTAACACCACGTCACCGTCACCAAAGACTGCAATGGTGTCGTGCCAGACTGTCATGGAGTGACTCAGAATGGCAGCGGGTCATCTTCAGTGACGAGTCCCGCTTTTGTCTTGGTGGAGACGACCAACGAATCCGTGTGTGGAGGCACCGTGGTCAGCGCCAAGATGAACGGTTTGTTGTCACACGTCACATGTCTTGTTTTATTCTGGTTTGTCTTCTTTTATGCAAATGTCTGGATGTGGATCCACACTTCATCTCATGACTACAAAATTGGCAAGTTACTTAATAATATAAAAGTTATAAAAAAGTCACAGTAGATATTTAATACGTATTATATTATCATATATTATCATAATTAATTGTGGTTATTGAATAATTCCTAGTGGATACTAAATACTTCAAAGTAGATTCTGTATGTTTCATAGTAGAAACTGAACAATTCATAATGAAAACTGAACATTTCATTTTATATACTGATTAATACTTTATACACGGATTCATAGTTGTTACTAACTAAAGCATAGTAGACCTACATATTCATAGACCTAATTATAGACCTTAAATATTCATAGTAGATACTGAAAAATGTATAGTGGCTTTGAATAATTCATAGTAGTTCCTGATTAATTTATAGAAGTTACTGACTACATCATAGAGAATGACTGATTAAATCATTGTGAAATCGAAATAATTAATAACAGATACCGATTAATCCATAATGGATCCTGAAAAAAAAAATCATGGTGGATGCTGAATAGTTTACACTAAATTCTGAATTTATGATTCATAATAGCTACTGAAAAATGCATAGTGGGTAATAAATCATTTGTAGTGGTAACTGACTAATCCAATGTAGATACTGAATCATTTGGGGCAGAACTGATTTATTTACACTAAATATTCATGCTTGAGTAATTCATAGTAGATACTAAATAATTGTGTAGTAGATCCTGAAAAAAATTCATAATGGACACTGAATTTGTAATGGGAATTAAACATTTCATTTATAGAGTTTATAGCTCATTTTTCAAACTTTTTATTCAGATTCGTCAAAAAAAATAAAATAAATAGAAGTGATATTCACGATGTATAGAATGTATTTGAATTTTTTTCATGCAATATTTAATTTGTAGTCTAAAATGCATTTGCCAGTGCCAGGGAAGAGCTTAACGTTTGCGTAAATGTACCAGATTTCTAGCGAGTGTTACGAACTAGCCCCTCAGTCTGTTACCGCAAACCCTGTCAATGGGGCTAGATGTATTAGCTGCACTCATGCTACTTTTGGCTGAATTGCTTATAAGCATTTGATTCAAAACGTTTTCAAAACAAAGTATTTGGTTGTGCAGAAGATATCAGCTTAATCATGTGCTACATGTGCTGAAGTGTTCAGTGTCTCAAGGCAGCCAAACTGAAGAGGGTTGTATGATGTATTGCCTTTTCAGTACAGACGTTCTGGATCTCCATCTAACTGTCACGGGTTGCTCTCCGAATCATACAGCAGCACCGATGCGCCCAGCCCCTTTCCCTCTTCTCTCCCTCTCTTTATTTTTGGCAGACACTCCCACCGATTTCAGTCAGTGGCTTGACACAATCCTCAAAGCTCCTACGCCGTTAAAATGAATAAAGCAGAAGAGTGTTCGTTCTCCCCATGCTGTCTTCCTGAAACACCCCAAGCCGACAGGACGAACGCCACTAGGATGTGATTAAGCAGAGCTCAGCTCTATTAGGGCTCGATGCACTTGCACTTAATTGAGGGGGTGTATTTCTCTTAGACACAGTAGCTCACCAGCCTATTGCCTGGGCGCCATTTTTGGGAAATATGAATTTATTTTTTTAAAGTTAATTTTTAATAGACCTCTCAAGTCATGTCATCATTCTGTAGTCAGCGTCAAACCAATATAGTCACTCTGGAATTAGAAGGGCTCAATTTTATGAGCTGTTTTTAGCTGTTTTAGCTGAAATTAGCCAAGGATAGTTGCCTGTTCAAATGAACAAACGGGATTTTGAGCTTAAAAAGGGGCTCAGTCTAACATGGGTAGCATTGCTAGCCGGCTAATTTTTGTGTTAGCTAATGTTAGCTAGTTAGCTGTGTCACTGTCTGCTTGATTCACGTTTCTGCACATTCATGTTTTTTGGGGTAAAGGTTTTGGAGGGAACAGTGAATTCAGCTTCAGCTAAACTTTCACCAAGCTCACTAAGTAATTTTATGAACAAGTATTTTTGCTTCAGAACAAAAACATAACTAACTGATGCCCTGTAGGTCTTTAACTCTCCATTAACCTTTCTTTCTATCACTGGCAGTAGCTGCTCCGCTAGCTAATAGCCTACAGTTGAATACCCAAATAGTTAGTCAATTACAGTTATAACTAAAATTCTATGATACTCACATGCCATATGTTGTTATTCTCAGGAGATCATGGGCTTCTCAGATACAGCTAAGAGAATTGTGATATCTTTATGAATTTTGCTAATTTGTGATCAAAAATTTACTTAAGGCCTTGAAAACAAATTACATGGTTTCTTTTCAGAAATGGTTTGTTTGGAATGACTGTGAGCATCAATCTAATGCTTATTGGTGAGTAAGTGATTAGTAGGCAGACATGTATTTTGTTGGTTATCTGTCCTCTTGAAATCAGGCGCTGAGTTATATCACCTATCAACTCAAAATCAGTGCAGATTGAAAGACAGCACTAAATATTATTAATTGAACAATAATATGTATTATATTTAATGATGCTGATTTGTTAAAATGTGTTTTAAGACTATATAAGTTTTTTGACTGAAAGATTGATTGCTAACATGGGTAATATTGCTAGCTGGCTAATTTTTTTGTTAGCTAATGTTAGCTAGTTAGCTGTGTCACTGTTTGCTTGTGTTGTTTTATTTGTGACATTCAGATGTATGTGCCAAGGCAGTGCACATTCATGTTTTTTGGGGTAAAGGTTTTGGAGGGAACAGTGNGTGCCAAGGCAGTGCACATTCATGTTTTTTGGGGTAAAGGTTTTGGAGGGAACAATGAATTGGGAGCCTGTCAAGGGTTTAAAACAGCTAGCTTCAGCTATCTTTCACCAAACTCACTAAATAAAAACATATTTTATGAAACAAGTATTTTACTTCAGAACATAAACACAACTAAGTGAAGCTCTGTAGGTCTTTAACTCTCCATTAACCTTTCTTTCTATCATTGGCAGTAGCTGGTTAGCTAGCTAATAGCCTACCACAAGCAGTTAGCCAGTACTACAGAGCTAGCATATAAAATTAGCTAAATAGTTGCCTGTCTAAGGACACAAAGTGGGTTCTGGCCTTAAAGGGGCTAACATGGTAGTTAGCTAGCAAATATTTGTGCTAGCTTACATTAGCTAGCTAGCTGTGTCATAGCCTATTGTATCAAAGTTCTGACAGCGGGTTACGAGTATGTTTTTGTGTTTTCAGGCCGTGGGTTTGGAGGAGGGTCTGTTGAGTTTTAAAGTAGCTAGCTTGCTCTACTTCAAAAGGTCACTGAATGAAACAAGTGACTTTAGTGCAGGCCAAAAACAGAGCTCATCGGTGCTCTACGGGCCTTTTGTCTCCCTTTCCTGCTGAAGACCTGCTATCTGGACCTGGGACATGACGACTAGCAAGTGATCCCCTGCTTCTAGCGATAGTGACAGTATTGACGCAGGTACTGAAGGGAGGGGCCGGCCTGGCACATATCCGGCAGACCTGTTTGAAGCAATGAGGGCACGAGGGCCATGGCTGGCTGTGCTCAGTGGAGGTTCATTGACTTTCCCCTCCAGAGCTAAAGGTCGAGGGGTGTGTAGTCAGACTCCTCCCGCTCCGGGTGATCGCTAATGAGGCTAAAGCTCCGTTGGCCGGGATATTTAACAGCTGGTCACCAGCCGTGGTTTCTGACACGTGGCTGAGAAATCATCGTAGCATTCGTTGAGAAAGTTTAACAAGGAAAATCTGGAAGACACCGAGATGTCTGCAGCTTGGCCAGTTGGGAGGGAAAAAAGAAGAAGACGTTGTTCCACAGAGTCGTTTGTCCCCGTTCAAGCTTTTGATGGAGAAGCTTGAAGTGTGCGGGATGATGACATGGTTTGAAATGCGCTACTCAAAGTCATCAGTCATTACTCAAGACGTGCGGCAGACGAGGAAAGAGAGACTGATTATAGCGAGAATGGTTTATGTCAGACTACTCAGTGTCTTAGTGTGCTGCCTTTTGACATGTTTATTAATTAGAACTAAGTCCATGTTTTCATCTGATGTCAGGAAGATGCATAAGCTGCAGTGACAGGTTTCAGTAATGCCTCGCTGCTTAGTAGAAAAAGTACAGGCAATTTAAAAGTCTTTGTCAAACTTAAAACAGTTCAGCTGTTACATAAGTTTCTTTTTCTGTTATCGTTAATGGGCATATGTTCGTTTTTACATAACCTTAATCAAACCTGTGTGTAAAGAACACAAACCTGGCAACAACAAGCGCAGGGGCTGATCCTTCACGCAGCATTGCCCTCCAGTGGAGCATCAGATTTGTCCGTTTTGTCCGTAGATAGATGGATGCATGGATAGCTGGCCAGACAGACAGACCGACAGACAGATAATAGATTGATAGATGAAGATGATGGATGGATGGATGGATGATAGACAGCTAGACAGGCATGGTCTGATAAGCCATGGTACCAGTTGTTCCAGGCTGATACAAGAGTTCATGTATGGCGCAGGATTCATGAAGCCATGGACCCCAGTTGTCAACAAGGCAGGCAGGTGGTGGTTCTATACTGGTGTGGGGTGTGTTCTTATGGCATGGCTTGGAGTCACCTAAACATGTCATCGACCGATCCCCACTAAGTTTCACTGGTTGGTGAACATTGGCAACCCTTTATGGACTTTATGTGCAGAATTGGTACAAGGAGCATATCTGTTAGCTTGACATGAGCTCAATGGATAGATAGATAGATAGATAGATGAACACATGGATGAAGACATGCATTGTGAAAGGATAGATAGATGGATAGTTTTTAGATTCCATTCGCCATTAACTGCTAGCCAGGCCAAACTGTTGTCTGCGTTGCTATGTGATCAGCAGTCTGTGTACTGACAAAGTCCTTATAGGTAAGTCTGTTCACTCTGCAGCCATCTTAGTACTGCGTATTTCCAGCCATACGAGACCAGACCTCTGTCTCTCTGAATGGAGAGAGACCAAAGTACGTGTATCTGAAGTTCAAAGTTAAAAACATATTTGAATTCACTGATAAAATCTGACACAGGTAGTTTATAACGTTTGGCTCAGTAGTACACAAAACATTGTCCTGGCTACAGCTACAACAAGGGGGCGCTTTCCCTCCAGCGCCACAGTATTATCTACCCTTCTGTGCTCATGGCATAACCAGCAAGCTGATTGGCTCTGTTTTCTGAAGGGCAGAACTTCCTCCATAAACGTGTTCACCATTATAACCTTCCCCATTCGTCAGGAACAAACGTACTTTGACGCACACCAAGCTAAACATCAAGTCGTCTTTATTTGACACAATGATATTCAGATTCAACAGCAAACACAGAGCAATTGTAAACAGGTCGAGGCTGAGAGAGAGAGAGAGAGAGACAGGCCAGGGTTGAAAACCAGAGAGTCAGTAAACTAGCGAACAAAACCAGAGGGAGATCAAGCAAGGAATCCAGAGAGCAAGCAGGTAGATCAAGACACAGGGAGAGCAACCAGGTAGGCAAACAAACCAGAAAGGGAAATCCAAAAGCGGGAGTCGAGTAAACAAAGGGAGGTCGAGAACAGACGGAGCAAGACAAAGAGAGCAAGAGAAACCGCTTGGTATGCAAACAAGGTTTGGCAATACTTCACAAAGTGGGTGTGTGTGGTTTAAATAGCAACAGGGAAATGAGGTGCAGGTGGGCAATCAATACTCTGGCAACCTTGAACTTGGAAGTGGAGTGTGAATGGGTGTTTCGGGGCATGTGACAGTGACGTCATCAGGGAGAGTATTCTGGGAGATGGAGTCCGGGAGATCGGAGGCGGTCGGGAAACCCGGAAGCGTGACACCATTCATATATCAACCATCTCCGTCTCCTCATTCATATCATCTCCGGCACACGATCTTCAGGGTTAACACAGAACAGCAGGTCTACATTAATTAAATCATTTAAGATCATTATTGTGATCAGCAAAGCTTTATTGTGTTTAGAAAGATTATTTTATTTCCTTAAAATGTAATTCTACTATGAAGCTGCAAGCGGGCAGTAAAAGAACCACCAACTCCTGAACAACAGCCCCACACCATAATCCCCCCCCTCCACCAAACTTTACACTCAGCACAATGCAGTCAGACAAGTACCGTTCTCCTGGCAACGGCCAAACCCAGACTCCTCCATCGGATTACCAGATGGAGAAGCGTGATTGGTCACTCCAGAGAACACGTCTCCACTGCTCTAGAGTCCGGTGGCGGCGCTTTACACCACTGCATTCCACGCTCTGCATTGCGCTTGGTGCTGTAAGGCTTGGATGCAGCTACTCGGCCATGGAAACCCATTCTATGAAGCTCTCTACACACGGTTCTTGATCTTTTCTGAAGGCCACATGAAGTTTGGAGGTCCATAGCAATTGAATAGGCATTTCAGCAAGCTGATTGGCTCTGTTTTCTGAAGGGCAGGACTTTCTCCATAAACATGTTCACCATTATGACCTTTTCCATTCATATTTCTACCATCTCCATCTCCTCATTTATAACACCTCTGGCACTGATCTTCAGGGTTAATGGTCAAAATGCAGTTCTACATTAATTGAATTGTTTAAGATCATTATTGTTAAAACTGTGTTAGAGTAAGTTAGAGCAAAGCTTTACTGTACTGCAAAGGTTCTTTTATTTTCACCTAAAAATCTAATTCTACTGTGAAGCTGCAGGCGGGCAGTAAAAGAGCCGCATGCAGCTCTGGAGCTGCATGTTGTCAACCCCTGGACTGGGGAGGGAATAATATGTTTCAAAACTTTAACGTTGTTAACATATATCAAACTCTTTATTACAAACGGTAAAGAGCCCGTAAAAATGGTCATAACTGGTTTTTACATGACCATCCTCCATCCTCTCCCTCCTCCATCCTCATCCCTTAACCCTCTGGGGTCCACCAACATGATGTTTCTCGGTGATTCTATTAATGTCCTTGTGATAATACAGCACAGATATATGTGGTTCAATCATTTCCTGAATATTAAGAATCTCTGCTTTCCATTTCACTGCGATATCGCACACGACTCACATCCACAGTTATGAACCAATGACAATCGGCTGGGATAGATGTCATCTGTCTCTCACTCTGTGTTACTGCTGGATCTGTATGTCCATCATCTGGCTCTCTCCTGTGATTGGTGGACTCGTTTGTCAGCTATAGCTATGTACAGCTATAGTAAAACTGTCCCATGGACACTCCAAAACTCTTCCCATCAGAGAACGTTCATCCTTCATTCAGGCGACAGATGTGAAATGGTGAGCAGGATAATTACAGCCGCTGAAGTTGCCACAGCAACTTCGGCAAAAAGTGATAAGGAACATATTCAAGCCATAATACACCCGAGGTTTGTGCTATAACATGAGATATTGTGGTCGTACATCACGTACATCAGTGCCAAAATCTTACCTTATAGTTATTATATAAACCGTTTGTTCTTGTATTACTGCGATGCTACCACAGCTTTAGGTAAAATAGTCCCATTCTATCAGGCACCTTGCTGCTACAACATCATCATCAGTTTATGCCCTGCGGTCATAATAGTCGAGGAACAGTTCATAAGTTCCCATCATCAGGTTTAAAAAGCCACGGCTGAAACATTAGGCCGATGTTACAGGTTATATTAATCCCATGTAGCTACACACACTGCCGAAACACACACTTACTTTTAGTGGTGTAACAGATCATGCAACAAACCACACAATGTACCCTACCCACCTACCTACCTACCTACCTGCCTACCAACATACATACCCACTTCTGATGAGTGCTGCTCTGTTTTAACCCACAGTGTCTGTGTTTAGTGGACTTAGTTTAGTTTAGTTTAGTTTAGTGAGGTTACTACAATAACGAATGAAATATAGTAAATTATTTTTTTTTAGTCTTGTACAATTACAGTGCTGCTGCTGGTGTTACGACTGGTGTTTAGGTCCTGTAAGCGCTGGTGCCATTGCTAGGTTACGTGTGTGTGTCACGCTTCCGGGTTTCCCTGGCTCTGCTGCTCTCCCGAATTCCACTTCCCAGAGTGCATCACCGATGATGCCACACTCGCATGTCCCCAGTTTACCAATCACTCCTGGTCTAGTTCGCCGCAGTACTAGCACACCTGTTTCCAATCACTCAGTCTGTTTATTAGCCACTCTCTCTCTCTCTCTCGCTCTCTCTCGCTCTCTCTCTCGCTCTCGCTCTCTCTCTCGCTCTCGCTCTCTGAACTCCCTTTGTTTCTTGACTACCGCTTTCTGCCTTATGCTAACCATACACTAGAAGACTTTGAAAAGACATTTAATAGACTAAAGTCTGACACCCTCTCACATCTAAAGACAAGTCACAGACTTTTAGTCACAGGCTATGATTTTGCAAAGACTGGGAATCTTGCCGAGTCACTATTTACAAGACTGCATCTAGATTTGAGCTTATTTCCCATCATGTTCGCTGGTAGGCTAAATGTAAACACTGTAGCCCCGTTTGGCAGTGTTTTAGCTAGCTAGCTAGTTAGCTTTAGCATAGCATAACTACCCTTCGTTACAAGATAGGATAACGTGAAAATAGCTTTAAAACGTGCGTGATTTAGAATCGGACTGTTTACTGCACATTTCTGCACATTAATGACCTCTTGGATGTGTTTACGTTTGTGACGTCTCGGGCCCATGCCGTTTGGAGCTGAAAAGAGCTCTCCTATTGGTTGTCGACAATGTTCACGTCACTATTTGTGTGAGCCGAGACCTACAACTTATGATAATGTTAAACACGGTTGATTTTATCGGAACGCCAGGACGAGAAACAGACTGACTTAAAACTGCAATCCTGACCACCTTACACTTAACGATCGAGATGACACGAGCGCGACGCAACTCTAGCAAGACTCTCAAGATTTTGTTCCGACTTTGGAAATTTGTCTGCGACAGTAAAATCGCTTGAAAATTGTTTAGTGTAAGGTCAGCATTATCCCTGTCGGCTTTCTCATTTTGATCTACTCTCTGGCTTTCGACCTCCTTTCGTTCCTCTGACTACTCTCCTTGTCTATTCCTTCTACTTTGGTTGCCTCGCTGCCTGACTACCCTGGTTCTGACCGTAGCCTGTCCCTCCACTCTGATCTTTAATTCTCAACCCTTCATGTTTGGTCGTGTTTTGGTGCTGTGTTCAACTATCCGATTGTTCAATAAAGCTCATCTGACTTTTAGCTCTGCACGCGTCGGTCCAGGTTCTTTGTTCCTGAAAGTGTGTATGTGGTGGATCAATCCTCATAGAACGTCTCTCAGCCAATCACATTGCGCGGTCGGAACTAACTGTGGTATAATACACATTGCATTCATACAGTCCATTACTTTTGTAAACTTAAGACTTAATGTTAAACACAGTTAAAGCATCACAACGATTTGTCCACGTGAGGAAAGCTGTGTTTTCACTGGTGATATCCAGAATTTCTTAAATCGGACTTTACATTGTCAGCTTTCGGGTGAAACTATCTTTCGTCACATTGTTCTCGGTCCAGTGTGTCCTTGTTACAGAGAGCACTGAGAATGTTCTGGGCATTTCTGATATGAAACATGTGGGTATTATATCGTTAGCATTTACCTTTAGAGGAGAATTCAAGCATGCCCTTATAAACGGCCTGTTTCCTTGTTTCTGTGGCTGATATACAGTATGTAAATGATCTCTGTTTTGATTGGCTGCCCTGTATTATAAAACGGATACTTCTGGTCCTAAAATTGGTTTGGCAGAGCCGCGTTCAAAGCCATTTTATAAATACATGATATGTGGACACCTCTGAGCACCTCACAAGATCTGAATTCCATATTAATGCAGCAGTCAGTTAACTGCTTCTAGTCTTCAGCACAAAAATGCAAAACAAACGCCGGATTTAAAAACGAGGTGGATTTCTACCTTTCGGAAGTTATAGGCTTACAAACAGCATGTAGTGGGTAAGTCACGAGATAGAAAGTTCTCCTCCAGCGTCCTGCAGTGCAATAAACAGGCACTTACAAACTTGGTATGCTCCATGTTTCAATTCCCTGCCTTACAATCCATCTTGCATTCCCAGAAGTGACAATTCTGTTTTTTTCCGGAAGGTGTGATTACATCACCGGTCTGTCTTTTTGTCCCTGTTGTCTTGGGAGGGGGGGTGGGGTGGGCAGTGGGGGAGTATTACTGACACGCTTTATTTTTTTCTGCTCCTCACCTGCTCTTCTTCAAGCTGCATGCAAATCAAGGCCTCGAGAGAGAAAGAGAGAGAGGACGAGAGAGAGAGAGAGAGAGAGAGAGAGAGAGNGGAATGAATCAATAATGCTGAGAAATGGCTTTCAGCAGAAAGTGCCCACCTTGTTTGGAGCGTTTTGCGTGCGCAGTGTTGGTAGGGGGGATATTGGAGGGTGGGGGGTGATAAGTCATACTCCGGCATGCTGCGGAGAGCAGAGATGCGAGGTAATCAGAACTTACAGTTCTGTCCGCTTAGCGGGCTTTCCACTTCCGGCCCAGCCGTGGTTTTCGGCGCAGCACTTGAAGAAGAATAGCTTTTCTATTACGATTTCTCCATTAGACTTAGAGACTCGTCTGAAGGCGGACTGCCGAAGCGTTAGATGACTAGACGCAGAAGGAGAAACAGGAACACACGCTCCATCACACTTAAGGCAGCTTTCCAGATTGTAATCTCATCTTCCGTAATCAGCGGTGAGTGCATCTTTGGATTCAGCTGCGCGCTCGTCGTCTGTAGAGCAATGTTAGCGTCCTCGGTGCTGTTACAGTTAGACAGTTTCTCTTTCAATACATTAGTAGGGTAAGGTGGATAGACTGGATTCAATGTTGGAGACATTTATCCATGAACTGCACTCTAGGGCTGCCACGATAACTCAATTAAACTCGATTAATCAATATTAAAAAATCTGAACCAGCAGTTATTAAGCATATTTGAAATTATCTCTTTTATTATACTGTATTTTAGTCTACTTAGGTTCTTCAAGGGTACAGATTATGATTACAGGTTCTTCAGATTGATGGAAAATGTGCTGTAGATAGTTCTATGCACAACCTTTTTAGTAAAGGGCTCCATATAGCATCCAAAAGAGTTCTGTTGTTGTTATGATGTCAAGCTTTTAACATAGAATAACCTATGTTAAGAAGATTCTATATAGAATCCCCTACAGCACGTTTTCATTTTCATTGAATCATCTGACTTTCACAGTGCAAAGAACCCTTAAATCATGCAAAGGGTCCTTCTGAATACAACCATTTACCATCTACGGAACATTTGAAGAACCATCTTTTTTAAGTGTGTAAGAAACATAATTAGGTATATGCATTACTCGCCACAAAGGTGTTCTTCCTAAACATTCTGGAACCTAGCACAAGAAAACTAGGACTTCTAAACTGCTTTTTAGGACTTGGACTGGCCATTGGTTCAGTACTAAATGTTCCACTTTGATTTTTGGTTCCTGCTCAAAATTGGTACCTAACCTAGAGTGCATACCTCCTATGATCCTCTGAGCCTTCCAGAGGCTACCACTAGCCTGTAGCTGAACTGGACTATGGCCACTTCCCAGTCATTTGCTGTGCCCCTCTCGGTATATGCAAGCATACCTGGTTGCAGTAGAAATATCGGCAAGCTTGTGACAGCAAGTGTGATGAGCCGTCTGCTGTCCACACTGCACTAAACCTGCAGCCCCTGTTTCCAGGCCAGCCCAGGCTTACCTAGGTGTCCTCTTTTTCTGCAACGCTGCATCACCAACTGCTCTGTTGTTCGCTACGGCACTGCCATGTTAAAGCCTTTGTTGGTCATCACACCTCACCTCGTCTCACCACCAAGCCTCAAGCTTTCAGACCAGATCCATTGCTGGGCCTTCCTGTTCCAGCTCCACCATTGAATCTAGCCACGCCATCTTCCCTGTGGAGCCTCACAGCACTAACCCTGTCGTCATAGACCTTTTGTCAGGCTCTGCCTGTCTCACTGTCTGCCTTGAAGCTCTTTGTAACACAGTTCCACCTCTGAGCTCCTGGGGGATACTGTTCCACTTCTGACACCACTGTGGCATAGCTGTGTACAGGATTCAGGTAAGACCATGGTTTCTGCCTGAAACTGCTCTTTCATTTAGAACAAGCATTAATATGTATGTACCATACATAACACCAAACTCATGATGAAAGACAGATAAGCAACAGGTTTTACCCTGACGATGACCCCATCCCACACAAAACACCCCCAACTAAACCCACTCCGTGACAGAGAATGACAGGTTACCTGGGCACAGGAGAACCCCCTTGGTTACATGCCTTCTGCCTAACAAAAAACATTATTAAGACAATATTTAGTCCTTTTTCGGGAAGATGCACGCCTGCCATGACCCTCCTGGATGCCAGCACCACCCCGTAGTGGTTTGCTACAGTATAAAGCTCTGCCTGACCTGGCTCCTCATTACCTGATTGAGATTCTTCATTACATATGTCCCATCTTGTACCTCAGAATCAAAAAACCGTAAGTTATACTCGAAGCTATGAACTAACCTCTATGGGTGGTCTATCAATCAGTTCAGTAGCTTCCAAAATGTGGACTACTCTCCTAATGTCTATTTGGGACAGGGTGTTGCCTGTAATGCCTTTGTTATTGAGTACCTCCTGTTTAATGTGTTTGTGTTCTTTGGTCATAAAGTGTCCTTGAGCATTGAAAGGTGGCTATTTAAATAACAGTGATGATGACCAAAAAATGCTCTCAGAAGTGAGACCCATATAGTGACTGGTTTTTTTTTTCTTTCTTTCTTCCTTTTTTCTGAATGAAACTGATCAAATTTGTTTCTCTACACATCCACCAAAAGCCATCCATCACTCTCACTTTGAAATGTCACATGCTGCCATAGTGGTATGATTACAGGAGGAGAAAGAGAGAGAGAGAGAGAGAGAGAGAGAGAGGTGCAACTGTCATGCTTTCAGAAGAGAAACTCTAAAAACCTACGAGGCACTGAGTTCTGTTCCTTAAAAAGGGAGTTTGCACAGTAATAAAGACCGATTGACCAAAAGACCGGACAAGAAATTACTGCACTGTGTGCATATGGCTGTGTTGTTAGTAGCACGGTTATCATTGGTTGAAGTTCAGGCACTGATGTTGGACGAGAAGACCTTCCAAATGTGTTCAGTGAGGTTGAGGTCAGAACTCTGTGCAGGCCTCTGGAGTTCCTACGCAGCAAACCCGTCATGTCTTTCTGGAGACAGGAAAATGTCTTCCCCAAACAAACATTTAGTTTTTTGGCTTTGTGTGCTGTAACATTAACATCAGCCTTTACTGGAACCAAGGAGCCCAAACCATTATACCCCCTCCACCACACTTTACTGTTAGTACTATGCATTCTGGTAGGTGGCATGCTTCTAGCATCCACCAAACCCAGATTCATCCATCAGACTGCCAGATAGTGAGGCATGATTCATCACTCCAGAGAACCCATTTCCACTGCTCCAGAGTCCAGCTGCAGCATGCCTAACACCGCACCAGCCAACGCATAGTGGAGACCCATTTCACAAAGCTCCTGGTACATGGTTCTTGGGCTGATCTTGCATCCAGAGGCAATTTGGAACTCAACAGTTGCTTCTAGATGCTTCCATTGCACAATAACAGCACTTACAGTTGTCTGCGTCAGATCTAGCCAGACACAAATTTCACAAACTGATTTGATGGTATCCTATGACAGTGCCATGTTTACAGTCACTGAGCTCTTCAGCACAACCCATTCTACTGCCAGTGTATGTCTATGAAGACTGCATGGCTATATGATTGGCTGCAGTTAAGAGAGATGTCCACATACTACTGACCAAATCCCACCTCCAGCTGCTGTAGTCCGTCTCCAGGTGACGAAAACATGGAGCTATTTTTCTCATGTTTAATAGCAATAAGATAAAGCTGATTGTACTGTGCATTTATATGGATCCACTCCACATGCTGCTGGTGTGGTTTGGAGTCTTGGGGTTTTGTCTGATCCAGTTCTCTCCTTTCAACCACAGGAATAGTATAACTAAAACAGTGTTTTTTCACCTTAGGAGTGTTGCCTCTCTGTACCCTGCACTCACTGTGCCAGCTGTTGGAAAGCTGTTTTATGTGTATGCGTTTCTTCTCGCCTGGATTATGGCAGTGGTCTCCTGTCCGGACATCCAGATCAATAAATAGATAGACGGCAGCACATACAAAATTCATTCTTGACCCGTACGGAACCCTGAGACCGTATCACTCCCATTCTTTTCCATCCTCACTGGCTCCTAGTGAGATATCATATCATAAGCTTTGAAATACTAAAAGCTTTAAACTACAACATCTTGCTTACAGGGCTTTAAATGGACTGTCACCTTCCTATATAGATCTGCTTGTACATTGTGCTCTTGAAATTCCTTTTAATGTCATTATTACCGTATTACATTTACAGCTATAAACATTTACAGCTATTTGTATTTTATAATTTTGTGCTCTGTCCACAAGAGTCCATTAGCAGCACCCTAACATCCCTGTGGGATTTCATAGCAACTACCTAGCAACCCCTAGTAACCACCTGGAATACCATAGCGATCACCTAACAACACCTTAGCAACCATCAAGAAAACAATATCAATCTAGAAATATTTTAGCCACCATCTAGCAAAACCCTAGCAACTATTTAGGATACCACAACAACTGCATAGCAACAATTTAGTAACTACTTGAGATAACATGGCAACTTAGCAAGACTATGGCAACCACCATAGCAGTCACCCAGCACTATCTTAGCAACTACTTGGGACATAATAGTAAACACTTATCAACAACCCCAGATACCAATAGCAACCACATGAGATTCCAGCATCAACATCCTAGAAACCATCTAACAACCCTAACAACTTCCCAGCAACATCTAAGCAACAACTTGGAATATCATAGCAAACACCAAGCAGCTCCCTAGCAACCAGCTGGGATACCATAGCAATCATCCAGCACTATCTTAGCAATCACCTAGGACACAATGGTAAACACCTATCAGAAACCTGACATATCATTAGCAACCACCTAGCAACACCCTAGTAACCACTTCCAGTATCAACATGCTAGAAACCATGTAGCGACCCTAACAATCACACAGCAACATCTTTGCAACCATTCGGGATACCAGAGCAACCATCTAGCAGCACCCTAGCACCTGGGACACAAAGTAAACACTTATCAACAACCTGAGATACGATTAGCAACTAGCAGCATCCTAGCAACCACCTGGGATATCATAGCAATCACCAAGCACTATCTTAGCAACTACCTGGAACACAATAGTAAACACTTACCAACAACCCGAGATACCATTAGCAACTACCTAGCAGGACCCTAGGAACCACCTGGGATATCAAAGCAATCACCCTGCAACCGCCTGGGACACAATAGTAACCACTTATCAACAACCAGCAACAAACTTGCAGTACTAACATCCTAGAAACCGTCTATCAATTCTAACAATCACACAGCAACATCTTAGCAACCATTTGGGATACCAGAGCAACCACCTAGCAACACCCTAGCACATGGGACACAATAGTAAACACTTACCAACAACCTGAGATACCATTAGCAACCGCTTAGCAACACCCCAGCAACCATGTAAAATACCATAGTAATTAACTGCCTGGTAAAACTCTAGCAACCTCAAAGTGCTTCAGCTGCGTCGCGCGTCATTCTTCAGGAAATTAGTTACAGTTTATTAGCATTAACATTTACCACGTAAAACGTCCTGTTGCTTCTAAATGTCTCTGAATTGTGAATAATTAATTAATGGTTTTACATGTTTAGAGACCTGATATATTGTCAACACTGTATAAGTACAAACTGAAAAACAAAGTTAATTAGACAAGTACATCCAAACTTCAGAACGGCTCCGTACCCCAAACACGTCTTCATTGTACTCAGCAGCTGCCCGTTGGCTTCTATCGCAAGGTTTACTTTTATTGCAATAACAGATCTTATACATATTGAAATGATCATCTGTGGTCATTTGCAATGATTTATACATGTATCAGGTGGAAACTTGGAAGAGAGGCACTGTTGGAATATTCCTGTAAACATGATTGCAGATCCCCGTTTTCCTGCCTGCTTCCTCCTGCCTGCATGTGCAGATAGACATATGGAGGCTGGAGCCTTTTCGTCCTCAGCCTGGCAGGCTGGAGCAGAACCCATTAGGGCCCATTAGTGTGGAGCTGAAGACGTCCCGCCTGCGCCTCCCACTGATAACAGCCTCTCTGCTCTGGCGCTCAGCGGGCTGGACATGCCCCTAATGAGCCGCCCCACGTGCCAGATCGTGAGTTTTTCAGGGTGTCTGTTTTTAGTGGTCTCGGGGGGACGGGCGGCGGGGGGGCCCCAAGAGCAGCCGAAGAGAACAGCCATGCTGGCGGTGTGTTTATATTAAAGGGACGGCTCGCCAAAACACAAATTAGCTTTTACTTCGGTGGAGAAAAGACATGTTTTTGTTTCTTTAGATTCGGTCTGGAGCTACGGGGCTAATATAGCTTGTTAAAGGAAGCTAATACCGCACTGACTGACTGCACACTCACCTCCCACTGTGTGGAGATGTTCGGCAGCACATGCTGTTTCCCATATTGGAGCTTGCCAAGTATGGACCAAATTCAGGATGGTTGAGACGTGAGGGTGCTGAAATGGGGACATTAGGATGATTCCAACAGTCCTCATGAGACAGGAACCCACAAGGAAGGTCTAGTGGTTTAGCCTGGTCGTATAAAGTCTATATAGAGAACTTGAAAGGCTTTCCGAAACAGGGCTTTCAGAAGCTCTGGGAAAACAAAACACAGGGAAAGATGGTGTCACCCAGCTTTTCCGAGGTAAAGATGGGTTGTGGAGATATGCTGAAGCCATTAACTCCCTGAACCCGAAGACCACTTTGCAACATGCTGGGCTTCTTCCAGCTGAGCAATAACTTTGGAATGGCTTATCTTATAGCCATCATATCATGTATCACTCAGCAGACTCTGCCCTGTCTCTCCACCACGGTTTCATTGACCTGTAGTGAGGTACCAGCAAACAAAATAGCTTTAAATAGATGCCCCAAAATCCGCTAATACAACCTAATATTAATAATTGTCGACCAGAGGAGAATGGGTTCCCCTGTTGCATCTTGTTCCGGGTGTTCTCGCTCAACATCATCTTTTACTGCCCAAGTGCATTCCAGTACTCAAGAACGCATGTACCAAGAACGGTTAAGGTACCTGGATGTTGTCCATGCCCTACCCCAAAAACCAAGGAAGCATCAGTTGGTGACAGGGGCTGCATCCGAAATGCTGTACTTCCATATTATGCAGTACGCGAAAGCAGTACGCGAGAATAGTTAGTATGTCCGAATACGCAGTGTTCATAAAACAGTACGCGGAAAGTCCCCGGATGACGTACTACACCAGGAGAGGTTTTGAAGTATGTGACCACAGCACACTGTCCTATCTCATGATTCCACGGGAGCTACAGAGCCGTTCGAAGCGGTCAGAAAAAATGGCAGGAAGCGAGTCAGCTGTTTACAAGGGAATGAATTCCTCAGCATGCGTTTTCTGCGACCTCCTGCTCGACACTGCCTCCATGTTGTCACGTCTCCGGGTCTCCCTGACATCACCTACTGCCCATTACACACATTGCGAAGTTTTGCCAAGTCCAGTTTGCAATTCCGAGTGTTTCTCCCTTGCTTTGCTGTTTCTGGTTTCGACTTTCCTTCGTCTTCGACTCTCGCTCTCTCGATTCTCCCTTGGTTCTGTCTGCCTGATTCTTATCCTCGCTGGTTTTCGACTCCCCTTCTGTGCTCCTGACTGTTCTCTCGGATTTCTCCTCTGATTCTGTTTGCTGGCTTGTTTGATTTCCTGGTTTTTGACCTCTGCTTGTCTCTCGACCTATGACCTGGCATTGCCCTGTTGTCATGCGTGCTCATCCTTTGCTGTTGTGCTACCAGATTGCTCAATAAAACTCCTCTGACTTTTAGCTCTGCATGCGTCGTGCCAAGTTCTTTGTTCCTGACGCATGTGGAAGTGTTCACCACGGAAACTAACTACAGCGAATGCTACTTTCGTTAACAGATGGTAAAGATTTTGCTGACTTTTGGCTTTTAAAGAATGGGGTTTGCCGCTGTTACGTGACGTCAGTGGAGATCCGGACACAGGTAAGATGGTGGATGTAGTGCGTCCGAGGACATGTACATACCGCACACTCGCATACTAACAGTACGTACGTCTTTAACGGCTGAGCAGCACGTACTAGATCAAATTCCGTACGTACTGCTTAAGTATGCCATTTTGGACGCAGCCTTGGTGACAAGAACGAATGGAAATACCCAGCGTTCAGTGCAGCTGAGCATACAGAACCACAGCTGTTCGTTTACAAGTTCCTTTCTACGTTAAGGTTGCAGTAGAACCTACTTGACATTAAAGTTGGCTTATTTGGCACCTAATATAATAACACCTAATATGAAAGTGTGTTCTGATGATTCATAAGGACGAGGGCAGGTAACATCAGTCTCTCTGGTTTCTCCTCAGCCTGGCACAGCAGTGCCTCAGCTTGGCCTCAATGACGGTTGTAGCTCATGTTCTCTCTCCGTTTCTAATATAAACATTTGTTCTGATATTTCTTATCTACATTTATTGGTGCAGGTTGTCTCTCCTTGATTTCTCTCCTCAGCCTGGTGCTGCAGTGACGCATGTAGGAGCACATTTTTTCCTCTCTATTTCTCCTACTGACCCACAGGCTTCACTTAAAATCATTTAATCCTGGTTTTTAACACACTGTTGGCTCATAAACATTGAAACGACATCCCTGCTGCGGTCACTGCCACAGCTGACGACATTTGGCTTTATTGGTGAAATCAGCTGGACAATATGTGGGATTGTTATGGCCTTTGTAGGTAGCCCTCAACACATAAAGGCAACATCTTTGCAACCATTTGGGAAACCATAGCAACCACCTACCAACACTCTAGCAACCACCTGGGATACCATAGCAATCACCCAGCACTATCTTAGCAACCACCTGGGACACAATAGCAACCACTCATCAACAACCCGAGATACTAATAGCAACCACTTAGCAACACACTAGCAACCACTTCCAGTATCAACATCCTAGAAACCATCTAGAAATTCTAACAATCACACAGCAACATCTTAGCAACCACTTGGGATACCAGAGCAACCACCTAGCATCACCCTAGCACCCGGGACACAATAGTAAACACTTATCAACAACCTGAGATACCATTAGCAACTACCTAGCAGCATCCTAGCAACCACCTGGGATATCATAGCAATCACCAAGCACTGTCTTAGCAACCACCTGGAACACAAGGTCCTAATCTCAAGATGCATTTAATCAACAATAAAGGAAGCAAGAACCTTCAGAGGTGGTCCAAGCCCAAAAATAAACCAAAACACCGTCATGTCTGAATTAGCTAACGTACCTAACCTTACTGCTAAGGAAAATACAAAAACATCAGCTTATTTCCTATACGTAAACAAAGACAGACCCCAAAAGAAAATGGGCTACACCTCCTACAGCTTCCAGTATAGGAATTCAGTTGCTGGTCTCCACATTTCACTTACTAGCATAGCTAGCTGAACACACATAGAAGCCACCACGAACACTCAGCCTGGCAGGGAGAAGCAACAGCAGGAAGACGGAAGAGTAAGTTAACCACTAGCTCTTTAAATCCATTCCTCCAAATCTAGTCAGCCAACCAGAGCACTGTATCACCTGCTGCAGCTGAAACTCAATGTGAGATTGCGCAATAGCACTTGCTAATAGCAAGTACCCAGCGTGTCTCAAACACTTGTATGAGCGCTCTCTCCATCCTCACGTCCTTGCGAGTAACTTGCAAGGTATCTTGCTAAGAACGTTCTCCCCAAGAACACAAGTACGGTATTGAGCAGCACCCTTGGTTCTTTCGAGGTTTGCTCATTGGGGGCTTGGACCCAGATTCTCTGTAAAGCAGCTTTGTGATAACATCAGTTGTAAAAGGCGCTACATCAATAAGCCTTGAATTGACTTACACTTACATTGTCTGTTGTGACCCTCCATAAACATCATATACTGTGTGTCTTTGGGTCCAGCATTGATGTCTCTGTAACGTGTGTAGTGAGGGATCAGCAGACTGTGAACCATTCAGGAAAAACACTGCATTTAGACTGACTGGAGTCAGGAATGTGGAGCCATCGTGGAGAACCGAGAGTGACAGGCTGTGACTGACCAGATTGGAATTCAGAGCACAAACCTGTGGAGTTCGGCTTTGTTATAACATTTCTCCGCTAATCTACAGAGCTTCAAGGATCAGATATTGAAGATCGTTATCTCTGGTTTCCTGGAGGCTGAAACAAAACGTCTTGCTGGAGAGGGTTACTCTCTGTCGCTCCTATTTTCACTGAGTTACAGTGCTATACGGCACACTCTAGCTTTCCAGGCCCAGCGTTTCCACAAGGCTGCTTAGGATACGCGCTAAATCAAATATAAATTTGTGAGATTCCAGGGATCGTATCTCAGGTTCCCTGAAAGCTCGCAGTCCATTCTAGGGCTCGGTGGAAAGAGCAGCACAAGGCACCTCTACCGCTTTGGTATCTCGGCAAGTAAAATGATCTTTTAAGCTCACCGGACAAAAAACGAGTCACCTGTGACTGAAACGTACCTAATAGTGTGTTATACCTCCACAAGCACGAATAACAGCTGTGACTGGACTTGGCATGAACTGGACAAGTTCTTGGATGTAGGCCACATCAGTGTTCAGCCACTCTTGCATCAAAGGATTGGACCAGATTTGGTGGACGCCTTCCCTGGCACAATTCTGAGGAGAATTCCCTGTAGACTGGGATTTTTGCCACTGCTGGTAGACCCGTATGACCGTACGCTTCCATACACCTGCAGATTCAGCTACTTCCTTCACACTATGGTCTTTTGCCCAAATGCAGTCACTCCTTTTTTCCGTTTGGTAGGCTGGGAATGTTGGTGCTGTCGTCCCGCTGCTCTTCATTTTAACTCAGGTTTGTTGACGGTGGAGCAGAGGGGTGCTGACTTCTCAGGGAGCCCTCATGTCTTTGTGACCTTCTGGCTCTCCTTTTTAGTTCTGCCGTAATAGCCAGGCCTGCTGGAATCACTGCTGCACTCTGTTAACACCATGTAGTGTGTTCAGATCTTCTGTCCGAGCTAACAGTCTGTCTGTTCTTTTTGCCTGAGCTGAACTGCTGCCCATCCTGTGTGGTCTGATGCTGTGCTCTGACTGGGAGTCACTGCTTGCCTCTAACCACCACGGAGCTCCTGGCTGTCCTGCACAGTGGAAGCTTGGCCTGCGTCCTGCTGACCCATCCGATGACCCAACTACTTAATTACAGATCAATCAGACATGTATTCCTCTACATTACAAACACTGAACTCTCCTTTCCTTTGCTTGTCCTGTTATCTGGTGTTGACCCGAGGAGGATGGGTTCCCCTATTGAGTCTTGGTTCCTCTCGAGGTTTCTTCCTTTTGAACTGAGGGAGTTTTTCCTTGCCTCTGTCGCCCTTGGCTTGCTCACTGGGGGCTCGGACACCAGATTCTTTGTAAAGCTGCTTTGTGACAACATCTGTTGTAAAAGGCGCATATGAATAAATGTTGACTTGACTTGACTTTTAGCCAATCATTAACATCTGCTTTGGAGGCATTTTCCACACATGGAACAAGACATTCAGTGCACTGTACCACCTCTTCTCAATCTATGGATCCCGTCACTCACACCCCGCAGGGATTTATAGCCTGATCATCCTCATGCAACACCATCTGCAGGAGCCTGAAGTTACTTCCACCTTAAACACACAAGGTAACTAAGTTTTGTCCGGGGAGATTATCTAGGTGATGTATCTTATATTTCTCATTTTGCGATTATTGTAAGCTAATTTTAAGATTGATTCACTTATTTCTATGTGTGTTTTTACTTGGTGTACATGATTTACATAAACCAAATTATCTCACTATATTGGCAGATAACTTTGTTTATTTTAAGAAGCATGCTTAAAAAAGAGAAAGAGAAATTATCTGCCAATATCGTGTAAACATTTGGCTTACTGAAATGACTTAAAACAAGCAAATCACCTCCGATTTGTAAGTGAAAAAAATCTCATAATAAACTTACAACAATGTCAAAATGTGAAATATGATATCAAGTAGATATAAGCTAACTGCACTTGCTAAGATACCAGTTTTGCATTGTGATAAGTGAGGTTTAGTTTGGTCAGAGATTTAAAAAATCTGATATTTAAAGTCGCTTGTAGCAAAGCATTCCCTTACCTTGTGGATATATTAAAGATGGTCATCAGCGATTAGTCGACATCGACTCGACTTTTATACCTTACACTACCAGTCAAAAGTAGACATGGCTATTTATAGAAGGTTTCCATATTTTTAGCTTAATGCTTTACTTTAGAATAAAAGTGAGGACATCAAACTACAAAATAACACTCCTGTAATTATACAGTCCCCTTAAAAAACCCAAAATGGAACTTTACAGGAGGATAAACCAGATTTCTTGCAATTCAGTCGAGTCAAGTAGTTTTATTGTCTATACTTCAGTATGTACAGACATACAGAGGATTGAAATTGCGTTACTCTCCGTCCCAAGGTGCAGCAAATAAACATTTAACCATAAATAGATTACAGCTAAAACAAGAACAAGAGTATATTAAATGTAATAAACAATAAACATAAAATAGACTGACACAAGACATACGATAGAATTAAATGAGGGCCCTGAGAGAGACATAAAAGAGACAATAAGGAGATAAAGTGACGTGTGACTAGTAGAATTAAGATGTAGCATTAAAGTGATATGACAGTGCCAGTAGTGCAAGCTGAATAACATTAAGGCTGTTATTGAGGTTTTTGTAATTGAGGTTGATATGACAAGATTTTTTCTTTTTTCTAAGAAATTTTGAATGAATTCTTTTGGGCTGTCCATCATGGAGATTCACGAGCTTGAAAAGGTAACTCAAGCCTTTAAAGTGTGCAAAAATGTGTATAGTAGATGGGGGCAATATGGCAAAAATGTAATATTGTGATACATGTTATATGTGAAATATCACAGGAATATATTTATTTTTTCAGATGTTTAAGCCTAAGCCTGTAGAGTCTTTAAGATAACCGAAAACATCCATTTAGTTGGGTGTGTCTAAAGATTTGACTTTTACTGTAACTGTTGACTTTAAAAGCTCTGAATTGTGCAACCCCTTATTTAGACATGCTTTTACCGCCATGACTTTTTTTTTATTCTAAAAGCTCAGCTACATTTACCTTCCCTTTCAAGCATACACCTAGTGAGTCCAACTTCAGAGACCAAACATGTCTTGGCTGATCTACTACATAAGGGGAAAAGTGTGGACGTTTGATTTTTCTCCAAGCTACTCCTTTAATCCCACGCTGCTACCTCCTGCTTGGTGAGACAGCAGGGCAATCAGGTGCTCCGTCTGGCCTCAGCACCCCAGTGGAGTCCAATCTGTGGCAAATAAACCGTGCCCTCCAGGACTGGCTTGTGTGTTTCTGTTTTTTAGGTCCCTGGGCAGACGCTCTGCACAAACTCTGGCATAATATGACAAGACTAATTAAAAACACACACACACACACAATGCAAAAGGACTAAAGCACCGCCTGGGCCAATACCACCAAAAACAATCGTCCAGAGCTTAATGAGCAGATCCAGTTTCCTGCAAAACCAAGCCCGGAAAATGGCCCTCAGAAAGCCGCTGGCCGGCCTAGACGAAATTAGGTCTAGACGTGGAGTAATGATTCTCTGATATATGGCTGGCTACTGGCTTTATTTCCACCTGCAGCGAGTGGATTTACCCTGCCTGTCAGACCTTTGGCGACACATTGCCTGCATTTAAAATTTCAATTTCCTCAATAAATTTCCAGTTAAAGTAAAAAAGAACAGAGAGTTAAATATTTGTTAAATGTTTGAATGAAAAAAAGCAAGATAGAAATTTAATGAAGCATTGCTCAGTATGCTTGGGTCAATATAATTTAAATACCAGTCATTTCTGGCATATTCTTGGAAGTTGTCCCATTTCAGGAAAAGTTGGGCCATTCTGCAAAATGCAGTAAAAACTAAAATATGTTTGATTTGATGATTTGTTAACCTCTTAAAACTGTTTTTTGAAAAGTACATAGAAAAGATTTCCAATGTTTTCAGTGACCAACTTAATAGCATTTTGTAAATATCAACTAATTAAGAATTCAGAAAAGTTGGGACAGAGCAAAAAATAATTAAAAGTTTATTTATTTAAAAATATTAAAGTTACACCATTTTAAAACTTCCACAATAAACAGGTGAATTGGTGAAGTGGTGGCTCATGTTTGGGTATAAAAGGAGCTCCATCAAAGGTTCACTCTGGAATGCATTTCCAAAAAGTTGGAACAATATAGAGCGTTTCCCTGTAGCCCTGCGGTTAGAAGCTTAGTTCCTGGTGAATACGTCACCGATGACGCAGGACACAGTAGAAGCACACATGTCAGTACCTAAAAAAAGACATCAGTCTTCTGGTATGAACATTTAGAACATCAAATGCTTTACACATGTAGCTTTCAATGTACGCCTTAATATATGTTTGTGTTTATGAGTATGGGTGTATATATTGAATAGCTATAAATGACGTGTGGGTTAGCTTTGTAACGTCAGCCCAGGCCTACGAAAAGGATATTATCAGGTTTGTCTTTATTACAAACATCTATAATAAGAGACAATTTAGCAATCTTTAGCGTACTGTGATACTCAGTTCTTAATCACTGAGAGCTTTCCCTTGGCTTTTAAACCCACATCTGTTTGAGAAACTCTGTATCCAACAGTACCACTGGGGCACGGTGTGCAAGAGCTTATAACTGCATTGGAACAGCTAATAATTCTTCTTTTTTGTTTTTTGTTCTATTTATTGTTTCATAATAACTATTAACATTATTGTTACTATTTTCCCTGTAAATATGTACATTTAATTGTTTATTCTATTATTATTATTATTATTATTATTATTATTATTATTATTATTATTGGTAGTGGTGGTGGTAAGTTATACGGTTACAATATGCATAAATATGAGTAGCCTAAATAATAAATTAATTTCATGATATCAGTTCTCATGTTTTGCCATTATATTACAAGGTTTGTGAGTTGTTGTTTGCTGTTGTGAAAGTCACGGCAAACACATTCGGAAACATGGTAGTTCCAACTACGAACACGGTACAGAAACAGTTGTACTTCAGATGTTAGTTAGTTTAACGATGCATCGTACCATGTTAAATCAATGCTAGGCTCCGTCACTGCACAGGAAACATACCCCACGGGTTGTGTTTTGTGCCAAACTTGGTAGGAGAATCAGCAAACAGTTCAAAAAGTACATTTTGCAACAAAAGACTACAAAGAATTCAGGTACCTCAGCATCTACCTCATATAAGAAAGGAATTGGGAGATATCTTATAGAGGGTAAGTCTCCTATTCTCTTTAATGCTGGATGTGCATCCAAGGAGTGCTGGCATAGCCAGTTAAAAGAAACAAACAAATGGATGGAAGGACAGTTGAATAAGCAAAGAGGTAGATGAACTGGCTTGATATCTTGATATCTATATACAGCTCTGGAAAAATTGAAGAGACCACCTGAAAATGATCAGTGTCTCTAGTTGTACAGTTTCTGGGTTTGTGTTTAACCAAAATGAGCAGTTCTGTTTGATTCTATACACTACTGGAAACACGTCTCCCAAATTCCAGATCAAATATTGTATTTAGATCTGTTTATTTAGAAAATCACTAATGACCCTCCAGAAGCCTGTTTTTAGAACCATGCTCGCTGTGCATTTCACCCCAGCCACCGCTCGCCAGTCTCTCTGTAGGTCACTTGAGGTCATCTTACGGTGGTTAAGGGACATTGGAATGAGGTGGCGCTCATCACGGTCAGTAGAGAGTGGGTTTGGACCTCTGCCAGTCTGTAGCTGTGTTGTCCTGTGTGTTTGCTGCTTGACCTTGTTCTTATGAACCGGACGCTCACTGTATCTGCCAGTAAAGCTAGAACCCAACCTTCTGTTCCTCACTAAGAACCTGCTGTACATGTGGAGATGCTGATTTAAGAAGAAACTGGAGTGGGCTCTTATTTATTTCCAGAGCTGTATCTCGTTTTGATTCAGACCCGATGACTGAAACGTGAGTCACATGAGCCTGCTTATTTATAACAAAAGCATTCAAATTGCATAGATTAAAAAAAAAATCAAATGTGTGCCGTTAGTAGCTTATACAAGATAGTTTTACAAACTCTACAAAATCATTTTACACCAGTCGAATTTTCTAGCATTTCCCCTTATCCCCTTACTGGATTTACTTTGAATGGGTTAATACCATCAGCTGCTGCATATAACCAAGAAAACACAGTCAGAAACATTTTTAAAAGCTCAGCGTCTTCAAACGTTTGACTGAACACTGTGCCTTGTGTACATCAGCATGCACAATAATGTCAAACTTCAGAACACCAGACATCAACGCGGAATGAAGGAGGCACACAAGGTGCTTAAATTAGGTCACGTCTCAGGTCGTTCAGTAAGCCGAGCGAAAAAAAAAAAGTGCAGCTTGGCAATTATCACTCAGCTTCATCTGTGAAGCTCTTCGCAGCCTTGCTCTTGCAACAGCTCCTGCAGCAGCTACACTTTATCAAGCCCACGCCAAATTAAGTTTCACACTGACAATACAGGAATCACACTATGCTTTCTGCACTCCCTCCCGCTCCCTCGCTGGGTGAGAAAGCTGAACAGGAGTCGCTTTTGTCCTTAAAAGATGGTGGATGTGCTACGTTCTGACACGCCAGCAATCAGCCCCCATCTGCAGCAACGGAGAATCAGGAGGTGTCGGAGACTCTGTGCAAAGTGCATTGTTAAAGTGTGACAAGACGGATGTCTGGACCCAGCCTCGTGGAAAACATGATTCCACTCCACATCTAATGGACTGCTTGGCCAATCCTGAGGGAGCTGAGCAACTGTAAACTGCCAGCTTTTGAGGTGCTTAGCCAACACTTCCAGTATCAAAACAAAAGGACTCATGGATTTCCAGCCTAACAGCGGCTGAGGTAGATCTAATTGCATTGGATGGTGGATGTAACGTAGTATTTCATCCACAGAGGTCAGTGAATGTCCTCAAAAGAACCTTAATCTGACCTGAGATTTTGATTCAGACCTGAACCTGTGCTTATAACCTGACTCATAGCACCAAGATTAGAAACCCAGCTCAACTGTAGCCTATTCAAATTCTGTCTCAAACCGCATGAGCCAACAAAAGTCTTTCTGAACCCGACTGTAGCTCCACAACAAAATTCTGTCAACCCCAAATTTCAAAAAGAACAAAATCTACCTGAATCCAAATTTATCCCAACAAATTCTGTCTGAAGCTCAATTAAGTGCAACCAAAGTAGAATTTTGCCTAAAAATTTATTGCGCATTTCACCAAATTCAGCCTAATAATTTTTTGTCAGAACTAAAATTTCACCAAACAACTTTTTTGCCTGTATCAAAATTTCACCCAACAAAATTCTGCCTGAAGCCAAAATTTCCAAAACACACAGATTTAGCCTTTCAAAGTTCTGTCCTAACCAATATTTAGACAAAATGGCTAAACTTAAATGTACCCAACACAATTCTGTCTGAATGTAACTGCAGTCAGCTTAATGTCTGTTTGAACCAACCACCATAACAAGAAACTGAACAAGGCTTTTCAACCCTTTGATCTGGATAAATATCAGGTAACGTGTTTTCCTGCAGGTCCACTGATTGCAGCCTGTCAGATAAACATTGTTTAAGGTACTGAATATAGAGAGGAAGAATCAAGTAGGGCGTAAATATAAATCAGCGCTTTATGCAGGTCAAAGTCTGTTCAAACTTGAAGATGTACAATCAGAAACTGAAATCAGAACTTGATCCGAGCTTGACAAATACTATGAGAGGGATTTCAGGTCTCAAGGCTTTTCAACCAATATTACAAGATCCAGCCCTCAACAATAATGGGTTTGAATTTCACAGTCTTGGGTCAAGTGAAGGGACGTTTGGGAAGTCGGACCACAGGCATGCTTAACGCAGAGTTTTGCTTGTTTTCTACTTCTACATAGACCCAAACAACCATTTGCAGCAAACCCACTGACCTCTAGGCATGAATAATCCACTTTCAGTGTTATAATTACATAGTGCTGGAGAGTGAACATGGATGCTGAAGTTTATTAGGATCCTTGGAGGCATCCTCCAGATTTTATTTGATTTTTTATGTTTTATGAAATACAAGAAAAGCAATAACCTTGTCTAAGAGTTTATATTGCACAGCACCACAACATCTTTCCACTGTAACAGCAGATCAGTACACAAGAAATCTGTTTTATTTATGTTATGGTAAGTTTCAGAAGAAGTTGCACAAACACTACAAGGTCTGTAATATAGGCTTCCTCAAGATAACTCTCCTGAAATATTCAATAACTGATCAGTCCACAAACAGATCGACTACTGACTCAGCTCTACAGCCTGTCCATCACTGTAAAAATGAGTACAGCCAAAAATAAATTATTACCACCATGCTAATGTTCAGAAACTAAACTCAGATCCAAAGGTTTTTCAAAACAAGACAAAATTCTTTCTGAATGTAATTGTCGCTCAAGAAAATGTTTTTCGAGCCCACTAAATTTAGCACAACAAAAGTCAGTTAGAACCCAAATTTAACCCAACAAGTTTGAACCAAAATGTATGAGCCCAAATTTATGTCCCCAAAAAAAATTTGTCCAGCAAATTTCTACCTGAACCTGAATTATACCTAACACAATTCTGTCTGAACCTGAATTATACCTAACACAATTCTGCCTGAGCCTGAATTATACCCAACAAAATTCTGCCTGAGCCTGAATTATACCCAACAAAATTCTGCCTGAGCCTGAATTATACCCAACAAAATTCTGTCTGAACCTGAATTATACCCAACACAATTCTGTCTGAACCTGAATTATACCCAACACAATTCTGCCTGAACCTGAATTATACCTAACACAATTCTGTCTGAACCTGAATTATACCTAACACAATTCTGTCTGAACCTGAATTATACCTAACACAATTCTGCCTGAACCTGAATTATACCTAACAAATTCTGTCTGAACCTGAATTATACCTAACACAATTCTGTCTGAACCTGAATTATACCCAACACAATTCTGTCTGAACCTGAATTATACCTAACACAATTCTGTCTGAACCTGAATTATACCTAACAAAATTCTGTCTGAACGTGAATTATACCTAACACAATTCTGCCCGAGCCTGAATTATACCCAACACAATTCTGCCCGAGCCTGAATTATACCCAACACAATTCTGTCCGAACCTGAATTATACCTAACAAAATTCTCTCTGAACCTGAATTATACCTAACACAATTCTGTCTGAACCTTAATTGTGTGTGTAGTTTTCACTGGGTGAACTGACTTGAGAAAAAAAGTTGCAGGAGAAAGTCCTATAACACAGGCCTACACTTGCAGCCAGATGTTAGAAATAAATTTATAACCAGGCCTTTTTGATAAAGAATTCATCCGAAGTAGAACCGCACCACTGGGTTCAACCATTTCATCATGTGATGAGAGGGTAATCCAATATATATAGGACAAATTTACAAAAAATTCAAACTCTGCACCAAACCTACATGACTGTTAGCAGTTAAAGCTGCGGTAAGAAACGTTAATCCAATAATGTTTCTGTAAAGTTCAGTGAATTTCTCCTCAGACTGCTCTGTGTGCATTGCATGCTGGAAAATATCCAGTCTAGGTGCACAGCCCTGGATCTTTAAATGGGAAATTTACAAAGGATCGGACTGTACGGCACAACAATATTCCAGGCAATCAGTAACAGGGGGTGCTTAATGCTTGTGCACAGGACAGTGGGAGGGGAAGGGGCTATATGCCGAACTCCACGCATTGTCAAGAAGGAGAGATGGCTGGAAAACAGCCAAAGAGGAGAACATCTGAAGAACAAAGATTGAGATAGAAGTTCTTAAATCAGGCAAGAGCAAAGAGCTGTGTTCAGTTCAAACAACAAGCTGAAGCACTGGCATTTACCAGCCGCGAGATTTAAGGTGGAACCAGAAGATTCAAAGATTCAAAGCTCACACACCAGAATGTAACAGCTGCACCATTTAAGGTAGAAAAGGGAAATTCAAACAAGAAACGTAGGCACTGGAATGTAACTGCTGTATCATTTAAGGTGGACTGGGAAACTCAAACAAGAAGCTGGTGAAGAAGAAGCTGACTTCAGCTTTAAGGAGAGTTGAAAGGCATGAAAAGAGATGATGAACTCTATTTCTGTAGAACAGCTGGGTAACATTAACTTATTTTAATTTTTGCTGTTTCACAGAATTAATAGGTCAATATTGTTTATCCCATTTGCTAATGGAAAGCAGCGATTGTACCATCAGTTTGCTAACCCACAACTTTGCTGTGTCGCTGTTTGCTCTAACATCATGGTATTTGTTTGTACCATGTTTGCAAAGTGTTTCAAGGGCCATGAAGATCTAAAAAACAAGTTTGCTCACCCAGCATCGGTCACCTTGGCAATACGCATCCATGAATTTGGGGGGTGGGGAAGGAGCGCTGAAGAGGTATATTTGTTTTGCTGTTGAGTTCTAATATCAACATTCGTTCTCCAGAATCACTCACTTTCACACCAAATCACTCCGAACGGCTTGAGTTTCTCTTTAACCTTGGGCTTTGTTTACTTCTTTGTCTTCAGCTTCTCACAGACCTCTTCTGTCCAACCTCAGACTGCAGCGGTGAGCCCATAGTGACAATCTCTGAGCGAAAATGCATGGTCCGCTCCAAAGCCCACAACCTCCACCTTGTGAAGGTCTCTCCACCTTGGGCAGTCAAGCGTTACAACGACAGAGCATAGGAAGGGGGAGGAGGGTTAAGAAGGAAGCCGCTGACTTTCCCTCACCTTTGTGGGCGGCTAGAGGTGACTTTGATATTCCCTGTGTGTGTGTTTAGGCGGTCAGCGTCAGAAAAGGCCCTTATTCATGCTGACCTTTCTTGCAGTGCCTCCCTCTAAGAGAGAGAGTCTCTCTTCCCTCTCGCTCTGAGCGTGATGGCGGGCCGTCCACTGAAAAACAAAAGGGCAAGTGGCAGCCTGACACAAAGTCAATAGGGAAGACGCAGCAGTGTTTGAACGCAGGGGACCGGTGACCCTTTCCTTTCATCGGTGACTTTGAGTGAAGGCCATGCCCGTGTCAAGTGCTTAAGGAGGATTATAGCCAGGATGTGTCTGAGGGTTCCTTGGGAACCTTTAGACGTACTGGATTAACCCGTTAGACATACTGGAGTTGTCGCCATCGCTTCTAATCTAATGCAATTGTGTAATAACATATTAATACATAGTTAGTTACATGATTAATTATATTTCCATTTGACACATGTTTACAAACGTTTACAGACGGCCTCATTAAGTGGGAAATAATAAACAAATGCCTTTCAAACCCTCATAACTCTTGTGAGAACATTTTGTGAGGAATGGATCGATGGTAATTTGCCCAAAACTAATTTTGAAACTTTTTTTTTTAAATTAACACTCACATTAACATAAAGGTTAGGAAGGTGTTGCTTACCATTTAAGAGACATGAGGTTTTGCTGATGGTGACTATATGCTGCACTCATGAAAAAGATGGTTCTCCAAGGGTTCTTTAGTAAAGTCAGTGGTTCTGTGTAAAATCATTTCATGCTTAGATTGTTCTTTGAATGGTGGAATGATCCTTTTAACTGAAGGGGAAAGTTTTTGAAAATAGTTCTATGTAGCACAAAGAAGGGTTCTAAGGGTTCTTCTATTGTACTATGTGATGACACTGTAATAAAAGAACCCTTTTTGGTGTTATATACCAATTGCAAAAATTATATGTTAACAAGAGAAGCCATTTAAATCTAGTCTAAATATCTATTTTTTAGACATGGCTGTAAGAAGACTGTAAAGTAATTTAACTAACTTCTAGATGTTTTGTACTTACATATAGTAATATTGTATTAGTATTGTATTGAGTAAAATCGCTAAAATCTCACCTCAATATATTTATTTTAGGAGATATTTTTGCTTGTTGTAAGTATATAACTGACTGATAATATGTAAAATGTGTAATATAATGAACTAGATGATGAACTCAAGAACTCAAGATGATGAATATTAGAAATATTGACAAGATTTAAGATGAATTTGTGAAAATACCAAATACCATTTTTTTCACCATGCAAAGACAAGGATAAAATGGGTCCATATAGAACACATGGCTCTAAATAGAACCATTCCCCCCTTCAAGAATCCATGAAGAACCATCTTTTAAGAGCATTTATTACAGTCATTCATTTCATAGTATCTAGTTATGTAATGTACACAAATGTTCGAGACATTTCATCTATTTAATTTCAAAGTTGTTTTCACACCTAGTTTGCCTGCTAGGTCCAAATCAGAGTTTGTTTTTTTGTAATTATTGTATCTTTTTCATGTGGTTAGGTTATGTTAGGTTCTGTCCACTCCTGAGTACAGCTGGAGTGTTCACACCTGACAAAATAAAGTGAACTAAAGATAAAGTCAGTAAGTAAGTCTTTATTTATATAGCACTTTTCTAAAAGAAGTCTCAGAGTGCTTCACAATGGCGCACAATAAAATACAATACAACACAGTCAATACAACACAATGATAACAATAGACAAATCACAATTAACACACAGAACATCACCAAACAAGGTTCACAAACTACTTAAAGCCAGGTAATAAAAATAAGTCTTTAAACTTCTTTTTTTTTAAACATGAACTGAGGCTAAAAGTCTGATCTTGGTGGGAAGATTGCAAGCTGCAAAGGCCCGGTCTCCCTTTAATTTTAGTTTGGTTTGGGGAGCAGCAAATAGCCCCTGGTTTGAAGACCTTAAAGTTCCCACATTATTAAGTGGACATAAAAGCTCAGTGAGGTTGGGCAGGGCATTGTTGTGTAATGCCGGATAGGTCAGCACAAGTGAAAATTCCACAGACATACACCAAACAAGGTAGATATGAAAGTGCCCTGAGAACAAGCAGCTGGTGTTCTCAGAACAATTGACTGACTAGAGTCCGGACTTCAACTCACTGAACATGTTTGGCATTACTTTGAGCAGACAATGCGTAAACAACTTTTAAAGACCGCTGCACTCTGAACAGGCTGTGTAGTAATGCTAGTAGCGTAGTAGCACCAGTGAGTGTCGAAACAAATGATCTAGTCATGTCAAAGTGAACGTTATTGTCATTCAGACTGCAAGAAGTGATGCACAGCTGAATGAGATTGTGTTTCTCCAGACTTTGATGTCCAAGTGCACAGGTAGACATGCTAGACAGTATAAACAGACATAAACTAATATGGAAAAATATGAAATGTTGAACATTGTTTAGAAAATCTAAAAATAGGAAATATTGCACACTGCAAACTATGGAGGTGTTATTTGCCAAGATAATTATAATAAACATGGTATTATTGTGAACATTGTAAACAGTGTGAACATTATACTATAAACTATATAGTCATAAAACCAAATGGACAGGCAAGAGTACAAACTAAGATGGACAACAAGAAGGGCAACCAAAACAAGAGGGCAACAGACGAAAGAGTACACGAGAAACAAGCAAGGTCAGAATCAGAGGAACAGTCAGCGACCGGGGCGTGATTGGGGGATGACGGACATGTGACTATGACATTATTGGGTAGTGGGTTCTGGGTGGGTGGCTGGGTATCTATTCAAAGATATGAGTTTTATAGTCTCTCTCTCTCTCTCTCTCTCTCTATATATATATATATATGTATATATGTATATATATATAATGTAAATGTGGTCAGTTCAGTGTGTGTACCATATGTGTACAGCAGTCCTGATAGGCCAACATGTCGGATTTGATGGTCTGTGGAGGAAGATGAGGAACGTAAGAGCTAAGACAGTCTGTATGTGTTTTCAAGACTGTCTGTATGCATGCGGGTCAGGTGTTCAGCAGTCCCGATAGTCCAGCATGTTGTGTGTGCTGTTACTGGGAGTTCAGAAGTCTGATGGCTTGCAGGAAAACAAGGGTTTGGAATTTTTGGACGCAAATTTTTGAACTTTGGAGATGTGCCTGCAGATTTCTATGAGATACTGAAAGTCGATTCAAGTGTTTTTATTGTCATGCCTAAATGTGATTATAGACATAAGGGGAAAAATATGGTTCCTCAGTCATCAAACACACAACAGCCGCACATTACTGAGGTCTCAGAGCAAGTCTGGGAAGAGAGTCACCTGAATAGCTTGAAAGCTGTAATAAAGATGATGTGTATACACCGAACTCTCAAACATCTGATATTATATTTATATATATTTAGTTGTTGACTGCAAAAGTTTGAACACCCCCACTATAATTCTGCTTTGAAAATGAGTTAACACATCCTCTGCAGACATTCTGCAAATTGTAGTGCGCAGTTACTATTTCATTGCTGAGATGATGTTTAGATGTTTTCCAAGTGTGTTACATTCAGTAAATTAACAGCAATTATGCATTAAATGTGCAGAAGTATGTTCTGTAGAGGATGTGGTTACTTACTAACACTTTAAAAATACACCTCATTTGTTCTGTTTCATGTATAATAAGAGGATTAAACTAAAGCATATGGAAATGAAATCCGTGTGGCTATGAAATAAATAACCTCATATGCTTCAACCCTCCAGCACAAACCCACCACTTAGAAAGCTTTGTCTCTGGGGCATCACTGACTAAACAGACCTTCATGTAAACCTAATAGACCTAATGAAGCACCTGCTCTGTTTATGGCTTGGCTTTTGTAAACATTTGCATAAGGAGTATGTGCAAGTGTGTAAAGTGTCCAGCTAATATGTGCCCTATGGACACTGAAGGCTAGATTATTAACAGTAGCCTAATAGTACTATGCAGTAATCTTACCATTTTGTCTACTTAACTATATGAGCTATATGCTCGCTAATATGGTACACTGCAAACATTTGTATGATATTCACTTGAAATCTCGTTAACGAAAACCAAGATTAGAGTAATTGCATGGAATTAACTGATTTTAATTAAATAAATATTCGCTGCCATTGATCCACACATTTGTGATTTTAGATTGTTGTTTATGTATATTCTGTACAATATACACTATTAATTATGTAATTATTAATTTTTAAAAAATCGCCAATGAAATGTATTGACACATATTTGTACACCAACTACAAAACTACTACAAGCTAATACACTAACTACTAACTAATATGATCACCCTGAGTTAATACACTAACCACTAACTAATACGATAGCCCTGAGTTAATACACTAACCATTAACTAATATGACAGCCCTGGGGTAATACATTAACCACTAACTAATATGATAGAACTGAGTTAATACACTAACCACTAACTAATATGATAGCCCTGAGTTAATACACTAACCACTAACTAATATGACAGAACTGAGTTAATACACTAACCACTAACTAATATGATAGCCCTGGGTTAATACACTAACCACTGACTCATATGATAGCCCTGGGTTAATACACTAACCACTAACTAATATGATAGCCCTGAGTTAATACACTAACCACTAACTAATATGATAGCCCTGGGGTAATACACTAACCACTAACTAATATGATAGCCCTGAGTTAATACACTAACCACTAACTAATATGATAGCCCTGAGTTAATACACCAACCACTAACGTGATAGCCCTGAGTTAATACACTAACCACTAACTAATATGATAGAACTGAGTTAATACACTAACCACTAACTAATATGATAGCCCTGAGTTAATACACTAACCACTAACTAACATGACAGCCCTGAGTTAATACACCAACCACTAACATGATAGCCCTGAGTAATACACTAACCACTAACTAATATGANAGTTAATGCACTAATCACTAACTAACATGATAGCCCTGGGTTAATACACTAACCACCAACTCACATGCTAGCCCTGGGTTAATACACTAACCACCAACTCACATGCTAGCCCCAAACTAATACCATAACCACCAACTCACATGCTAGCCCCAAACCAATACCATAACCACAAACTAACACGCTAGCTCCAAGCTAATACACTAACTACAAACTAATGCGATAGCCCTGAGTTAATACACTAATCACTAATTAATATGATAGCCATGATTTAATACACCAAGCACAAATTAATGCTAACTCTGAGTTAATACACTAATCACCAACATGTTAGCCCCAAGCTAACACCCTAACAACAAACTAACATGCTATCCTGAAGCTTCTGTAATACACTAAACACAAACTAATGCAAGCTCATATGTTAATCGCAAAACAGCTTAGTTTTCTCGTCAAATGTTTTGCATTTATCAAAAGGAGAGCCTTGTCCTGAATGATGTAAGATCTTTTATCCTTTACGGTAACGGTGTCAGAAATGTGAGAGCTCATCACATACAGCTACAGAACAGGTGCACCTAATTAACCAACTCTTGACTGTTTTAGATATTATAATGTTCCTTAAGGTACGACACAGCGTGGCTTGTATAAAGTCAATATTTCACTGCTTTTCACCTCCTCTCTCTCTCTCTCTTCGGGCCTGCTCTCCTTTCCCTGATTAATACGGGCGAGTTTATACCATTATAAAGCTGAAAACAAAGAACTCCCACTCCAATTTATAACGTGTGGTGGCATAACCATAACTGCGTGCTATTTTAACACACTGCCGCTGGATATAAATGAGGATTTTAACTAATGAGTCACTTAAACACTTAAAAGGCCTCCGTGCTCAAGACAGTGCTGAGGAGGGGAGGGAGGCTTTTCCCAATTAACTTTGTGCAAAATTAATTGCATCCAACTTCATAAAATGCTTTTTTTTTGCTGCTGTAGTCTTTAATTTTAGCTCATAAGGAACTTGGAGAAGCACACAATAGTCTACATGTAGGCGAGTCAAAAACAGTTTAAGCCATTGTGCACGCTGTCAGCGGCTGACACCGAGTTACCCGGGCCTGAAAATATGCCTCTGAGGACCACAAGGGGGCATTAATTATCACATAATACCAGAAAGGAGAACGAGTCTCAAAGGAGTTCAGCCCTGCCTTCAAGGAACTGGCTTTAAAGAGGTTTCATATTTAGGCTTGTTAGAAAACAAAACAGGTACTGTATTGATTTTCTATCAGTCTATTAATGTTCTATACTATGTACATTATATTAAATATTCTTTATTTCGTTATTTGTGAGTGCCATTGAGTAGATTCCGACTGGGGAGCATATGGATAGTGTTTCTCCAGCACATCGTACCCTCTGTTGGAGTCTTCTTAATGGCTTGTGAATGCCAGATCTGATTGTCTCCATGTATCTGGTCTTCTTCTTCCTTTGCCTTCAACTTTCTCCAGTAATATCTGACTCACCTAATTCACTGATTCTTCTCGCATCATGTCAAAAAATAACTTTCAGCTTTGTTTGCTGACAACAAACTTCAAAGGCATAAAGAATCACAGATAAGACCAGAGCCTGGATAATTCTGATCCTTGTTCGTAGAGACAAATCATTACAAAGATCTTTTCAAGCACCTCGATCCATCACCGTAAATCAGTAGAAGCAGATAGTGACTAATTCATAGCGGTTAGTAAATAATCCACAGTATAAAACAAAACAAAAAAAAAATCATAGTGAATATTGAATATTTCATATTTGTTACTGAGTAAATAAGTAGCATTAACTGAATACTTCATAGTAGAATGAATAATTAATTGCAGTTGATAATTATTCATAGTTGATGCCTAACAATTTACAACTTGTACTGAACAACTCACAGTAGCTGTTGAATAATTCATATTGGTTACTGAATAGTTTATAGTTTATATACTGAATAATTCCTAGCAGAAAGTGTATAATTCATAGCGGTTAGTAAATAATCCACAGTATATAACAAAAAAAAAATCATAGTGCATATTGAATATTTCATATGCATTACTGAGTAAATTGTAGAAGTACCTGAAATTTTCATAGCATTACTGAATACTTTATAGTAGATACTAAATAATTAATTGTAGTTGATAATTATTCATAGTTCATATCTAACAATTTACAACTGGTACTGAACAACTCACAGTAGTTGTTGAATAATTCATATTGGTTACTGTATAGTTTATAGTTTGAATCATTCCCAGCAGAAAGTGTATAATTCATAGTGGTTACTAAATAACTGTCAATAGATGCTGAATAATTCATGTGGCTAAATAATTCAAATTCACTCATTCATAGTGGTTATTGAAAAATTACAATCAATGCTGAATAATTCATCATGGTTACTAATTAACTTATACAAGATACTGAATAAATAATAATTATAATATTGTATAACATTATAGTTTATAGTAGAAATTGAACAGTTCTTAGTAGTTACTAAATAATTTATAGTAGATACTGATAATTCATAGTGGTTATGAAATAGTGTATATAAAATAGAAGCTATAAAATAATTTATAGTAGATAATCAATTATTCATAATGGTTTTTAAATAATTCATAGCAGACATCAAATAATTTATATTGATTCCTGAAAGAATGTAGTGGGCAGTATATAGTACATGCTGGTTTCTGGTAGACGTTGAATAATTCACATAAATATTTCATACTAACTAAATGTTTTTAGTAGATACGTCATAGTAGGTACTAAATAATTCACAGCAGAGGTTGAGTAAGTCATAGTAGATACTAAATAGTTCACAGTAAAGGCTGAAAATCATAGTGGTTATTAAATAATTTGTATTATATTGTACTGTAGATAATTTGTATTGTATTGTATTGTAAATACTGAATAATTCATACTGGTCACTTAATCATTTTAGCAGATATTGAATAATTCACATATATTACTCATAATAAATTAACATGTAATTCATATTAGATACTGAAGAAAACACAGAAGATATTAAAAATTCAAATTAGTGGTCACTAAATAAGCTGTAGAAGTACCAGAAATATTTGTGTTATGTAGTGTTATGGAACAGTTCTGTAGATAGTAAATGTGTTATTTATAGTAGCTACCTAACAATTCCCAGCAGTACACAACAGCTCATAGCAGATGCTGAAAAATCCACCATGGCTACTGAATAATTTCAGATTAATATTAATAACTAAATAATAAGCCTGTGATTTAGGGTTGAGATACATTAACAATGCGGAGAGTTTGCAGCTGTTTTACTTCATCCACTGTAACCGACAGTTGCAGTGCGGGGCCTCTTCCTGATAAGTGGGATGTAATGCAGTCAGATTGGATGCCATGGTCTAATTGAGTTTATCTCTAACATGAATTCCCAAACAATGCTTTAACCAGCATGGAGCATGTAGAGGAGAGGCTGCAACTGCACTCCATCCATGGACAGATCATCAACAACAACCAACAAAACAGAACCACAGACACTGTTTCATTGGGTGTGCTCATTATCGCATACAGCATGCCTAGATTCTTTATGGCAGCCTCTCCAGCCAAAGGTTTAAACAAACCGTGCCAAGAAAGTGGTTTTCAGAGGCCTTGAACGCAACTTTATCTCTCTGTCCATGCGTCTATCTGTCGCCCCTTCCCTCCTTCCGACACACGGGCTCGCATCCCCTCACGTACATGCACACACAGCGCTAGCCTCTCATTCATCCTAATTACAGCCATTGAAATTGAATAGAAGCGGGCTTGTTTCTTCCGAGGCTGAAGGCTGCTTAGCATTCCGCCAGCAAAGTCAGTCGTCTTTGCACACGCGAGCTGCGGTTTACCTAAAGCTACTCCCTGCTAATTTGCATTTATGTTTTTCGCCTTGTTATTTCCATATTTGCAGCTGCTAGGGGGGAAATAAAGGGGGAGGGAGGCTGTTGGTAATATCAATCATGTTTTTCCACTTCAGCCTAACAAGGTTTGCTGATTAAGAAATGGAAAGGGTGGAGAAGGAAGATAATCTGAGTTAAAGTGTAGAGGAGGAGTGGAGAGATACTTGTTGTTTGCAAAAGGAAGAGGGTTGGGACTGAATGGTGGGATGCAGAAGAAAGACATTCCAGATTGTGTATTTGGCGCTCGTTCACTGTTTCTGCACCTTTAAGACTGATGTACACTGCCTGACCAAAAACATGTTGCATCTGTTTTATTGGACCACGACAAAGAGAGAGAGGGAAAAGGGGGAGAGAGTGGTAGAGAGATGAGAAAGAGAATTAAAGAAAGAGTGGTAAAGAGAGAGAGTGAGAGAGAGACAGATGACAGAGCACGGTAAAGGGAGGGAGAGATGAGAGAGATATGAGAGAGTGATAAAGAGAGAGTAAGAGAGTGTTAGAGTGAGAGAGTGATACAGAGAGGGTAGAGAGGAGAGAGAGAGAGATGGAGAGAGAGAGAAAAAAAAGCAAAAGAGAGGGAGAAAGAGAGAGTGGTAGAGAGATGAGAAAGAGAATTAAAGACAGAGAGAGGGAGAAAGAGAGATACATGAGAGAGTCATAGAGAGAGAGTAAGAGGGTTTTAGAGTGAGAGTGATACAGAGAGAGTGGTAGAGTGAGAGAGTGAAAGAGAGAGTGATACAGAATGCAAGAGAGAGTAGTAGAGTGAGAGAGTGAAAGAGAGTGATAAGCAGAGAGTAAGAGAGTGGTAGAGTGAGAGAGTGATACGCAGAGAGTAAGAAAAAGTGGTAGAGTGAGAGAGGGAAAGAGAGAGTGATAGCGAGAGAGTAAGAGAAGGTGGTCGAGTGAGAGAGTGAAAGAGAGTGATAAACAGAGAGAAAGAAAGAGTGGTAGAGTGAGAGAGTGATGCACAGAGATTAAGAAAGAGTGCTAGAGTGGTAGAGTGAAAAAGAGCGGTACAGAGAGAGTAAGAGAAATGGTAATGAGAGAGTGAAAGAGTGATACAGAGAGCAAGTAAGAGAGAGTGGTAGAGTGAGAGAGTGAAAGAGAGTGATACAGAGAGAATAAGAGAGAGTGGTAGAGTCAGAGAGTGATACAGAGAGAGTGATACAGAGAGAGTAAGAGAGAGTGGTAGAGTGAGAGATTAAGAGAGTGGTAGAGTGAGAGTGAAAGAGAGTGATACAGAGAGAGTAAGAGAGAGTGGTAGAGTGAGAGATTAAGAGAGTGG
>CM067496.1:278105-319702 GCA_034552555.1 Semaprochilodus insignis | reverse complement strand
ATTAAGTATTGGTAATAAATACTTTAGTACTCCAGTTATTACATGTTACATACATTTATATTGTGGTTATTATATATTGGTAATAAATACTTTAGTACTCCAGTTATTACATGTTCCATACCTTTATACTGTGGATATTATATATTGGTAATAAATACTTTAGTACTCCAGTTATTACATGTTACATACATTTATATTGTGGTTATTATATATTGGTAATAAATACTTTAGTACTCCAGTTATTACATGTTACATACCTTTATACTGTAGTAATTAAGTATTGGTAATAAATACTTTAGTACTCCAGTTATAACATGTTACATACATTTATACTGTGGTTTTTATATATTGGTAATAAATACTTTGGTACTCCAGTTTTATGAAACACATCACTGTTGTTTATGGAGCTATGGTTCGTTGTCGGCAGTCAGGAGATTTATTTATTGGAGCTGAACCTCAGGAGCTGCTGTATGTGATGGGATTAAAATAAGATAAAACTGTTTATGATCAAGAACAGTTGTGATTAAGTTATGTAGCTTGTTTGCTTTTTAATCCTTTGGAATGAGGATGGACATCAGAACTTGGCTTAGCAATCCACCTGAAATACCCTCTGTAACAGCTAGTAGCCCCGAAAGCAGCAATGACTGAGCCTGAACTTCATTAGTTCAGAAAGTTCAACACAAGATTAAAGAGGCTGTAGCTGTGCTGAGGAAAGGAAGGACAGAATTCAGCTGCTTTCTTTTTCTGCTGGTTTGGCATGTAGCCGACAGGTATGTTTAGGCGATGTACACAGGGCTGTGCCGTCCTGTCCCGGTACTAAAAGTGGCGGAGGTGGCTCAGTGGCTTTTCAGGGTTGTAAATAGAACTTTCAGCCCTAATTCAGTTTTTACCCTGTAGCAACCCACAGAATGGGAACAACAGGGAAGTGAGAGGCAGGCAGGGTCAACGATAGAGAGAGAGAGAGAGAGACAGAGAGAGAGAGAGGGAGGGGGAGAGAGAGAGACTAAGAGAGAGAGAGAGAGGGAGGAAGAGAGAAAGAGAGGGGAGAAGAGAGAGAGAAGGAGGGAGAGGGGGAAGAGAGAGATGGAGAGAGAGGATAAAGATAGAGAGAAGAGAGGGAGGGAGGGAGGGAGGCAGAGAGAGAGAAGAAGATGGGTGAGAAGGAGAAAGAGGGTTAGAGAGGGGAAATTACAGAGAGAGAGAGGGAGAAAGAAGGAGGGCGAGAGAGAGGGGGAGGGAAAGGGAGAGAGAGACGGAGAGAGACGATAAAGATAGAGAGAGAGAGAGAGAGGAAAAGAGAGGGAGGGAGGCAGAGAGAGAGAAGAAAGACAGACAGTATGATCTGATCATCTCCTGAGAAGCTGTTATGTCGTTGACTTTAGTGGTTAGAGTTGCTTTCAAGCCTGTTGTTCTGCTTCGTGTAGACCTCCGTAGAGTTCCGAGTTCTCAGGTTCGTACTGGTCTCCCCCCTGCTGTGAAATGAACATATTATTTGGTTTTGGTTCAGTAAAAATACCTCACCTGCTATTTTACAAAAAACGCTTTTTTTATTGCTGTTGTTGTTATTTTAATGTACCCTTGAGCCGAATCCGACTGCATCCAAATGAAGAGTGGCTGTGCAGGACCGGGGCTGAGGGGGTTACTTTAACCATGTATTCCGTTACAGATTACGGATTACCTGATTAACATGTCTAACAGATCTAAAGGATTGTTACATTGGACTTACACTGAAGTCCTTCAAATGAATAAATCAAGACAAGAATCAAATCAAGTATCATTCTTTTCTTTTTGTTTTATGGAACAGAATAACAGATTCCAGGTGATTCACTGTGTCATCCAAGGATCCACAACAGGAGTGAGTAGCCAGGTGCAGATTTATTAGGCAAAAACTCAAAGTCAAAACAAACCAGTAAAAAAAAAACAGAAAATCGTTCCAAAAAAACGAACATGAAAGTTGCCAAGACACAATCCAAAACTCAGAAACCGCTAACCAGCGCAAAGAATCAAAACCAGAGAAGAAATCCACACAAAGCTACGCTCAGAATTGCAAGGCACGCAAATACAAGACTTCACAAGAGGCAATGAGCAACATGGAGTATATAAATACATAGTGGCTGCTGATTACAATCAGGTGTGAAAAACAAGGGCTAGAATTCAGGAGAGAGCGACCTCTGTGGGCAAGGAGGGGAAACAGCAGCAGTAGATGTGACACTGTCTGTGGAAAGAAACCACACGTGGGAAAGTGAGAGTAACTTTACAGCTTATGATGAAACCAGACTAAGAGCCTCTTTCAGACATCATCGGGGAAGCGCTGCAGATCTCAGTTCTGACAATAGGAATATAATACTTTAATTTAATTAATAATTAAATTTTTTCTTGTGACCTATTTATCACTCAAGACTGCTAATTTACGTGAAAAGCTACAAGCTTCCATGTATGTGGTTATACTGTAATCCTGCTGGTAATCACTCTGTGATGTACTTGTGATCCGATTACTGTATTTTTACTGTAACTGCTAATGGAATACAGTTACTTGATTAAGCAATGGCGTTACATGTATTCCATTGCTACCCAACCGGGTGTAGAACGTGTAGAAAGTGTTCCTGTGTGTTTGTGCTACGGCAGCTGGCGATCAGTGCTGGTGTTGTTAAAAGCTGTTTCACACGACGTACGCAGTGAGGGTCTACAGCCAACCAGCTCTGGACTTTAATTCACATTGTGTTGATGTCAAGATCGACTGCAAGTAGCTAGTATAGGTTACGTTGGCTACGAGCAAGCTTCAAGCAGCTAGCACAGCTAACTAAATAGTATGAGGACTGAGCTTATTACACGGAAGTTCATTTTATTTAGTCCATTTGAACATGTTGCCTTTGTATGATTATCACAGGGTCACTGTAAACTAGCCAATCACAGCAGAGCTCATCAAAATATTCACGAGCACCTCAGAAAAGGGAAAACAGCTTGTTATATTCTGGGACCAAATTATAGGGCGTATAAGGGCACCCTATTTTCCACCCCAATCAAAGCCACATACCTTTTATGGCATCAGAGAATAAATGCGCTATATGGCATTTCCATTGAAGTAATAACAGCATGTAATGAGACTATACAAAGTATAATATGAAGAATGTTGATTGGAACATGTGCTAGGAAATATGAATATGTTGATAGGAAACATGAGCTATTTGTTTCTAAACTAGTCCATTCAGTCACACGGCTCAGGCTAATGAGTGGCTAATACGAGCTGATTGAGCCATTCTCTCTGTCATATGGGTCCAGACTGAAATGGCTAGTTGATTAATTTATTCCAGTCGGCGCGTCCGCAACTGTATAAATCTGTCCAGCAGCTGGTGTCAGTCTCGCGTTAAAGCCTCTGCATGGCTTTCAGCTTCACTCCATGGCTTTTAGGTGGGATTCCATCATTTACACTTGACTGGCACATTGATGGGACGTTCTAGAGAGCAGTCCAGTTACTGTAATCAGTTACAGCATAACTGGATCCTTTATCAGCATGATTTACCTCTATAATGTCATCTAATATTATTATTATTATTAATAATAATAATAATAATAATAATAATAACAAATACTTGCAATGTAGAAATATCGTCTTTCCACATTCCTACTTCATTTAAAGATACAATACTGCAGAATTTCAGTTGAGTGGCTGAGAAAGTTATTCAGAGTGGGTTTGGTGTGAGATGGTTCAGATGTTCTTTACAGTGGTGGTGATGGGAACCAGGGGTCTCCATGTTTACAACACAAATACAGACACTTAATTTACTATCAAAACCACCAGTGAACCTGCACCTTGATATGGAATGATGATGGTGGCAAAATACGGGACAGTCGGAAAATAATAAGCCTTGATTCTCTGGGGACTATTTTGCCTCACAACACCCTGCATGTATCCTTTCACCATGAAGGGATTATGGCACAGTAAAAAGGGTCTGGGTGATTCCCAGCCCGGTTTGCATGTTTTCCCAGCTGTGGGTTTCCTACGGGTCCAACAGTTTCATCCCACAGGCCAGAGGAATTAAGAGATGCTAAATTGCCCCCTAGGTGTGAATGTGTACCTGTGTCTGCTGGACTGGTAGCCTGACCAGTGTATTTCCTGCCTTCTGCCCAGTGAACGGAGGGAGAGGCTCCAGCACCCCCATGATTCAGAAGGATGAAGCTGTTTAGAAGATGAGCGAGTGAGAGAGACCCTCAAATTCCACATTTTGTTGATTTTCTAAGTGAGAATAGATGGAACATGCATATGACTACTGTCAAAGGAAAACCTTGTATCTCCAAAACGAGAACTTTACAGGAGAGGAAAAAAACATAGTGTCGTTTTAATAGGCACATTTTTCAATAGAGCCAGACTTTTTTCCCCCCCAACTCATTTTGTGCCATTTCTTTTTGTCCATTCATCATGTAATTCACACACAACATAAAGAACTAGAGTCATTTCCAAATGATGTTAAAAACTGACTGAACAATGACAAAAAAGGAAATGCCAGGTTTTGTTTCAAAAGTAGCATTAAATATAAAATGTGCTATAACTTTTGCACAGGCTACATTTGGGGTTTCCTTCAAGCAAATAAGCAGGAATTGTACGTTACAACTTTTCACTGAAAAAAATCAAGAAAACATGGAATTTAAACAGGGACGTGCAAAATCAAACAAGTGGACCACAATAAAATAAAATAAATATTGGATATGGGTTGGATAGAGGTTCTGGACCCTTTCAGAACCCATCTCTGTCAGTTTGCAATAGAGTTACTGAATAATAAGTCTTAGTTTTGGGATCTAATAAGACTTTATTTATGTGGTTGAGACATTTTCACTTTGCAAAATACCAATTTCTGTGCTATAGCGTGCTGTTCTTTCACTGGTTAATTGCTCAGTGAACAATTTCATACTTCCCTTCATTGGATTTGTCAGTATCTGAGCTGTTAAAGAAAGGAAACAGTGAGGAAGTGTGAGAAATGTAATGCGGAGGTACTTTCGGTCTGCGTTTTACATCCGACTGCTTCATTGTTCCAACTCTTAGTGGAGAAGTTTCTCCTTTGCTTCTGCTCGGGTAAGTTTTCGGTGAAGTACATGCTGTTTCTGCTGGAGTTCGGCGCTGCACGCTGTGTATCGGTGGTAGAAAGCTGTAAAGTCTGCGCGTCTGCTCCTCTGTCTGTCCGTCTCGTCGCGAAGCGCTGCAGTTTTACAGTAGCTGGCGTTTGGGATTGTGCGCAGAAGTTCTTTTTTTTTTCTTTCTTCAGAGTTCCTCTGATGTTCCTCGACTCTGAAGTCAGACAGGCTTAGACAAACACACACCCCGCTGAGCAAGGTCGCTGCCAAAGCGTCTGCGTTCAGCACGCTTCGCACTCACTTACGCTGCACATCTATATCAAGCTATGGATTAAGATTCATTAGCGGGATTTCTCCAAAGTTTGGGATGCCGCTTCCTTGGCAAGGCAGGGGCAAGAAATGATGTCTCTGAGACACGTTCGCACTCTCAGTGTGCAGTGCATTCAGTTTGGAGGCAGGGTGTAGCTTATTAGTCTCATACTGGATGACTCTTCACTGGAAAACATCTCGAACAAGCGTTCCAACACGAGAGAAGTCTTTCTAATTGAAATGCCAAAAATAATACACCAGGTAAAAATGAAGTATATTTTAATGTACTAGAAATGTACTTTAATACCAGCAAGTACATTTCAAGCACATTATTTTTTTGTGTGCTAAATACAAGTGTATATATATTAATATATATACTTCAAGTGTAATAATTACAAGTACATTTTACTTCAGTAGTACTTTAGTGTACTTAGAAGTATACTAAGTAAGTATATATAAGTATATCTGAATGTACTAAAAATAAATAAACTTTAATATGTACTTAAGTATCTCTAAATGAATCTTAGAGATGTCCCAAAATAGTACAGTTAAGTACAATTCGTTCTATTTAAGTATATGATTAGTAGCACTAATGATATATATTTAGCATACTAAGTACATGGTTAGTATATGAAAATAGCACACTTTCAGTACAGTAATTATAAGTTCAAGGAAAGTATACTAAGTTCACTTAAATTAAGTATACTACAGCGTACTTTTTTTCCTCCTGGGAAAACATGTATCTCCATTTTTGTTGATTTTTACTTTTATGCCTCATTTGATCACATGAGCTGCCGTTTACACTGTGTGGAAACTTCATGAAGAATGGACCAACAGAAATGGCCCAAAAGTGCTTGGAAAGACGTCTGGTTCCATTGACTTCCATTCAAATTAAATGAGGTTTTTGGCCTCTCCTGGAAAGTTGCCATTTTGGAGATACCTGTTTTTCTTTGGACAGCGAAGATATGATATATATATATATATAAAATCACGTAAATAAACATTCATATTAGCTATTGGATAATTTATAGTTAGTACTCTTCTATTTAGGCCTGTGTTTTAGATCCTTTAGTTCTCAGGGAGTTACACTATATCACTTTTGACAAACAACAGGTGAACGTACAGGCTATTTGGAGGTGTGGTGTCGGTGTACACTCCAGAAGATCGATACACACAAAACTAAAGGGCTTAAGACACATAAGGGTCAAATTATTGTCCTGTATCAAGCAAAGGAAACAAGAAGCTGAAATGACTGGAACTGGGTTGAATTGGAGATCACTTAGATACTTGTTGAAGCTGAAAGGACAGTAGAACTCACAGCTACGTTTAACAGTGCAAGCAAGAGCATTTCCACATGACCAGAACTCACAGGACTGGGACTAAACAGCTGTGTGGACATAAGAAAAGCACTTGTTGGTGAAGCTAATCGGCTTCACTTTGCTACGGAGCATAAAGATTGGGCTCTGGAGCAACAGAAAAGGGTCATGTGGTCTGATGAGTCCAGATGGACCCTATTCCAGAACTATGGGCATATCAGGGATAAGAAGGGAAGCGTATTAAGCGGTGCAGCCCTCATGCATAGTGCCCACTCTCCAAGCCCACTATGTGGTATGATCTGAGAGCTTTAGTGGATCAGGTCAAGGTTCAGTAACATTAAAAGTGAAGAAATGTTTTTTTTGTAAAATTGTTATTTGGGAGATACATGGTTTTCTTTAGATAGTGATCATATGTAAGGACCTCTGTAAGACAATTCTAAAATTCTATATGCAAAGTGGCATTTTTGGCATCCACACCCTCACACCGCTTACGATGCGTCAAGTACTCAGCCTTAACACCACCGCACCCTGGTCCACCAATGTGTTTAATAAAGGGAAGGGACACGGGCACTGACTCCTCTCCTCGTGCCCAAGCCTCACACAGGCATATGTACACTACAACTTTCACCATTTCCTTGATTCCATGTGCAAATATCCACCATGTGCATGTATCCCGTCACCATGAAGGGATTATGGCACAGTAAGAAGGGTCTGGGTTTGATTCCCAGCCCGGTATGCATATCTTCCCAGGGTCTGCGTGGGTTTCCTTTGGGTCCAACATTTTCACCCTACACTCCAAAGACAGGTCAGGTGAATTAGAGATGCTAAATTGCTCCCTAGGTGTGAATGTGTACGTGAAATGTAAATGTCTGTGTGTCTGCTGGACTGGTAGCCTGACCAGGGTGTTTCCTGCCTTCTGCCCAGTGAACGCAGGGATAGGCTCCAGCACCCCCGTGACCCAGAAGGATAAAGCTGTTTGTCGCGCTTCCGGGTTTCCCTGTTCCTCTCGCCCTTCCGAACTCCACTTCCCAGAGGGCTACGCTCGATGACGTCACATCCACGTGCTCTTGAGCGGACGTGCCCATTCGTCTGCGGTCACCTGAGTTCTAGTCAGCTGTCACTACTGTTTGTATTTAAACCCCACGTTCACACATGCTCTGCGAAGCTTTGCCGACTTTGTTAGTAATTCTGAGCGATCTTTCTGGTTTATGTGTCTTCCTGGTTTTGACCCCCTTTCGGTTTCCGACTACCCCTTTTGCTGTATCCTCTGGTTGTACATCTCTGGTTTTTGATTTCTGCTCTGGCCTTTCTCTCCTCCTTTAGCCTTACCCTTCTACTTGGTTGCCTCCGCTGACTGCCTTTTCCCGGTTCCGACCTGTACCTGTCCCCTGTACCCCTTTGCTGGTTCTGCATGCTTAATTTGTTCCTGACACTGTTTAGAAGATGAGTAAGTGAGAGAGAGACCCTCTGGTCAAATTCCATATTTTGTTGATCTTCTAAGTGAGAATAGATGGAACATGCATATCGCTACTGTCAAAGGAAAACCTTGTATCTCCAAAACGAGAACATGTGCAAATAATGCTAAATCCTTACAGTTCCCTCTCAGTAAACAGCATAACAGGACCTAAAGCCAAACACTCAACAGTGTTGGTTTAGTTTACTGTAATGATCTAAAGACGCAGCACTCGAGGGATTGAAGGCCTTTCAAGTCATAACAATCAGTATAATGAGAACACTTCTTAAGTCTGGAGCAACAACATACTGGTGCTCGGTGACTCTGAGCACTCTTCAGTCAGCAATTTGTCTTTATTTAACTCCGTTAAGTTTCTGAAAACCACAAGAGACGTCACTCAGAATGCACACAGAGAAGGCAGCCAGCCTTTTAGATGAACAGGTCTCAGCTGATGTTATAGTGTAGTCTTCTTCAGCTCACTTACAGAGACCTGATGCCAAGTGTGCTTAAATGATGGTAAATCAGCTATCACCAACAAAACAAATGGATTAAAAAAACAATTGTGGTGACGCCTGTAATGAGCTCAACCCCACAGCAGGCATCACATGACCGCAGCACTGTGGTACAGTAATATGGTTACTATCACGACGCTACTTCCACATCGGAAAAAGAGTTAGACAAGGCTGCGCACCATCACTGTGCCTGTTCAACTTGTATGCGGAACATGTAATGTAAAAAAAAAACAGGACTGGAGGAAGATGATTTATGATTCAGGATTGGTGGAGGAAACATCAGTAAACTTTGATAGGAGGATGATGCAACACTCGTAGCAGAAAGTCTGGAAGACCTGAAGGTCCTTAACCCTTTAACTTCCAGTCAATTCAGCCTGATAGTGCAATGTCTACCAATCGGCAGAGGTGTGTTAGGTAAAAATAAATAAATAAATGAATAAATAAATAAATAAACTCTACTAGAAGTCATTAAGTCTCTATTCAATAGATACGCCTTTACTGTTCTCATCCAAAGAGGAAGCAAGCAACAAGTAAATCATTCCACACGTGGACTGTTTCTGTGGAAGTTTCAATGGTAAAGTTATTTTGTCAGCATATTATACTTTCAGAGGTTTTGATGAACAGAATTATGTAACTTTATACAACAAAATGAAGTCTAATAAGGGTAAAATAGGGGTAAAATAATGCAAACAACAAAAACATGCAACAAAACCAACAAAAAAAAAAAAAACACATGCATTACCAAATGGTATAATTTATTCTTGGTGATGACGTTAAAGGGTTAAAAAGATGGGTAAATATCGGAAAATATGGGACTTCAGCTTAATAAGAAAAATATTATGACAGGAAAAAGTCCCAGTGTTACCATTGATGGAGAAGATGTGGAAATGGTGGACAGCTTTTGCTTAATCGGATCAATTATTTACAACAAAGGAGCCAGCACTCAAGAAACGTGACTCAGGCCAGCTAGGATGAAGGAGCTAAAAAAAGGTTTTCAAATGCCACGATTTGTCTCCACAAACAACGTCTAGAATTATCCAGGCTGTGGTCTTCTCTGAGGTTCCTTATGACAACTGGACAATAAACAAAATAGGAAAATAGGAAAAATATACATGCCCTTGACCTTACTGGCGAAGACTTTTGAGAGAACCTTGGACAGCAACGAAAATCACCAAATGGATCCCAGAACAAAGCAAGCCTCACCTCCCGCTCAAAGCCCACATAACCAAACTGAAGCTCTTTCTTTGGACATGTAATGAGAAGAACCGATTCATAGCAAAAGAGTATCGTGTGTTCAGGAAAGGGACATGCAGCTACAAGATGGATGGATACAATCATGAACCAGCCATTCAGAAGCCTGAAGACCAATACCGAAGACAGGACATTCTGGAAGAACACCATCCATATGGTCGCCAGCAGTGGGAAACGACTTGACAGCACATAATAACAATAATAAATTGTAACCAGAGGAATTGGTGTACCAGATTTAACCCATCCGTGAAGTGAAACACCCACATACACACACCAGACGCAAGTGAATACACTTGCCCAGAGCAGTGGGCAGCCCTATCCACGGCACCCAGGGAGCAGCCGGCAGTTAGGTGCCTTGCTCAAGGGCACTTCACTTGTGTCCTGTTGGTTCAGGGAATTCACCTGGCGACCCTGCGTTCACAAGGCTGGTTCCCTAACCACCAGCCCATGACGGCCCATGACTGTCTCCACTATAAGAGAGTTATTACTGTGCCAGTTTCTTTGACTCAGTTTGACGTAACTCGGTTCAGTACGCGATGACATAGTTTCCCTTTTATTTCCAGGTATTTCTCATTTGCCATTCATACATGAAGTAAAACCATATGGGACATCATGCACACACCTCCAGTGAAGATCAGCTTTGGAGACACATCTTTGCTCAGTAGCACACTTTGGGGACGTGTTGGGTTTAGTGATTTTCCATCAGAGTTTAGCTTAGCTACTCATTCATGAGGTCCAAGGACGACGCTGTCATTAAAAATTTCCTCTTGTGGCTTAACACAGTCACTGACAAAGACGGCTATACCTGCAACCATGGAGCATCAACTATTCATGACATTAGTCTACTGAGAGCACAGCACATAAAAGACGTGAGATGATTTACGGTCAGTGGGGAAGCTTTTCCCCTGTTTAACTCCAGCGGTTTCAGTCTGTTTCCTGCCTCTGTAGTAACACAGAAGAAGCAGCAGCAGTCATTTTGTCTTATCCCATATCCTACACTCACACAGCTCTGGAAATAAATAAGAGCCCACTCCAGTTTCTTCTTAAATCAGCATCTCCACATGTACAGCAGGTTCTTAGTGAGGAACAGAAGGTTGGGTTCTAGCTTTACTGGCAGATACAGTGAGCGTCTGGTTCATAAGAACAAGGTCAAGCAGCAAACACACAGGACAACACAGCTACAGACTGGCAGAGGGCCAAAACCACTCTCTACTGACCGTGATGAGCGCCACCTCATTCCAATGTCACTTAACCACCGTAAGATGACCTCAAGTGACCTACAGAGAGACTGGCGAGCGGTGGCTGGGGTGAAATGCACAGCGAGCATGGTTCAAAAAACAGGCTTCTGGAGGCGTCATTAGTGATTTTCTAAATAAACAGATCTAAATACAATATTTGATCTGGAATTTGGGAGACATGTTTCCAGTAGTGTATAGAATCAAACAGAACTGCTCATTTTGGTGAAACACAAACCCAGAAACTGTACAACTAGAGGAACTGATCATTTTCAGGTGGTCTCTTGAATTCTTCCAGAGCTGTATACACTGACACGAATGAAACGTGGTGGACAGGTTTGACATTGTGAGACATGCGAATGATTCAAGTTTCACGCTCAGCTGTGCATGTGGTAATGACGGGCCTTATTGTTGTACCTGACAGGACTACATGCACACAGACCATTACAATGACTGGCCTAAACACCACGTCAACATCACCAAAGACTGCAATGGTGTCGTGCCAGACTGGAGTGACTCAGAATGGCAGGAGTCCTGCTTTTGTCTTGGAGATGACCAACGAATCTGTGTGTAGAGGCAATGTGGTCAGCACCAAGATGAATGGTTTGTTGTCGCATGTCACACGTCCAGAAGGCCTGGTGTTACTCCACCTCCACCCCTACTGCACCATCTGCAGGAATTGTGTGAGAATATTCAAGCTGCATGGGATGGATTATCACAGGACACCATTAGGAACCTCTACAGCTCCATGCCGAGACGTCTGGCATGTTGCGTTAGAAAACATGGCAGCCTGACGCCATACTGAGAGACACTACTTCTGTATGTGTAGCTCAATAAATATTGATCATATCAGCCTAAATATATCAGCATTTATTGATCCTGGTAACCTTTATCCTCCTTCACAACAGCATTGCAGTTCGACACTCCCTCCTGGATGCAACCTCCTTAATAGAGGACACACTTCCGAATATTCCGAATACACACTTACTGTTTATTTGCTAAATGCAACATATTGGGGAAACATATTGTGTTGTCTGGCAAAGAAGGAGATGCAGGAAAAATTGCACTTAACACGTGTTCCTTATTGAACATTAAGCGCGCAGTGGTACTGAATGACTGAACAGCAGGGAAGGTCACTAGCCTTGCTTAGTTCGGCAAAGAACATACAATAAGTTTCTCTTGCTGCATATCGATGCCTCCCATGCTACACTGTCCCCTGTTCGACGGTCAGCTGTCTCGGCAACCTACAAAGAGTTCATGTAGAATCCCAAGCACACTGACCCCCCCTCGTAATCTCTGCACAGCAGGGGTTTCGGATGTTCACCGTCCCAGTAAACACACACAGCGGGCACCTCAACATGCACCACCTGTTTTCCCTCAGGGCTGCATCCTCCTTCCACAGCGCACAAGAGCAGAGAGACTAAGCGATGAGTCCTTCACCTCAGTGCGGCGGATCTCCTCATAACTCACGGTGTCATTTCCCACGCTTCTCAGGGCCATGACAGCAGCAATGGTGCTCCCTAGATGCTCTGCATGCTAGACCAGCTAAACCAGCATAGAAGTTTATGGGCTCTTTAATTTTGGACTGGAGCTACAAGGCTAAATACTGGAAGCTTTCAGGCATAAATCAACATGGTGGTAATTTAAGTCATGCATTAAGGCGTGTGGAGATTCAGTAATCTCTAATAGACTTGATTATGTGGTTTCTGACACTGAATGGCTCAATATTATCTATAAACATACAGAGAAAAGTATGTACAAGACTCCAGCTTTAAGATGGGCACTACTGGTTAAGCTATGCTAGCATACTTATGCTGTCCGTGTTTACAGATAACAGTGTGTCATACAGTGTCGGAAACTGCACTAACAAGTCGATTAGTGAATCTCCACAGTGTTTTAGGCGAGTCTACACAGTTTACGCAATGCTAGCGTTAGCCTAGCAGCTAGTTATAGTCCTCCATTACTAGCCACATATTAGCCTTGCAGCTCTAGTGCAAAACTAAAGACGAAAACTTTGTGACTTGGCTGATTCACAGCATTCGGGCTAAGGGGGACGACTGCGTAAGGTTGATTTTCCGTGTCAGAGTGAAGCCAGCGGTGACACACACTCCTGAGTGCAGCGCCCAGGAAGGCAGGTAGCGCTGTAGTGCTGTAGCAGCAGCTAGCATCACGGCAGGGTGCAGTCAAGCAGGCCTTCGAGCGCATTCTCAGGAGAACTCATGATACCATTTGAGCTTTCCTCAGGGCCCACACACACACGGGCAAACATCTGCGCCGACACAGCAGACAAAACACACTCTCGACAATGATGAGAGAAGCAAACACAACTACAAACACGCACTGCGCTCCCAGCAGCCATCTGGAAACACGGCCGCACTGAGGAGCATGCATAATAATCGTAGGTTGGGGCAAAATTCATTGTTTTCGGGTCGAGTGGAAAAGCAGATTCACATGCTCGGTGGTGAACCGTGACTGTCAGAATTGGGTTGAATGTTAAATGAATGTTAAACCTGGTCAAAAACCATGAATGGTGTTTCATAAACTACAGAAAATACACCTTCAAATATTGTAGTACTTAAAGTTTTGTTGACATTCATTTATGTCTCCTTCAGATTTTCTGCTAAACAGGCAGAATCCGCTGACCATCTGTGAATCTGACTCAGTGTCACCAACTAGTCAAACCCTGTAGAATCAAATCACGTTGATGATGCGATTGGATCAGACACAGGAGTGCTACTGGAGTGCTTAAACGCTGTGTCCACTCACTGTCCACTCTATTAGACACACCTACCTTGCTGCTCCAGCTTGTAGATGTACAGTCAGAGGCGATAGCTCATCTGCTGCTGCACAGTGCAGTGTTGGTCATCCTCTAGTCCTTCATCAGTGGTCCCAGGATGCTGCTGTCTGGATAGTTTTGGTTGGTGGACTATTCTTAGTCCAGCAGTGACAGTGAGGTGTCCAGCAGCACTGGTGTGTCTGATCCACTCACACCAGCACAACACACACTAACACACCACCACCACGTCAGAGTCACTGCAGTGCTGATAATGACCCACCACCCACATCATACCTGCTCTGTGATGGTCCTTTGGGAGCCCTGATTATTGAAGATCAGGGTGAATGACAAACAGATGGTCCCCAGGATGTCTGAGGGTCCTACGTATGTTCTCCAAGGCAGTCGCTGATGTGCTAAGCCTCTCACAGGAGGAAACAGATTATATATGAATTTCCTCTCCGTATATATAAATGAAGGCCATGGTGGCCTTATCAGTGATGCCAGCAATCAGTGATTAATCACTGATTGCATAAGTGAGCAATTAGTGGCACCAATATGCTATTGCAGGAATGGTGATAGATAACCGTGTGGTTGCAGCATGCAATTATAATCCGGTATTGTTTGAAATATCCTGAGGGTTAATGTAAAGAATGAATGCAGCAACGTTTCAAAGAGCAGCAGTCATAATTCCGCTAATAAGCTTAGATCTGTGCATGCATTAATGCGGAAAATGTGCTAATTAGAGAGAAGCAATTAGATACTGGATACGCAGCTTCACAGCGCAGCCGTCTTCACAACATCATGTTCGCTGTGTGTTGACATGTAAAAACGAAGAACTGTAGTCTATTCAAACCACCTTAATTGTGTAGGGCTGTGAATCACATATGCCACTGCAAGTGAATGCACCGAGGAAGCTGCAGTTCATTTGCTCACCACACGGGGGCGGAAAAATCACTTGTACAATTCAAATGATTTTCCCACATACTGGTTTTCTACATGATGCAGAAATGATATATTCCAAAATGCTGTATTCCAAAGAGGGCACAAAGCTGAAACCACATGACCTCCGGACATGCTTACCATAACAGTGCACTGCAAAACATCTTGGCAAAACTTTTTAAATGCAGATAACATATTTAATCTAATCCAGTCTAATCTAAATGTAGGAATATTCAGCTGAGATTAAGCTACCAGTATTAAGATTCTGATATTAAGAATCAACATATTATATACATTATTGCTGATATGAAGTTAAACAGTCTTACTGCAATGGCAGATCATTTTACTTACATCAAACATTATTTCTCAAAGCCAAAAAAATATAAAAAACATATCTGGCACATAATATCACTGGATAAAATCACTTTAATGTCTACAATTGGGTTAAATAACCATGCAATATTGGTATAACCATCTCATAATGGGAAATATTGGATTATGAAGGTGTCTGTGACCTTGAGTGGAAGTGAAAAGTCATAAAATGTCAGTGTATTCGCTATGAATGGACTGGGAAGACACATCCAGGTGAGTTCCAATGCTTAGTTCCCTTATAAAACAACAGTACATGGCAAAATATTAAACAAACATGCGTAATTGTATTAAATATTACAAAAAGTATATATAATACAATTCCATGTATAGGAAACCAGTGCTTTTATTTTCCAGTATCTTGCTATTGTAATGCTGGGTGGACTGTTCAGACGCTCGCAGATGTTAAAGTAAAAGCTGGCTTAATAACAGTCATGTGAGTGTGGACAGGAGCTAACAGGAAAGCTAACACCAAAGCAAGTCAAAAACCAGGAAACAGGCTGGAGTCAAAAACCAAAGACAAAATCAAAGACAAGCAAACAGAACCAAAAGGGCAAAGCAAAGGAGAGAATCAGAAGTCAAGCAAGGTTAATGCAGGACAGACTCTAACAGGATTAATAAAAAATAAATAAATAAATAAATAGGCTCAGCATACAAAGGAAAGTCAACAATACTTCAAAACTGCCAAACAAACTGAACAGGTTTATATACACACTTATACAGACACAGGTGAATGTCATCAGTACTGATTGGCAGCTTGTGGACATGTGTTTTTGACATTGTGAAGAGGTGCATCATGGGAATAGTAGTTTTCAGAGGCAGAGGGCGAACCTGGGAGTGTGACAGCAATATGTGATAAGACTATGCAAGGTATTTCTACCTCACCAAACTATTTTAGGTAAACTGTCAATGTTTCAGATCATCTGACTAATTGTTACGGTGGCCCAGAAGTGCAAAACAAATTAACATTTCAGAAAATAAAATGACAAAAATAAAAACAAATTTACAAACAAAAAAAATTACATTCAAGAAAACAAAATTACAAAAGCCAAACTATTTTACAAGACATGAAACACTTTTACCAGTACCGAAACACTTTTACACACTGTGAATTCTGATGGAAAGGGCGGGTCTAACACACAGGAAGTGCTTGTTGCGGACCCTTGTCAATCAAACTGTTTGGCGGTGGTAGAGTGAGTGGAAGTAAGAGATGAACAGGCGACGTCTAAACCACTTAGAGCTGGAAATGTTAATGAAGGTAAGTGGGCTGTAACGCTAGCTATAGTGGAGAACCAGCTAGCTAGCTTAAAATGGCTGAGAGCTTTTACAGCCCACTGTTTACAGCCCACGTGGTTCAGAGTCGCCTGTTCGTCTCTTTCTCCCGTCTGCTCTTTAAACACTCTAAAGACCTTCACCAAGAGAAACAGAAGTGTGCCAGCTGGATAAAACACGCGCCACAAATGGACTAATCATGCTTTAACGTCATCACCATCCCAAACTCCACCCACTCTACCACCGCCAAACAGTCTGATTGACACTTCCTGTGTGTCGCCTGTTCGACCTCCCCTTTCCGTCAGAATTCACAGTTTGTAAAAGTGTTTCACGTCTTGTAAAATTGTTTTTGCTTTTGTAATTTTGTTTTCTGAACAGCAGCAGCAGCAAGAACTACAGAGAAGCAAGGTATGATAAAGCTTGTTAAGGTGATTGAGGAGATATCTGAGCAGGTGAGCAGGGAGGAATGCTGACAGGACATTAATTTAAATTAAAATGAAAGTGTTTGTGTTACTGCTATAGCCAACTTGTTTATGTCGGTACAGTGTTTAAATAGGAGAAGAGAAAAGAAGAATGAAAGAATAAAAATGTGCAGATTTTATAGAAGGTTATGTTGCACAAAGGGAGTGCTGTGTGTGTGTGTGTGTGTGTACACATGTGTGTGTGTGGGTGCATGTGTTTGTGTGTTGGTGTGTGTGCACATGTGTGTGTTTGTGTGTGTGTGCGTGTGTGTGTGTGTGCATGTGTTTGTGTGTTGGTGTGTGTGCGTGTGTGTGCGTGTGTGTGTACGCATGTGTGTGTGTGTGTTTGTGTTTGTGTGTTGGTGTGTGCATGTGTGTGTGTGTGTGTGTGTGTGTGTGTGTGTGTTTGTGTGTTGGTGTGTGTGCATGTGTGTGTGTGTGCGCTTGTGTGTGATTGTGTGCATAGTAGGAAAACTACAGTTAGAGTTTAAGGTGGACTGGCTATAACCATATCAACTCCCCCTTTTCTCTCTACAGGTTCATATGCTGTACTCTGTAGGGTCTTCCTAGGTCAGTGGGGAGCCTGCAGGTTCCTAAAAGTGCCTAGGTTGCTACCATGTGTATATGAGCCAGGGTAACTTTGTCTGTATATGCATTTATTTATTTATTTATAATGCATCTTGTTACATACTGTATAATTAAAGGAGTGATGGGAGAAACAAGGCTTTCTGAAACTGATTCATTGAAACGATGAGTGTTCCAATGTGCTCAGAACATGTATGCTGGTGCCACTTGCTGGTGTATATACATTTTAATGCCACATACAGTGCGTCTAAAAAGTGAGGAAACACCCATATAAAATGACAACAGTTTGACAGACGGTGATCCAGTTTTAGACACAAGGTGTGGGGGAAAGGAGAAACCTGTTAGGCCATGTTGCCAACATGGCGGCCATCTTGGATTCCACTTTTGAGTTTTTTTAATTGGAAGGCAAATGTGTGAGACGTCAAACTGTTGGAGACTTTCACCTGAAAAATAATGCAGTGCCGTATGTTAATGTAATTATGTTCTTTCTTATGTTAAACCAGTGATTGTCCTTTTGTACAGACGAGCAAAGTGACGGATGGCATTACCCCAAACAGAGCGTGTTGAGATCGCCCCTCAGTTCGGCTGAATGAAGCACACATGTCATAGCAGATGTCAACCAATGTCACCCAAACAGGCCTCCCTTTATAATACGAGTGTCACCCTGTATTTTCATCATTAATATTAATTGTATTGCAATCATCATCTCAAATTTGCCAACAAGATGTAGATCCTAAAATGAAAAAGACACTTTTTTTATATCTACTTTTTCTAATATTTTGAGCACTAAATTACATTTTTGGTATAAATCATAAAATGTTTTAATGCAAGGTGTGTAGTGAACTGGGTGATTTCAGATATTTGGATTTATTTATCTGGGGCAGCAAAACTTCAATAATAATGAAACACACTTGCAGATGAAACAACGGAGGAGAAAGAGAAATGTTCATGAAAAAGAAATAAAGTCAGATTTGAAAGTAGAGAAGAAGAAAAGAGCTGTCACAGAGAGATTGAGGAAGAGACTTCCAGAGTTTAGGGGGCCATGGCACTGAAGGACCTGCCTACCCAGGTGGAAAGCCTGGTGCGTGGGACAGTGAGCAGGTTGTTAGAAGAAGACCTGAGAGAGCTAGAGGGAGAGTTCAGTGGGGTGGAGGGTATATAGGTTATTCAGGGCTTTGAAAGTAAGAAGCAGGATGTTGAACAGTTGAACAGGACAGGTAGCCAGTGTAGCTGAGAGAGGACAGGGGTGAGAGCTCTGGTTCTGAATCTACTCTTGCTTTTGTAAAGACATTACAAGGAGGCCAATGAAGAGGGACTCACCGTAATCAATATGAGATATGATGATGGCATGAACCAAAGTTTGTGCATCATTCTCAGTCTGGAATGGGTGAAAACAAGCAATGCTATGTAAGTGAAAGAAAGCAGTCTTGGTGAGGGAAAAAGGAATGATGGGTTGAGTGAAACAGGTTCAGGTTCAAGCAAAACTTGATATCACTGAATGACTGCTAATTAGCAAAATGTCCTTTGAATAAACATGCTAATATTAAATTAATTTAAACACTGTGTCCACTCACCGTCCACTCTATTAGACACTCCTACCTTGTTGGCCCACCTTGTAGCTGTAAAGTCAGAGACAACTACTCACCTGATGCTGTACAGTTTGTGCTGGTCATCCTCCAATCCAGAGGTCTTCAAACTAGTCCTCAGGACACCCCTGACAGTCCAGAACTTAACTTAGCTTCAGTTCCTTTTTTTATTCTAGCTGTTTGGCTACTTTTATTTTAGCCACCATTTCACTGATATAACAATACACCTACTGGCATACGGGCTCAGGCAGCTCTACCCACTTCTGCACATCTACATCCTGTATACATCTGAGACAATCAGCAGACAGACTTTTATCGTCCAGCTGTCTCTGTTTTAATTCCTACTTTTGTAAATTTCTTCTATGATTATAATTGCACTATCCGGCGCCGCCCAGTGGCGGGTGGCTTCTGTTTCTGAGACTTGGCTCCTCTGGAGGTTTGTTCCCTTCACTATCTTCGGGACTTTTTCCCCGCTTACTGCTCATCAGCCGTCTGGTTTCTGTAAAGCTGCTTTGTTTAAATGGCTATTGTAAAAGAGCGGAACACAAATATATTGTAATGGAAGTAAAATAAATGGAAGTTGAATGGATTCATAAACACGGGCCTGATTTAGTAGACCCTGAGCACATAATCGCCAGAGTGATCTGAAAGCAGTCGCCGGCAATGATTGTCTCGCACAGTTACGGTGAAAGAAGGAATGGTATAGTGTATGCTCTCAGTGACGACTGATTTTGCAATAGAAGGCTCAAGTATGAATGATTATAGTAATATTCAATAAAGTATATGCAAACATTCATAAGGATACAGAGCACATATATAAGCCTTTCATAACATCAAAAACACAGAGACATTTATAAAATATTATAAGCTATTGTATGTTAAAGCTGCCATAGAACACATTTATTCATGATGCGGTTTACATGCCCATTTACACCCTATAATTTGGTCCTAGCAAATTAAATGAGCTGTTTTCCCTTTTTTGTTGAGCTCATTCATAATCTGATGAGCTCTGCTCTGATTGGCTGGTTTACAGGGAGACCCCATAATGATCACACAGAAGCGACATGTCCAAATAGACAGAGGCTGGCAAATAGAATGAACCTCGACATCAACACAAAGTACATTAAACAGCGACAGAATCACACACCATGGCTGCTACTTACAAGTTGCTGTTGGGGTTGTGATGCCAATAAAGGTGGAACCGCTCCTCTCTTCGGTCTCTCTTCAGTCTGAGTGAGGCTGCTCGATATTCTCCAAGGCTTGAGAAAGTGTGAGGCAGTGAAACAAGCAAACTGACAACTTTGAATTAAAGTTGTCTGGGATCTTGTTAAAGATGTGGGCGCTAAAGTTTCTATTTGGCAGCTTGTTTTGTGAATTTTCCACTCCACCTTAATTGATGATGCAGTTACATTATGGGATCTGCACAAACTGAAGGTGAAATAGGACATTCAGTACAGGAGCTGGCAAATAGGAACCCAACTTCACCCCACCCCAGGATTCTGATTGGCTGATTGATCTGTTTTGGAACCTGATGCAGGCATTAAACATGGAACGAATCTGTGAATCTACTAATCAATGTTTTGTTTGTATTATGACCCAACTTGTAGAATGACCCAACAGTGTCCAAAACATGGGCTGAATAACACAAAATGAACCCCTCCTGCCCCTTATATTTGCGCTTGGCCATGGGCCTACGTGCCTCGTTCTTTCTGATACTGTATCTGCGTGTGAAAGAGGGGTCCTGTCACTCACAGCTACACTGGAACCTCTGATTCCTGTCTTTCGCCTCCGGAGGAAGCCTTAAGCTGCAGGCGGTGGAGTTTTCACAGCAATAATGAGCAGATTAAGTGACAGGCCATCCAACTTTACTTTATTTATTTAGGTGGTTATTTAGTTGTTATATCCCAGGCATCCTCCTACAAAGCCCTGAGCAGCGCTGTCATTGACTATCTAGGAATTAAGGTCATGCCCCCACCTCCTCATTGTAATCATAGGCCAGATTCCGTCAAGCTGACAAGATGTACTTTCCAGCAGTGCTGGTGATGTGGCGGGGGAACGACGCCGGTGTCTGGCAGAACACCAGCTCATTTCAGACTGAAGAACAATTTACAGGCAAAAAGTGAGGGGCTGGCGCTGCAAGCGATTCAGACATCGGTGGTTCAGTAGGTGGCGACATCATTGGAAAACTACTGGCCCTCTATAGATCCCAGGTTCTCCGTTTCCACCTCAAGACCCACCTGATAATAATTACAAAGCTATAGCGGCCCACCAGTAAACTAAAATCAACTCCAAGATATGTAGTTAAAGGGCAATTACACTACAGCTCTGGAAATAAATAAGAGACCACTCCAGTTCCTTCTTAAATCAGCATCTCCACACGTACAGCAGGTTCTTAGTGAGGAACAGAAGGTTGGGTTCTAGCTTTACTGGCAGATACAGTGAGCGACTGGTTCATAAGAACAAGGTCAAGCAGCAAACACGCAGGACAACACAGCTACAGACTGGCAGAGGGCCAAAACCCGTCTCTACTGACCGTGATGAGCGCCACCTCATTCGAACGTCACTTAACCACCGTAAGATGACCTCAAGTGACCTACAGAAAGACTGGAGAGCGGTGGCTGAGGTGAAATGCAAAGCGAGCGTGGTTCAAAAAACAGGCTTCTGGAGGCGTCATTAGTGATTTTCTAAATAAACAGATCTAAAATACAATATCAATCAATCAATATTTATTTGTATAGGGCTTTTTACAACTAATGTTGTCTCAAAGCATCTTCACAGAAAAGCAGTTTATATAAAGGAAACGAAAAACACAGAGTCCACGTACAGATGTAGGAAAGGGAATCCGGGTCCAAGCACACCGTGAGCAAGCCAGAGGCAACAGTGACGAGAAGAAACTCCCTTAGAGTAAGAGGAAGAACCTCGAGAGGAACCAGGCTTGAGGGGGGAACCCATCCTCCTCCGGTCAATCCCGGGTGAGGAGAGATAGACAGAGCTAACAGGAAAAGGAGCTCGGAACATCTATCAGATACAGTCTGATTAATCCAGGAGGCAGGAATTGCAAAGATGGAGCCGACCCATAGGTTCTCTGTTTAAGTGAGAGATGGAGTTCAAGATCAGTGCCAGAAACTGGCGGCTCTATTGCAATCATTGTAGACATTGTAGTCATGTTGGGTGATGGACTGGAGAAACCAGGGCAGGAGGCTCATGGTGGAGATGATGCTCAGGTGACTCTAGACGCTCTGGGGGTTCCCATGTGTCAGTCAGGAGAAATGTCGTTCCTGGGCTTATCAAAGAAGAAAAAGGGAATGTGGGGAGAGAGAGAGATTTGATCTGGAATTTGGGAGACGTGTTTCCAGTAGTGTATAGAATAAAACAGAACTGCTCATTTTGGTCCAACACAAACCCAGAAACTGTACAACTAGAGGAACTGATCATTTTCAGGTGGTCTCTTCAATTTTTCCAGAGCTGTATGTCCAAATTCAAACAAGGAAGCTATGAAAGCGCCCCAAGAAACCTCTCCATCAGTGGCTAGCCAGTGGCTATGTTGTCTCAAACTGAAAATGTTTAATAGGTACTTTGATACACATATATTTAAATTCAAACACTTAATATAGCACTACTATGTTCTTATACAAGGGATCTTTCCTGCCCACTACAAACTATTGCCTCCACCAGAGTACAGGCCTATGGACAACTAGAGGATGCTACATGGCCTAGTGGTGGTCTGCCCCCCACATGGTTGAGAAACCCCTCTATAGATGATCTACTGGTACTTAAATTGTTGACAAACGTTCTGGTGATTCTCGGTTGATCATCAACAACACTTCAACTTCAAGTTCAGTTGTGGTTAAAAGAGCTGAATAGATGTTAAAGACAGACTGAGCACCTACAAAGCATCTTCAGTGGGCTATCAAAGCAAAGTGTTCCCCCTGGATTAAGGAAAGGTTCTAGCATGCTTCAACTTCATCTCTGTCTTTCCCATCGTCACATATCATGGATAAAATTTCAATGCATTTCCTACTTGCAAGAAAAAGTCCGAAAAGGTTTTGAGTTGATCTTATTATAATAACAGTCATTGGGCAGGTGCTGGTAGACAGAAAATGTGCTTGTCCACCGCTGACGTGAGGAAAGCTCCACTCAGAGTGAACCCACAAAAAGCCCCTGGACCAGATAGCATTCCTGGCAGAGTGCTCAGAGAATGTGCCGAACAGCTAGCAGATGTTTTTACGGACATCTTCAACATCTCTCTGAGCACCGCAGTCGTCTCAACATGCTTCAAAACCACCACCATCATCCCTGTGCCAAAGAAGTCCACGGTGTCCTGCCTCAACGACTACCGTCCCGTTGCACTCACTCCTATCATCATGAAGTGCTTTGAGAGGCTTGTCATGAGGCACATTAAAGGCCAGCTCCCCCCTTCTCTGGACCCACTGCAGTTTGCGTATCGTCCCAACCGTTCTACAGACGATGCCATCACCACCACACTCCACCTAGCTCTCACCCACCTGGACAATAAAGACACCTACGTCAGAATGCTGTTCATAGACTTCAGTTCAGCATTCAACACCATCATCCCTCAGCACCTGATTGGAAAACTAAGCGTGCTGGGCCTGAACACCTCCCTCTGTAACTGGGTCCTGGATTTCCTGACTGACAGACCACAATCAGTCAGGATAGGTAACAACATCTCCGGTACCACCATACTGAGTACCGGTGCCCCCCAGGGCTGTGTGTTAAGCCCACTGCTGTTTACTCTGCTAACTCATGACTGTGCTGCGAAGTACAACACAAACCACATTGTGAAATTCGCAGATGAGACAGCATACAGAGAGGAGGTGCAGCGGCTAACGGACTGGTGCAGAACCAACAACTTGTCTCTGAATGTTGACAAAACTAAAGAGATGGTTGTTGACTTCATCTCAGTGTGAGGCGACCACGCCCCCCTGAACATCAACGGCTCTGTTGTGGAAATTGTCCAGAGCACAAAGTTCCTCGGCGTCCACATCACAGAGAACCTCACGTGGTCCCTCAACACCAGCTCCATAGCCAAGAAAGCCCAGCAGCACCTCTACTTCCTGCGGAGACTGAGGAAAGCTCATCTTCCTCCTCCAATCCTCACCATGTTCTACAGAGGGACTGTGGAGAGCATCCTGAGCAGCTGCATCGTCGCCTGGTTTGGGAATTGCAATGCCTCAGACCGCAAGACCCTACAGCGAATAGTGAGGACAGCTGAGAAGATCATAGGGGTCTCTCTCCCCTCTGTCGCAGACATTCACACCACACGCTGCACCCGTAAGGCCATCAGCTTTGTGAAGGACCCCACTCGTCCCTCACACGGACTTTTTTTTACTGCTGCCGTCTGGCAGAAGGTACAGGAGCATCCGTGCTGTCACTGCGCGGTTCTGCAATAGCTTTGTCCCACAAGCAGTCAGACTTTTAAACAACAGAGACTGAACTAAACCCCCCCCTCCCCCCACGACCCAGAGCATTTTAAATCTGTCTGCATCCTATTTATCTGATTTATACATTCCACACTTTACTACCTCAGTGCTGTGTTTCATGGTCCATGCGTGTTGTATACTGTCTGCATATTACGTCACAGCATGTTACATTTCTATGCACCTTCTATGCACCTTATTACCAATACCTACCTGCTAAATATCTACGCACCTTATTACCAATACCTACCTGTTAAATATCTACGCACCTTATTAACCAATACCTACCTGCTAAATATCTACGCACCTTATTACCTATACCTACCTGCTAAATATCTACGCACCTTATTACCGATACCTACCTGCTAAATATCTACGCACCTTATTACCGATACCTACCTGTTAAATATCTACGCACCTTATTACCGATACCTACCTGCTAAATATCTACGCACCTTACACTCATTACCTCTACTCAGAACTGAGTCATATTTATTGTATTTATTGTACTGTCTTGCACGTTGCACTTTCTGCAGTCTGTCCTGTACTGTTTTGTTTTTGTCTGTACTGTATTGTTTTTGTCTGTACTGTATTGTTTTTGTCTGTACTGTATTGTTTTTTGTTTTCGTTTTGTTCCATGTGGCACCCTTGTCCTGGGAAAAACGTAATTTCATTTCACTGTGTACTTGTACAGAGCTAAAATGACAATAAAAGCCACTTGACTTGACACTTGACTGGACTTGAATAACTGCAGTTAGTGAATATAATAAAATCATAGAGTTTTGTCACTGGAAGCATCCGCTCAACGTTTGAACAGATTAATCAAACGAGGCCTGAAAACTGCCGTTCTTGGACAAAGACCCAGATTGAATTCCTACTTCGTCACCAGGATGGACTTCAAAGACATTTGTCTTGGCAATCAAAACAAAGCCCTTAATGAATCTCATTAACATGAAGAGACCAAAAGCCAATCCAAAGCGAACCTAATCAACCTCGTTAAAGTCGTTAAAGTTACTTGCGTACAAATGATGTTATTTTGCTATTGATTTGAGGGAATAATTTACCATGAATATTTTTTAATGACTAATTTCAATTGATAATTAAAGTATTCATAATAACACAGAGACTAATTGCTTCAGATTTATTCCATTAGCTCTGATGAGCTGGTAACCGTGTTTCAATTAGTATGCTAATGGAAATGTGCTCTTTCCAAAGGTAAAAATGACTTCATGGTAGACTTCAAATCTGAGCAATATGTTAAACTGTAATAATGATGTGAAACCTTTATTAAGTTATTAGGACTCATTAGCCTGGACCCCATTGGCAAAAAGAGTATTCTGTTGTTAGTAAAGCATATTCAAATATGCAGTTCTGATATACTTCAGTGTAGACACATTGGGATAAAGCCTCAGCAGGCCTCGTTTTGCCGTATTGCCATTGTCACTTATGTTAGCATCAAGCTATCGTAGGTTACTTTAGTAGAGTTTGAATACAGTAGCGAGTCGGGTACTTAAGGTAGCATCAAGCTATCGTAGGTTACTTTAGTAGAGTTTGAATACAGCAGCGAGTCGGGTACTTAAGGTAGCATCAAGCTAACGTAGGTTACTTTAGTAGAGTTTGAATACAGTAGCGAGTCGGGTACTTAAGGTAGCATCAAGCTAACGTAGGTTACTTTAGTAGAGTTTGAATACAGTAGCAAGTCGGCTACTTAAGGTAGCATCAAGCTAACGTCTGTTACTTTAGTAGAGTTTGAATACAGTAGCAAGTCGGGTACTTAAGGTAGCATCAAGCTAAGGGAGATTACTTTTAGCGGAGTTTAATCAGGCCGTGAACCAGAACAACACTTATGCTTAAGTCCCGGATTTTGCAATGTAAGTGATTCCTTCACTTATTCTGATGTAAATCACGTCTAAAATTAATTTTAATTAAAAAATAATTTTGTTTTTTTTTCTGCAAATTAGCATACAGCTATACATTTTATATAAGGCATAAAACAATAATGTAATTTTCTATGTTCATTTTTTTCCCCTTTTAAATAAATCTCAATGTTTTGTTTTTACTTGTAAAATTTAGATTTGTCTTTTTGACTCTCACTTTCTTTCTGATAGAAGCATGTGCATAGAAACATGAGATCTGTTCTCTTCATGACAAATTAACCACTGTTTAAGTAACTATTTTTATATAGATTTTTGTTTGTTTGTTTGTTTGTTTGTTTTGTCTGTTTGGTTTTTCTTCCCCAGGCTGATTGGCAAACTCATTAATTCATTCCTGCATGCTCCTGAATCAGCAGTACATCTTATCATAAAATGTTGAATTTCTAGAAAAAGTTTTAGAAGAAAAAGCACCAGTTTTATACGTTATTAATTTAGTAAGTCAGTAATTTCTCTATGAATGGCTGTTCTATTGTGCATGTACAGGGTGAACAAACATCATATTCTTTGTTTTTCTGTCCTTTAGTTCTATATGGAAATAACCTTAGCCAACAGTGCCATACTTTCAGAAATGTACTTTAAGTATATTATAAGATAGCATATTTTATTAAATCAATGAAATTCTGAGCTCCATTTTGCTAGTGTAATAATTATTTTACAAACGTTTGTAAAAACATAAGCACTGTTTTTGAAGAAATCCAGCAACACACGACAGATATGGTAAACGTGTTTGCAGAGTAAAGTCACTAGTGTCAAATAAACTCCTGCTCCGAGATTAATGGCTTTGGAGAAAAGACTTTTATTTTGAATTCTACAGGTGTAAATTCAACACTGGTGATTTTACTTGGAATGCTCCAAAGAAATGATGAGAATTTGGATATACAAATACAAAACTTGATTAAAAAAAGAGAGAGAAAATATAGAACAAAAAGACACACATGTTAAATGTTTATAAACACAATAAACAGAAAACACTGAGGTCGTGTCCACATATAACCGGATACTGTTAAAAACATTTTTTTCTCTCTGACCGGGTATTTTGTCCAACTAAAAAATTTTGGCTTTTGGCTAATTGAATTTGGCTTTACATTTTTAAATAATACTGTAGCGCAGAAACTCCCATGTTTTAAAGGAGGTGGCAACGCTATACTACAAATACTAAAATTTCTCTGTGATTCTAAAAATATCAAAATTTTGTTTCTCCAAAATGATAACGTTACAGGAGAAGAAAAAAAAAACAATAAAAATGCTTTTATGGTAAGTCTCATGGAACCAGACTTTTTTTACAAATCATTTTTGGTCCCTTCTTTTAGTCAATTCACCATAAAATTCTCTGGCAGGCAGGAATGGGGCTTTAAATTAGTGTGAACTATTGAATTTCAGTGGCCTGCAAATCAAAGCCACCATTTTATTAGACAATCTTCACTCCAGCATTGCACTACAATGTATCTTTGGGGCTATGTGCATGCATTTGACTTCAAATTTATGGGAATTTCCAACCTTCAGTGGCCTGGAACGATCATCTAGGGAAAAAAAAGTCTTTTTCGCTCGAAAATGGAGAAAAAAATGTTTTGTAAAATATCCAGGTTCATGCAGACGAGGCCTCAGAGTATTGCACAAATGCTCAAGTGGCATTTTCCTTCATTCTGTCTCTGTTGATAAATCATGATAAGCCCCTTTTTGACCGTTCTTCCACAAGTTCATATTCTCACATAAACAGATATACACATCAAACAAACAATATTCTTCAAATCACGATCACTACACTCACATGAAACTGTCTTCTCAACTGCTGTAAAGTAAGGTACATGAAGGAACGATGCTTGGTTCAGGTTAGCCGGTGTGAACTGACCTAATCTCTTAATGCTGCCCACTTTATAAAACTTAATAACAAGCGCAAAACACAAATATCCTTCATATTGTCGCTGTCATAAGAAAACCTGGTTAAACTTTTTAGATTTTTGTTACAGCATTTGGAAATGCCAGCTGCCATGACAAACACAAATTTTGAAAAATGCACCAAAATATAAATTAACCAATTAAAAAATATAAATTAACCAATTTAAAAATATTAATTAACCAATTTAAAAATAAGTTAACCAATTAAAAAATATACATTAACCAATTTTAAAATATACATTAACCAATTTAAAATTATAAATTAACCAATTTAAAAATATACATTAACCAATTTAAAAATATACATTAACCAATTTAAAATTATAAATTAACCAATTTAAAAATATACATTAACCAATTTAAAATTATAAATTAACCAATTTCAAACTTTCTTCTGTGAGGCTACCATTTGGGACATTTTCTTAAAACAGCGACAGGATATTCATTTCCAGGGGGGTTGATGCCAGTTGACTACTGAATATAGGGCTAACATTGGTGGTTTATTAAAGCAAAAGGTCTTAAAAGGTGCCAAAAAGGCTCAATGAGAAAAAAACAAATCTCACATTTATACATACAGTTTATAACAGGTTCACTTGTGCGGTACAACCGCTTACAAACCTCTATGTCATTTACATTGCGAAGTCCGGCTTACAAACACAACATTAATATGAACATAATCAGGGTTATGACAATACTAATGAGGAAATATAGCAATATAACAATAACCAGGATAGTTTAACAGTAACCAAGAGAATAGTTTTTAATTTTATATTGAAAAAAATAATAATTTTATGTTCACTGCTGGTTGCACATTCAAGGAATAGTTCAGCGTTTTTCAGTCAATGTGACCATTAAGTATGAGACCGTTCTTCTTTCAGGAGATATCTCTTAGGAGATAGAAGATAACGTGCTTGCGCAAGAAAGGAAAAAGTCAAAGGACATGGGACTACCTTCCAAACACCTGGAAGACCAAAACAGCTCTTTCATCTTTGAGAGAGAGGAGAACATGAAGCTCCACTCCTGCTTCAGATCTGAAAACACTGAGAGGTGTTTCTGTCCATCCTTCCACTGTGAGAAGACAGCTCTATGGTATGGAAGGATGTCCAGACCTCAGCATCACTACATGTTTGGGATTACGTGGATGGTGAGAAGCAGAAAGTGCTAAACCAGCTTCTAAGACTGAACTTTGGAGGTGTGTCTCTTTGAGAAACTGAAAGCGAGTCTCCTGAAAAGAAAGGAAGCTCTAATAAAGGTAAAATGTGGACACGCTAATTTACAGCTGAAAGATGAATCACTTATTATATCAACATCACAATTTGAAAGAGCTGCAATTTTATTTCCTACATTGCTAAATAACTGACAGCCTGGCACACTACCTTCAGCGGTCAAGCCACAGATCATAAAAAAACGGGCATGCTGGCCTTATTGGCCTAAAACTGGCCTGGAGGCCAATTTGTAGAAAATAACTGTAATTTAAATTAGAATATCTGCCCTAATAGCTCAGTCCTACACTAAATACTAAAAATGTAATATTATATTTAGCTGTTGAGGCTTCTGTGTAATTCTCTGTTCATGTTTTTGTTGTTTTTCTCTAAGCTAAAAATTAATACGCTGTATTTAATGGCTGGTGTTAACTGACCTAATCTCTTAATGCTGCACACCTTATAAAACTTAATAACAAGCACAAATATCCTTCATATTGTCGCTGTCATAAGAAAACCTGGTTTAACTTTTTAGATTTCTGTTACAGTATTTGGAAATGCCTGCTGCCATTTCAGTTTACATTTGGACAAACACAAATTTTGGAAAAATTCACAAAAATATACATTAACAAATTTAAAACTTTCTTCTGTGAGGCTAGCATTCTGGACATTTTCTTAAAACAGCGACAGGATATTCATTCATGTCTCTTTGAGAAACTGAAAGCGAGTCTCCTGAAAAGAATGGAAGCTCTAATAAAGGTAAAGTGTGGACATGCTAATTTACAGCTGAAAGATGAATCATTATTATATCAACATCGCAATTTGAAAGAGCTGCAATTTGTAGAAAATGCAGCTCTTTCAATTTAAATTGCAATCACAATACTGGTCAGAAAAATTAGAATATCTGCCCTAATAGCTCAGTCCTACACTAAATACTAAACATGCAATATTATATTTAGCTGTTGAGGCTTCTGTGTAATTCTCTGTTCATGCTTTTGTTGTTTTTCTGTAATGCTAAAAATTAATACCTTGTATTTAATGGCTTTTCTGGCTGGAAATGAAAGAAAATAATGAGCCTCTGACTTTGCACAGTACTGTTTTAGCTGCTTGTATATAGTGTACAGACAGTTACCAAGAATAATCATTTTGGTGCATTTCCTGGTATATAGAAAATCAAAATCTGTTCAAAATCTAATTATAATAGAAACCAATGAGCAGTTCCATGGATTCTGTCAGTAACATACTGCTTTGCTAGTTTTTGATATAGACACATATTCCAACTCCTAATTGACAGAATTCATCAACGGCCCAACAGCGTTCAAGTTTTCAGTACAGGGAACTATGGGTTGCACAACATCAGATTTTTTTAAGTCGACAGTTACGTGATGAAAGCCATGTGGATGTTGCCTAATCACTGATTATGTTATGAGTGAATCCACAGGAGAATGGAATGATTTACAACAAGCAACTTTAAAAATCTTTGACAAAGCCAAACTCCACGGGTCAACAAGGTCACTAACCATCAGGGAACCACAGATATGGACCCCAGATTCTCGTAAATATGTGTCCAATTTAGGCGGCCTTGCTGAGATAGTCATCCATAGTCGTAAACATGTGATCAGCGACTAGTCATCATCAAGCTTACAGTGCCCCAAGCAGTATGGCTGACAAGTCCACGATTCCGTGCAACCCCTACAGGGAACCACACTGAATTGACTGTTCTTGGTAACTGACCATATGATTTAGGAGCGTCTGACCGAGATCAGGCTGAAAAACGCTTCAGTATTCCTGTAATCAAGATTCAACAGATGCTTATCTCCTTCTTTGGTAAGTCAAACTACACAGCGTTTACAGTAGCACATCTATTGCAACACAGTGGCACAACTCCTGTAGCCAAACATTCACAGAAAACAGTAAGAAAAGGAATAACTAATCAAAGCTACTTCGTTTTTAAGGTGTTTGACTCTCTAGATCAACCCATTGTCGAGCAGACATGTAACACTCTACATAAATTAAGAGGTAGCCTTTTCCCAAAGTTTTCCTTAAGTGTGAGAGGCAGCCTTCGTGCTCAGTCTTACAAAACTACGCACCAGAAACCCGTTTCAGGTTTCTCAGGATATTTTTGGTTGACTTGTTACAAACTGCTACTTGAATGGAAGTGTGGAATTCAGTGCACTGCCCCCTGCATGTGCGACCTCAGACCTTGTTGTGCTGTAATTGGCGGTGACAGAGGGGCAAAACGGCCCGTCTTTTAAGGCTCCCCTGAGTCGACCTCGAAGTTTTTTTTTTTGGTTCGTGGAATCTTATTGTGCCTCCATCCGAGAGGCGCAATCTGTTGAAAAGAATGCGACGAATTTCCTGTTAGTTCTTGGGGGATATGCTTTGTTTTTCCTGTCTCAGGGAGCCAAGGTTTTTTTTTTCCTTTTTTCTTTTTTTCCTTCTTCTTCTTTTTTTTCCCTGCTGACTTCCTGTCGCTGGGTGGCTGGAGAAGGGGGGAGTTATAGGTCCTAGTTCTGGGTTACCCCTGCTGCCCCTCACCCCAAAACCCTCGCCCCTGGGTTGCTACAGTGTTTGGTTTAGAGAGAGAGAGGAGGAGGATGTTTGTGTCCCTCTCTATGGATGGACTGATGAATGGATGGATGGATGGATGAACGGATGGATGGGGCAGTAGAGCAGATGAGTTGGTGGGCTCAGTTCAGGCCATGCTGCTAGTGGGTGTGCTCTGGGTGCTGCCCATGCTGCCATTGGCACTGCTGTTCTCAGACGGAGAGGGGTTAGTTGGCACTGGCCGACGCTTGGTCAGAGTACATGGACATCCTGAGATAGAGAGAATGAGAAAGAGAGGGAGGGAGAGAGACAACAAAACAATTCAGTTCTGTTTGCTAATATTTTTATTTGTAAAGCACTAAATGACTCTGAACATCAACAAATCTGCCTAATATTATCAGGAAATAATCCCACTGTGCCTCAGAGCTAGTATACACAATTTTAGGCTTGTATTCTGATTGATTTCTGAGATATCAAGGTTTTAAAGGTGTTAATTTTTTTGCAATGGGATTTTAATAGGTCACAGCTTTTGAACTATTGATGAAAATTTCTGATTTATTTTTTTTTGGTTTAATTAACTTTTTTTTGTATTTTTTTTCTTTAACTAGCTACTAGGTGCCTTTTTATTTGAGTTCATTTATTTCATTTATTTATTTTAGTTGCACAAGAGCAATCTTGTGCAATCTTCTCGGATCTTTTTCAAATTTTGGTATATATTACTCATATTATAGTACACAATTATGTAATTTCCTTATGATAATAAAACCTTGGGATTTATGCGCTACTAAAAGCAATTTGATAATGCTAACTAATTAAATAATATGATAGAAATTTTACCAATTTTACCAAGTCATACAAATTTTTTGAATACAGATTTTTGATGCTCAACACACCACACAACAAAGAATAATCCCTGAAAATTTCATACATTTAGCATCAAAATGAAAAAAGCTATCACTAATCCAAATTTACACCGTCTTATATAGGCAAAAATTAAGACAGCGACTATTTTGAGCATGTATATCTTAGAAATTAAAGACTAAAATTTAGTTCACAATGAAACAGTCATTATTTCATAAAAATATTGGTCAGAAACGTTCTTAAATTTGGTCATTTGAGGTAAATGTATACCTTAAATGTATATTTTTCTATATGTTAAATGTGTTACATTTTATGCTAAATATTTTTTTTATATGAGAACATGCACTGTAAAATCTGAAAATGTTTTGAGATTTTAACTGATGTAAGAAATTTTGTTTATCTGCACTAGCATTTTTTAATAAATATTTATTTAAGTTGAATAAATTAACAAAATTAATGACTAGAATAGTTACAATGATTACCATGTTTTACAGTATAGGTAATGTGCTCAGGCTATGACACAGGCCAAACATGCATATATATATATATATATATATATATATATATATATATATATACATATTTGGCATAAATATACAAAAACCGCCTGAAGATCAGTATCTTTGCTGGCAATGCTAGCCCGAGGCGAGGCAGGAGCGTGGCAGATCTCAGAACAAGAAAACAGATGCTGTACAGTTTCCTCATAAAGCAGATGCTATCTTTCTCTCAGAGTACGGAAGAAGGCTGTGGTGTTAACTGCTACGGTCACGGTCCATCCTGCCCTGTGTCGTTCTTTACCTGAGAGAAAGGTCCCTGTAGAGCCTATACCCAGAGCAGCAGGATATCCTGAAACATGCAAACGCAGAAAGTTACAGTTCCATGGACATAAACACGTACACTCTCACTTACATGTGTCTCTCTAGCTTTACCAACATAGTCACTGATAGAGGTCAGCCAGCAACTCAGCACTGCCTGATAATTACTGCTGTTTTTATAAAATTACAGTTATAATTAGTGTACTGTAATTCTGTACTGAAAAAAAGTTAGGTATGAATTTAACTGAAACATGTACATCATCTCAGCAAAATAAAATTCTTCAATTCAAAATCACATCAATTCAATTCACTTCAAAACCACATCAATTCAATTTTTTCTTTTAGTTATATCTAGTGTACTAAGTATGGAATCACTTGATATAATAATAACAACTGATGTTATTTTATTTGGTGCTGATATATACAGACTACGGAAGATCTTTTTAGATGTTTTACTCAATATTTGCTTTATTATTATTATTATTATTTTCATTTTTCATCAAAAAGATAAAGCTAAAAATGTAATAATTATCTACAACTTTTACAGCTTCCTATGAATGATCTGACTTGAATATTTGGGCTCCTCTGTTAAGATGACATACTTTGAATTGAACTGAAAACACATTTAAATATGGCATTTTCTAAGACTTTTATTGGACAAACTCTATTGATTTACATAACTTCTTGCTAAATATGTAAATGAAGAAAATCAACAAGTAAACATTTAAAATTTGAGGAGCCCGAATACTTCCACATGACTGCAGCATTTTGGTTTTAACTTTATTGAAAACTGTGGAAACCTTAATAATCATGGTGCTGGTATATGTGATATATGTGACTAATGCTGAAATGATGTACAAGTAAATTCAACACAGAACTTTTTCCAGAACAGTCGCTGCTCCCAGACCTTTTTTTTTAAATGGGAGCAAAAACTGATTTTTCAGTTTTAGGGATAAAAGCGAGGAGAACAGGTTCAGAAGCAGCAGCAAGTTTCTGTCTATACAGTCGAACTTTGAATAAAAGAAGGCCATCATTTTTACTTAACTGTTTCATCTTATTTCTAGTGGCAAATCATCTCGAGGCTTGTTTAGGTCGCCCTCGCCGCACTTTAGGCCTCTTCCCTCATAAGCTAAAGGAGCAGAGATGACGCCTGCTCAAACACTCTACCAAACACGGCTTTTCATCACAATCCGTTACTATTAAACATGCTGCACTGCTGTGAGCTGATGATCAAGCGCTGACCATTACCTGTTCGGATTTTGATGAACCAGAGGGTGCTGATGAGCAGGACTCCGATGAGAAATCCCCCGAAGGCGATGCCCAGGACGGACGGGAGGCCAAACTCAAAACATGAATCTGAAACACCAACAATCAGGGGGTGAATTATTTACTTCAGACAGACAAGATCTGAGTATATGATTATCATAATATTTTAATCCAAGCCAGGTTTTCCACACAAGGCCCCTTCCCCATTAATGGCCACTCCTCTCTCTCTTTATAAGTATCCAGTTTCCATTTCATCCCATTTTAACAAATTCCAACAAAAATATTACATGCTGGTATGAATAAGCAAGGGTGCACAGTGTCACTGATGGACAGCATCATTATTTTTTTTTGGGAGTTTGGAGACCTCTCTGGTGGAATTATGTAATTGCACGCAACTGTGAAAGGACTTTTTGAGAAGTTGGTTGTGCTTTGGACCCCCACGAGCAAATGTATAACAAAACTGCAACGTACGGTAACAAAAGCCATCAGGATAACACTCCATCACAGTGTTAATATACGCACTTCTAGTTATCGTTTTTGATGGTTTTCATTCAGATTCAGTAACAAAATTTACAGTATAATTACAGTACATCACTGACTGCTAGTTACATTACTTTCACAGTAATTTACTCCATATTACCAGTAAATAACAGTAAAATAACAGCTGTATACTGTGATTACAGTCCCCTATGCCACAAGATTACTGTGATATAGCTGTTATTCTGTTATACATTTACAAATTGTGTATCTCCAAAATGCTAACTTTGCAGAAGAGGAAAAAAAATCTACTTAATTTTTAATGTACGTTAATGGAACAAGCCTTTTCGTCATTTGCCAATTTTCTTTTGGTCCATTCGTAATGAATTTTACACACAATGTAAAGAAATGCTTTACATTTTCAACTTGTCAAAAACTGAAAATTTGTTGTACTGGTAGGGGGTTGGTTTGTACTGGAAGTAGTTTTGGTTGTACTGGGAAGGGTTTTGGTTGTACTGGTAGGGGGTTGGTTTGTACTGGAAGTAGTTTTGGTTGTACTGGGAAGGGCTTTGGTTGTACTGGTACAGGGTTGGGTTGTACTAAGAAGGGTTTTGGTTGTACTGGGATGAGTTTGGGTTGTACTAGAAGGAGTTTAGGTTGTACTGGGAAGAGTTTGGGCTGTACTAGAAGGAGTTTAGGTTGTACTGGTTGGGGGTTGGGTTGTACTGGGAGGGTTTGGGTTGTACTGAGAAGGGTTTGGGTTGTACTTGGAGGAGTTTGTGTTGTACTGGGAGGGTTTGGGTTGTACTGGGAGGGGCTTGGGTTGTACTAAAAGGGGCTTCAGTTGTACCAGGATGAGTTTCAATTGTAGTTGTGGGGGGGCGGGGGGGTTGGATTGTACTAGAAGGATTCTGGGTTGTACTCAGAGAGGTTCTGCATTTACTGGGAGGTGTCTTGGTTGTACTGGGAAGAGTTTGGGTTGTACTGGGAGTCTTGTGGAGGCAGGTGCATTTAAACTGCTACGACATGTGTCCGATATGCCAGTGTGACCAGGCGTAAATGGGGTCTATGTTCTACAATGATATTGCCCATCCCTACATGGTGACATCCATACTGAGAAGGCAGTCATACAGGACACCTAGGACTACTTCTACTAGCTCCCCTGATTTATCGCTATCCTTTCCGCACTCTATCTCCTTTCTGCACACCAAGGAGGAAGGTGATGGTCGATAGTGCTTTGTTTTCATTGCTGCAGTTGCGTCTGCCTTGCTTCTATAGAGTGACTACGTGCTCTTGGACTCAAACCTTCTTCAGAACAATGAAGATTCAAATGTTTACCAAAAACACCAGAGAGCACTAGAGAATGGCTCCCAGGGGCTTTGAGAAGAGTTTGCTTTCCGTGCCTTGTATCAGGTCTGTTTTATTTTACAACCTCCCCCCTCCCTTCCCTAACAACCGCATGGCCAAAGTGACTTCACGAGACATCGCAGTTATTTGCGTTCCGAAAACTCAAAGCTGAGCAAACAGAGGCAGGAAGTGCTGAAGCAGGTGGCTGCAGGGAGATGAACTCCAAGTCCCAGCAGCCCCTCCAAACAGGATGGACAGCTCTGGGGGAGTCAGTTCCTGGCTGAACCCCACCCCCAAGGTGATGGAAGCTTATGAATTATTGCTAGTTACTGGTAGTTATTGTTATTCAAAAATTATGACATATCTATAAAAATGGAGGAAAATACGGAGAAAATTTACCTGCTGGTCAACCAACATGATCAAGCTGGATGACCAGCTAAACCAGCACTAGACCAGCACTATACCAGCTTAAACCAGCTTGAAAGGCATACTGGCTTGTGCTTTTTCTTCAGCAGGGTTAAAGATTAGCATGTTTTAAATGCTAACCTACTTTTTTCCCATCAGTGAGCATGCCAGAAACGACACAGGCAAGTCTATTAGAGATTACTTAACAGGTCAACACAGTTTGAGGCAAATATATAATCGTTTAGGCATGCAGTTAGCACCATGCTAACTGGTGAATAATTAGCTTCTATTCCTTGTAACCTACATTAGCTTTGTGGCAAAGCATTGCAAAGCTAAACAAGCTAATTTCAGGCACCAAACATGACTTTAACTATCAGCAGCTATGCTTCAGATATCCCATTAGCATAGACTATATTGCCAAAAGCATTCGCTCATCTGCCTTCACACGCTTATCAACTCGAGTGACATCCCATTCTTAACCCATAGGGCTTAATATGAAGGCCTGGCTCACAGTCTCCACTTTCATTCTTCCCAAAGGTGTTCTATTGGGTTGAGCCCACCCGACTCGGATGCAGCTGCTCGGCCATGTAAACCCATTCCATGAATCTCTCTACACACCGTTCTCGAGCTAATTTGAAGGCCACGTGAAGTTTGAAGGTCTGTAGCAATTGACTCTGCAGAAAGTTGCCGACCTCTGTGCACTATGCGCCTCAGCATCCGCTGACCTCGCTCTGTCGTTTTACATGGCAACCACTTCCTGGCTAAGTTGCTGTCGTTCCCAATCGCTTCCACTTTGGTATAATCCCAACTGGCAGTCGACTGTGGAATATTTAATAGGGAGGAAATTTCACGACCGGACTTGTTGCACAGGTGGGACCCTATCACGGTACCACGCTGGACTTCACTGAGCTCCTGAGAGCGACCCATTCTCTCACTAATGTCTGTAGGAGCAGTCTGCATGTCTAGGTGCTCGGTTTTATACACCTGTGGCCATGGAAGTGATTGGAACGCCTGAATTCAATGATTTGGATGGGGAGTCAATACTTTTGGCAATATAGTATATTCTTTTGGTACAGACTTATTTTGTCCTTTGGCGCTTGTCCTTTTTAAACACTGTAATGATGCAGAACCCAAACAATGTAAATATCGAAAAAAAATAGGTGTTGTAGATTGTAGGTAAAATGGAGGACAACTTGAGTCTATGAGCTAACCACGGCGGCCTGTGATGCTCATTTTTCTGGCCAAAGAGTAAAAGCCCTCATTATAAAAACAATCTGAGCTGAACACGAGAGTGAAAAACAGAAAGTGAAAAACAGGCGCGGCAAGTCTTGCCCATTCGTGATTCAAACCTAGCGCCAGAGCGACGAAGCCACATCCTCCTGTGGGTCTAAAATTGAGAAAGTAGCAGGAAAAAATAAGCCGCGGGCCAAGACGAGAGTTTTTGTGAGCGTAGCAAAAACACGACCTCGTGTCAGGCTCCTTTTCCAGGCATTTCTTTTTTTTTATGGTGCAAAGTGAAATATAATGGGCTTCCCTCCTGGCGGAGGAATGCGTGGCTCATTCCTGACTCATCTGCCCGGGGACTCTCTTCCCCCTTTGAAGAGCAACACCTTCCCCTCTTTGTGCGTGGCTGACAATAGCGGCCATTGCCCCGTGTTTGGACGGCCACGCGCGCCGGACCTTGGACACAATAAATCCCCCACTGGCTCATTATTTCTGATTGCGGCCACAAGGTCAGCTAACAGGCCTTCCTATGAACCACCCCCCCCCACACACACATCCTGACCTCATCTCCATGACCACTGTTTACGTCAGTAGCTGCACTGAGCACGAGCCTTGGCCGGACCTGCTTGGAATACTTCAGTCTGGAGAGTCATGCTGTTTGAGGTCCAAGACAATAAGGTGTCATCCTGTTGTTGGGGTCGTAACGAGTGTAGTTTTGCTGTTTTCTGGAGCACATTTTATTTTCATGGTCCTCTACAGCTTCCTACAAAAGCCTCCCCTAATGTTTGGGGTCTGAAGTTTGCTTGTTTAGCTGTGTACTGGAGCTACGAGGCTAACGAAAGCTAGTACCACCAATTAGCACGATGCTAACTGTATTTTCAACTCAAACTGTGTTGGATTGTTAAATAATCTCAAAAGGAATTGCATTATATGGTTTCTGCCATTTTTAGTAGCCCCCCTACAAAAGCCTCCCCTAATGTTTGGGGTCTGAATTTTGCTTGTTTAGCTGTTTAGCTGTGTACTTGTTTAGCTGTGTACTGGAGCTACGAGGCTAACGAAAGCTAGTACCACCAGTTAGCACGATGCTAACTGCATTTTCATCTCAACTGTGTTGAGTTGTTAAATAATCTCAAAAGGAATTGCATTATATGGTTTCTGCCATTTTTAGTAGGCAGTATGCTCAAAACCAAATATATAAAAAATATCCAATATTACAATACATTAATTTCTACTAATAAAGACATTTAGATGCTTATGTAAACCTACTTTTGCAGGTGAGCAATGGTTTATTTAGTCTGAGATATCACTTCAGTTTTTACTTAGAAGCATTTTAAGCACAAATAACTCTGAAACATTAAATAGTAATTAATAGTAAATAAGTAATTAATTATAAATAGTAAAATTAAAAATGAGCAATATGTAGATAAAGTCACTATTGCTTTCCAACACTAACATCAGTACTAAATGTTGTTTCACGTCTGAATTACTGCTAGGCCGAAGTTAGCTTCTAATTGATCATTGTTTCCCCCCCAGGTTTCCTTTCCACCTTAAATGGAGCAGCGGTTACATGTACAAGCACCTGAATGTAACTGCTGCACCATTTAAGGTGGAAATTGGAGTAAAACTAGGCAACTAGTATTTCCCACTAAGAGAATCCTTTAGCGGCTCTATAGCTCAATTATGTTTATTTTATTCAAACTAATGACAGAATGATCCATTATTTCGCTACCAAAACAATCATAACACTACCAAAACTTTACCAAATGTTTCAGGAGTGATTGTTTTAGCTTATGCCTGTGAGCAGAACTCAAAAACCCTAGTGAGTACATGACTAGCAAACACAGCTTTGAACAGCTGCACATACATGAAACCATCATATTTTTCATCACAACACAAATAAAAGCAGTGACAAATTTCAGCAGGGACAAATTTAGCTAATTTCAAGCAACAAAAAAAATATGCTGGCTAGAACACGGCTAGCAAACACAGCTTTTAACAGCTTTAACTGCAGAACATGGGTCTCAGTAGTGACAAAAGCTTCCACACCAATTTTCAGACTTTGGGACACATTTACTTCAAAACAATGGGATCTAAGTGATCACCATGTGGCCATGAAGGGGCCGAGATGCATTCTCCCTTCCTGCTCTAAAATGCAGGGGGATGGCTAAAATAAGCCTGCGCTTATGGACTAAAACTCTTTGTGTTTGGGCAGTGACATGAAAATGAGGGACAGCAATCTAAATCTTTTAACCTTAAAAAAACAAATTACAAAGTAATGAAGAAATTAAAAAATTAAAAACAATTAAAAACACAAAAAGTAAATATTATTTTATTTTTACAAGTGTAAATTTAGGGGTTAGGATTTGGGATAGACACCTCCCATTAGAAAGTACTCTATAAATGATTACTGTGTATATATATTTTGTTTATTACTATCTTTATTGATGCGTCAGGATTAAACAGGTCATGACATTGTACGTATCTGTACTCACTCTGTTGCGGAGAGTGCGTCTGGATCACCTGCACGCTCCTCTTAACCGGCACAGGTTCTGTACAACCCTGAAAAACAAACAAACGAACAGAAAAATGAATAAATAATTAGCATATGTTACATATCGGAACATAATTACAACATACATCAGTTTCTAAGAAGATGCGTGTTTCTGAATGGGAACGAATGAATCTCTCTTAATTCAGCTCCGTTGGGCCAAACAGCGGACACGACCAGTCTTCATTTTTCACTATTCCACACTGCAGAGATAATTGTTTGCCTTTGACTGGTCAGTGGGCGGCCATAATTCTTGTATAATGGCCACTGATTAATGCGCGCTAGGCTTGTTAATGATGTGTGCATTAATAAATTCACTCTCAGAGCCCCTGAGCACACTCGAAAATTTCATGCACTGTGGAAAAAGAGGTGTGGAAGAATGTGTGGCTCTAAAAGGAGCCAGAGTGCTCTCTCTCCTAACAACCTGGCTGAAAGCAGGGACGGCCAGAGCACTCCAAAACAGTTAGCACTTCAAAACAAACTACTTCATGGAGGGGCCACCTCAA
>CM067496.1:260275-278030 GCA_034552555.1 Semaprochilodus insignis | reverse complement strand
AGGGGCCACCTCAAAAACACCAACAAACCGGTCTGAAAAACAAAGAGCTCTTTCCCTTTCCCTTCATTCGCTCGTGAAAAACTATTTCCTATGGTGGATTTTTGGTGCCATTCAGCAATAAGCTAATAGCAAGTGAATAAAGAGTTTAAATTTGAATTATGAATTTTGTTTTTCATTGAATAAGATCATAAACACTATAAAAATAACTAGGCAGATTTGTTTCCTGCCAGATAGTGAGCCCACCTTCATCATTACTGTTAAAGCTCAGATCTTGCTGGCTACTAACTTCAAACCCTACACCCTTTTCTGATGCGACTGGGTTGTCACTGTTGTAATTCTGCTGCTACCTTTTCAATTTCCTTGCTGCTCTTTCTTTCTTTCTATATTCTTTTATATATTTTTATATATTTATGTATATTTTATTTATTTAAGTACTGCTGCTTGGGTATAACTGGGTCCTTGAGTACTACAATTTCGTTCCACCCCATGTACCACATGTGATGCGAATGACAAAGTTTCCTTGAATCCTTGTAATCACATCTTCAGCGACTAGTCAACATCAGGCCTGAAGCACCAGTAAACTAGTCTACGCCACCCCTATTAGGAAACATGGTGTATTTTACTGACCTACTGACCTCACCAAGTACTGAGTTAAAGGTCATAACCTCATTTGTGTTCCATAATTAGTCCCAAACAGAGCTAACTTCACTCTTACCGAGCTAATGGGTGCCCACCGGTCCGGCTTGATAGTGAGGCTTTCCTGCTACCCGCCTCTGACCAGCTGCCTACCTGCCCAGCCAGACACTGAAGGAAGACTGACCGGGTTTCCCTGCTACACTGCCCCTGACCAGCTGCTTACCTGCCCAGCCTATCACTGATGAAGGACTTTTCCGCTATGGCTACCTGCATCTTATTATTATTTCACAATTAGTTCTTCATTAACTTCATCGTCACCACGACGACTAGATCAGCATAAATTGGATACTCAGCTGATGTTACTGATGATCACTTTCAAAATGTAGTTTGGACCAGAGGAGGATGATGGGTCCCCCCGTGTGAGTCTGGTTCCTCCCAAGGTTTCTTCCTCCAACTTGAGGGAGTTTTTCCTTGCCACCGTCGCCTTCGGTTTGCTGACCGGGGGCTTCTTTCTTTCTTTTCTCTCCTTAATGAATTATTATTACTGAATTTCTGTAAAGCTGCTTTGAGACAACATCGGCTGTAAAAAGCGCTAAATAAATAAATTTGATTTGATTTGATAACTCAAATGCTATGTACCGTTTCGTAGCACAGCATTGGACCCCTCTGCCTAACAGTCTGACAGAATTCATGATTGTGTATCCTTACATCCATCAATGTTATCTGATTACAATACCCAGTGTAAATATTGCATTGCACTGACAATAATTTGGCTTCCTTCTACATTAGCCACCTAGCAGGCATAAAGACCCTGCCCACATGTATCTGTCCCAAAGTGCTTATAGTGTTTCCTCCCACCTTCAATAGACATCATCGAAAGAGGGTTCTCCTCATCGTCAAACTAGAAACTCCCACTCTCTCCATTACTGTGGCACCACTATAGGAGGTGAGCAGCCAACGAAGTTGGTTTGGACTTGTTCCACTGAATACTTGGAGTATTCAAGTATTCCCCTGGATTTGGTTCCGGATCTCACACCCTACAGATGTTAATTTCATGTGATGCCAAAGGAAACTTACATTGGCCTCCGGTCGTTTGAAGCAGAACGTGACCCTGCACTCCAGTTCCCAGCTGTGGCAGGGCAGGTCCTGGAACATGTCGAAGGAGAAGCTGAACCGGGCACTGTTGAGGCAGGATTTAGGGCCGCAGGACTCTTGCCTGATGGGCATTCTCGTTTCCACCTGCAGGTCTTCGGATCGCACCACACACTCCAGGACTTTGATTATCATGACCAGGTTTCCGTGGACAGGGTTGGTGACCTGTCGGGGGTTAAAAGGGCACAGAGAGTGATGAATATGACTGGGGACATTGTGGGGACACCTGTCCTCAAAAATGCAACTGATCCAAATAAGCGCAGATTCCGGGCCTCGTTATTCAAGGCCGCGGCGAGAGAACCTCGGAACCTTGACTGCTTTTAACGAGCACAAGTGGAGCGGAGATTTGAGCGCAGACTCAAGTCACACAAAATGAAGTGTCGGCCTATCCGCATGTCATTTGCATACCATTTGCATAGAATACGAACTCACTTACCTGAGCGAAGATCCTCTTGTTGCTTGGTATTTTGGTGCTGGGGTCCAATTCGGACGTGTAGTCCGAAGAGTTGAACAGCAGCAATTGCATGGGAGAAGGAGGAGGCGACGTGCTCTTCGTCAAAGCACTGTCCATAACTGGAAACACAGGAAATGAAGTTAAAAACGCGATCCTATATATTTAGCTTAGCAAGAGGCTTCAAAACAACATCGGCGAATGCAACCAAATCTTCACAGCAATGTTCCAACATTTAGCATACAGCCTTCGCAGAGGAGTAGTGGCTGTTGCTGCAGCAAAGGAGGGACAAACTCCCTATTAATATTCTTCATCTCAGAAGCAATGCTGGAGGAGCAGGTGTCTACAGACTTCTGGGTGTGTAGCGTATCAGTGGTAATTGAGTGAGGAGCTTGTTGAGGTCTCCGGACACAAAGCCATCATTTCTGTTTTAGCTGGCTGTATTTCCGAAAGCGAAGGGAATCAATGGCGTATTACCTGCAGGGCGCTGTCTCTGGCCAATCTTCACTCTGACGGTTGCGCTGTTGAGGTGAATTTCTGTGTAGCTGCTGATGGATTTACCGCTGTAATAAGAGAGCGCCTGCTGTTTGATCTCACTGGCAATGTCCGAGATGTTCCTCAGTGTTGAACTATGCATGGGCATAGTGTTGATCACTACATAGTTGTTGGACTGGACAAAATAAAATTAGAAAACAAAGCTAATCAGTAATACAGGCAACATACGGTAATGATGCATCACCCCACATCACCCCACCACCGTATGTATATGTATATGAACATCTAAGGTGATAATGCCAACGCTTTCATCCATACTAGAGTCTGTACTCATTCATCCATCCCTCGTAGAGCTTCTACTCTTTCATCCATCTTTCTACTTATCCAGCCATCCATAGCAGAGCATTTACTCTTCCATTCCTTCATCCACAGGAGCATCTTTGTTCTTTCATCCATCCATCCATCTAATCAAATCAGTGAGGCCAATCATTCTCTGAGTAGAGAGTTTTTGATTTTCACACAGAGGAATTTGTATTCCGCATTTAGCCCGTGAAGTGAAACACACACACACACACTAGGAGGCCGTGAGCACACTTGCCCGGAGCGGTGGGCAGCCCTATCCACGGCGCCCAGGGAGCAGTTGGGGGTTCGGTGCCTTGCTCAAGGGCACCTCAGTCGTTACTGTTGGTTCAGGGAATCGAACCGGCAACCCCCCGGTCACAAGGCTGGTTCCCTAACCTCCAGCCCACAATAGAAGTGCCTGTACTCTTTCATTCATCCATCTATCAATAGTACAGCTTCTACTCCTTCTAATCCATCTTTCCATCCACAATAGACCCTGTAATCTTTCAAGCATCCATAGCAGAGCATTTACATTCCTTCATTCCATCCCTTCATCCACAGTAGTACCTTTATTCTACCATCCATCCATCTAATCCATAGTACAGCCTCTACTCTTTCTACTCATCCAGCCATCCATAGCAGAGCATTTACTCTTCCATTCCTTCGTCCACAGGAGCATCTTTGTTCTTTCATCCATCCATCCATCTATAGAAGAGCCTGTATTCTTTCATTCACCCATCTATCCAGAGTAGAGCCTCTACTCTTTCATCCAACCATCCATAGCAGAGCATTTACTCTTCCATTCCTTCGTCCACAGTAGCATCTTTACTCTTTTATCCATCCATCAATCATCCATCCATCTATAGTAGAGCATCTACTCTGTCATCCATCCATTCATTGATCCATCCATCCTAACATCCATCCATAGCAGAGCCTCCATTCTGTCAGTCATCCATCCCTCCACCCATCCATCCAAACATCCATCTATTTATAGTAGAGTCTCAGCTCTTCCATCCATCCATCATCAATCCGTGGTAGAGCCTCTACGTTTCCATCCATCCATCCTTCCATCCATCTATCTATCCATCTACAGCACCATATTGGAGCATCTACTCTTCCTTTCATTCATCCTTTCAACCATGCATTTATCCCTCCGTCCATCCAACCATCCGTAATAGGGTCTCTACTCTTCTATTCGGTTTCAGTGGCAGGGTAACACAGGCATGGAAAGTATCATTTTCATTTACCAGTAAAGTGGCAGTCTCAGCAGTCACATTCCACCGGGTTCCAGCAGGACCCCTCAGAACCAGTTTAACGTCCGAAGGGGCAACATTCAACAAAACCTCTCTGAAAAACAAGCCCGGTCACCAGAGTTAGGAAGCATTCATTACACTGTTTCATAGACCAAGCAAACTTTACAAATCCTTTCATCAATACAACACTATACAGTAACAGTCAAAGACCACACTTCATTTATTTTGATTTCCAGTCAAAACCGACATCGCTTATTTTTCAGGAGACATTTCTGAGGAAAATAGATTTAAGACAGATCTATAATAATAATTATTTTAAAAATACTAAAAGCTACAGAGAAAATGCAACAATTAACAACCACCTGGAAGACCTGGCAGACCCACCAAAACTGTCCCCATCAGATAAACAGCACTTTCATCTTTGAGAGAGAGGAGAAAATTAAGCTACACCCTTGCTTCAGATCTGAAAACACCCACAGGTGTTTCTGTCCATCCTTCCACTGCGAAAAGCTAAAAAGAAGAAAGTTCTGCCAACTTCGGAAGACTGAAAGAGGTGTGTCTCTTTGAGAAACTGAAAAGAACGCCTGAAAAGAATGGAAACAGTAAAGAGTTGTGTTGATGGACAGACAGATGGTGATGCGCGCTGAGCTGAAAGCAAAGCGATGTTTAATAAGCAGACTGGTTGGTAGTACAACACAACAGCAACCAGATCAAAGCAGACATAACCAAGGGGCAAGGACGGAGCCAGGGTAGGAAAACAGGCAAACAACCAGACCAGCAACAGTACCAAAAGGGGAAAGACAAAAGAGTGAACCAGAAAGTCAAAACAGAGTCAAACCACAGAAGCTAACAAGAATAACAACAGGCTAACAGACTAAATGGGAAACAGGTGTGTGTTAGTACTCCAGGGAGGAGGATCTGAAAAGTTGAACGGGATTGGAGGATTGTGAACATGTGATGGTGATGTCATCGGGTGGTGGGTTATGGGGAGTCCGGGAGATCGGATGTGAGAGGAGAACCAGCAGGTATGACAAGAGTGGACACACTAAACACTCGAAAATGTGATACTGAAGTTCGTTGTTAAGGCTTCTGTACAATGAGTAACTCGTACTTAATGGTGGTTTTGACTGGAAATGAATGAAGGGGCGTGCGGTGTCAATAACATTCACAATAATTCATGGTTTTGAGTGTTCATTTCACCCCCTCACTGTGGCAAATATGTCCTGATTGACCAGAGTCAGTTTTTTCCAGTCGACTCACCCAATGCTAACATCGTCAGGTATGTTGATAACATGCAGCTCATCATGAGAACTCTCGATTAAGCACGATTTAACTGCTCCCTTGTAAGAATCCACCTTGAGGACAGTCTTGTGTTTGGGGTTTTCCCATCTCAATTGGCAGGCTGGAGGCATCATCCGCACTGAAAAAGAGGGGGGGGGATCAGTTCATATTGGAAGTTTAGTGTTTATTGATATGCTGGACACATATTGTCATGAGCGGCATCATGGGAATGTAATAAAAACAGCCTTTTGAAAGCGGACGGATAAACGGAGGTTGGAAATGTCGTTCAGCTCATGTGTGCCTTTACCCATCTTTCCAGTAACTGTGATGTTCTTTGCATCTTGAGCTGTGGTGAATGATGTGACCCCTCCAAACTTTTCTGTTGCCCACTTGATCAGTTCGCTCCCCTTTAAATCTGGTGCATCCTGAACTTTGTGGTCTGACCTAGGGAAGGACATGGAGGTCCCGTTTGTCACCTGCAAAACAGACCAATAAATAAATAAATAAATAAACTAACAAGCTCTGCAGCTCAGTGTGCTTCAGAAGAATAGATAATGATGCCCAAGCTGGCCAACTAGCATGACCACTTTGAACAAGTTTGACCATGCTGTTCCAACCATTATGGTAGACCATGCTAATCATACTTGTTGGCCAGTTTTGTCATGCCCTATTCACCAGCATGGTTATGATGGTTGACCAGCTTGATCTTTCTTACTGACCGGCTAATTATGCTGGCTGACTAGTTTGCTTATGCTGATCATGCAGGTTGACCAGCTAAACCTTCCAATGCTGATCAGCCAGCTTCACCAGCTGCTTTTTTGCCTAGTCCAGCTAGATATCCAGCTTATCAACCATTGTGTACCATCAAAGACCATCAAGCTACGAGCAAAAGCTGATCTATCTTCTTAAAAGGCAAAAAAAAACAGTTGTAGCAGTAAAGTAAGTAGAAACAAGTCAATGTCTGGTCACTCTAATGATTGTGATAATTTCCCAGAACATCATGACCTCTGATGGTACATTCATGAATCCATTCATTCATGCTTCACGGATTACATAACGTCCAGACTTCCTCTGTGCTCCCCAGAAGGTGCAGACTGAGTCGCCTCGTTTATTGGGAGAAAATAAAGAAGAACTGGAGTGAAATTTAAAGAGATCTGCTTCATGTCTGCTCTCTGCATCGTTCAGTCTCTCTCTTTCGTTTCTTTTTTTTCTCTGGCTGTCTGCAAATGTGGCCGTTTGAAACGGAATGTTTATTATGGTCCAGTGTCCACGCGCTGGTTGCCCAACCCCTATGGTGCCGCGGTCCTTCCTTCGCTTCCTGGCTGGGGACGGGAAATGGGACCTTTTTAACTGCGTGCGTCAGTTCAAGCGGCTGGAATCTGACTCCATGTGGGGATAAATATATACATACGCTGTCTACACTAGCACGACCACCGCAGACAGAAAAATAGACAAGAGATAAAGAATTCCAGAGATTATGTCATGCTGCAGAAACAACAGCCCATCAGCTCCAATGCAAAAAAGGGCTTTTTGATCTGCACCTCTGCCTTAATGTGTTTCAACATGAGAATAGGATTTTTTGTGGATTGTTTTTATATATATTTTCACAATACAGTTTGTTTATTGCTTGTATATTGTATATACTGTGTAGATTGTATATGGTAAATGTCTGTATTTATTGTGTATATTGTGGACTGTCAGTTAGTTATGTGTATATTGGTTCAGTACTAGAAACACAAACTGCCGAAACCAAATTCCTTGTGCGTGTCAACATACTTGGCCAATAAACCTGATTCTGATTCTCATAAACCTGATTCTGAAATCAATAATATTCTTTTCCACAGCACTGAAAATTGAGCTCTGACTGTCTGAATGTTTGCCCACGTCATAGAGTCAGAGAAGTGTAGAGTGCCATTACTTTGACAAAAATAAGAGGAGACGTAGCAGAATTAAAGCTCCAGCTCCGACCACACCTGACTGTTTATTACAGTGTTTGGGAAAACTGGAGATAATGACGTTTGGTGTCTGATTGTATTCAAAATTTAAAGCACTTTAAACTGACAGAGCAATGTTAGCGCAAAGCCAACCTCCACAAGTCAGTACAGCATGGCGTGCCTTTCCAACGAGCCCTGGATCAGACTGCTAGACTTCAGGGAACTGGACATATGGGCCCTGAAATCACCAGGCTCCTCACCTGTCGTCATCTCATTTGATCAGTGACTAGTCACCATCAAGCTTAAGGCATTTCCAGTGTGTGGTAGCCTTCAGATACCTGCAGCAGTCTTTCTTAAATTGAGCTCATTTATTTTAATATTGTTCATTTTCAGATTTTGATTTTTAAGCTTTTTATATGATTATTTAACTTATTTCTAAATGTATTTTGGAAGCCAAATGATCTAACTATATTGTTTGTCTTGTTTAAGCATCTGCCAATAAAGATCACTCAAGTCTAGAAGTTCTTTTAAGTTCTGCTTCTAATATTCTTTTCACATTGTGACAATCTGGACCAGATTTAAGATATTATTTTTTGCAGCGTTGACTAAAATAAGTGCACAGAGTTCCTAAATATATCACAATAATGCAGTAAATAAGGTTCACAAAACACCAGCTCACCACTGTGGGACCAGTAGGTGCGGACAGACCCGGTTTTCACTGCGAGTGAAGTGGTCATTTTTGACTGATGCGTTCTTTTCATGTGTCCATATTTGGTTTTTGGTGGACAGAGAAAGAAAGAAAGACAGGAAGACATGTAGACAAGCAATTAAACAAATCACAATGAAGTGGGGGAGTAAAGGGAGGAGTGGAGGAGGGATGGATGGATGGATGAGGAGAATGGAGGAGCCAGTCTGACAGGCGTTTGTCTCTGCAGGTATCAAAATGAACGGCAGGAAGCGCCCCAGCCCCAGCTGGCCCATTCCCAAACCCATTCCGATTAGACTTCCTTCCCCGCTGCGTGACTTGGTGAGGAGACGCTAGCCAACTTCAGTCTTTCAGCACAGCGCTGCCTTTAACCTGACCTAGACCTTTCAGCCCTACCATCTCCCAGACCTGCTGAAGACTCCATCGCTCCTCTATTATTACCCTGCTAACGTGATTAAACTGGCAGCACTGTGTAAAGGACGCTTAGGCAGCGAAGCGGGCCCTGATTAAAAGAAGGGTCAGGACTGCTGGAATGTCACTCCCTTCAGCTTTCGAACATCCTGCATGTCCTGCATCCTGTGATGCATAAAGCGCAGTTCAAGCCCTCGTCTGAAAAGCCCATGAAAACGGCCGATAAAGGGCTGAGCAGGGGGACCGAGTCGTTTTGATTTGTGGCTAAAGCAGCTTCCTGTCTCGACACTTTTGTCTCTACGGGAATCACTCCTGGACCTTGCACCTACAGCATATCGTCACTGTCCAAAGAAAAACAAATATCTCCAAAATGGTGACTGTACAGGAGAGGGCAAAAACCCGATTTAATTATAATGAAGGTCAATGGAACCAGGCTTTTTTTCCAGGCAATTTGGGACATTTCTGTTGGTCCATTCATCATGGAATTTTCACACAATGTAAACGACAACTCATGCGATCAAATGATGCATAAAATTAAAAATCAACAAAAATGGAGATACATGTTTTTCATTGGACAGCGACGATATGTGAGCAATAGTTCTAATTAGGAGGTCTGCTATAAGATTTGGAGACATTTGTACCTTTTTAAGACGAATTCTGGTCTAAAGCTGGCACTTATTATTGGCTATGTGTCACAAGTTGGATTTAAAGTAAATACTTAAGAGGCTTTGATTGGATAATTACCGCTACTGATTAATATGTTTCATCTGCAACAGTTCTTTTACCTCTAACTGATGCAGCGAGTAGCTTCTCATTTCCTAAACAACCATGTGGGAAGTTCATGGGGAATTTTCAATTAAATTCCACTTTATTGTCATTATACCAATACAGGGTTATACAGTATGATGAAACACAGCCAGGCTCCTTCTCCTATGTCACTGTGTCACAGGCTTCTTCTTCTTATGTCAGAAGAGTCAGATTATTGTCCTTTATCAAGCAAAGAAATCAACTAAGGAGAAGCTGTAATGGGCTCAGAACTGGGTTCAGAGTGGGAGAGTGGAGCAACTTCACAAGAAGGAATATAGTCAGAACCAATTCTTGAATGATTGTTATTGGAGATCGCTTTAATGTGAAGGTAGAACTTGGACAGTAGAACTCACAGCTTTGTTTAATAGTGAAAGTAAGAGCGTTTCCACATGACCAGAACTCACCGGTCCAGGATCCGGACTCAACAGCTGTGTGGACATAAGAAAACCACTTGCTAGTAAGGCTAATCAGCTTCAGTTTGCTAGGGAGCGTCAGGATCGGACTCTGAAGCGATAGGAAAAGGTGATGTGGTTGGATGAGTCCAGGTTGACCCTATTCCAGAGCGATGGGTGCGTCAGGGTAAGAAGGGAAGTTCATGAAGCAATGCACCCAACATGCTTAGAGTCCACACTACAAGCCCCCGGAGGCAGTGTTATAATCTGGGGTTGGTTTGGTTGGTCAAGTTGAGCCTCAGCCACGTTATGTGGTAATAAAGGTTGAAGTCAGCTGACCACCTGAATACACTGAATGACCACGTTTTTTTCTCCATCAGTGGATTTCTTCGGTCATATTCCAGGACAATAATGCTTCATCAGGCTCAGATGGTGACTGAGTGGTTCAGGGAACGTGGGGAATCAATCTCACGCATGAACTGGGCAACTCACTGCAACAACTGAAATCTGGGGAACGACAATTGTCTTATATCTAGTTAGTATATCACATGCTTCTCAAGACATTGCATAAGGTGGCCCAAACAATGGCCTAATATTCTCACCACAGTCTCATAATAAGAAACATTAGATAGATAGATAGATAGATAGATAGATAGATAGATAGATAGATAGATAGATAGATACTTTATTGATCCCAAAGGAAATTTAGCAGCCAGTAGCTGTTTTCACAGTACAGCACAGTCAAGACAAAATAAAGAGGGTTGTACAGAATGAACCCAAATAGGTAGGTACCGGCTCAGCAAAAAAATTATTAACTATTAAACTATAAACTATAAATAGTCCAGCACACTATAGATAAATATATCTCACTTATTACAATGAGGGAATACATATGTACAAGAAAGTCTATCTACAAAAATGCAAATATAACTGTAGAAAAACAGTAGAAAAATGTAAAAAAAAAAAAAACTGAGATAAAACGGCAGTGCAATAATAATAATAATAATAATAATAATAATAATAATAATAATAATAAATGTGCAAGGGACCCAGATATTAGCAGATAATGACAATACTGAAAAAGATAATAAAGCTGTGAATATATTGGTAGTTAAGTAAAGTGTATATTAGACAGATATATTAGATACACTGACTTGATAGAAGACAGTGTATTTGCCAAGGTATCATTTTTGCAGTGTAAATGCTAATGAATACATCTTTGGTGCTAGCTAGCATTTGTGATAGCAGCACAAGATATATTAAAATGATACAACTTATTTATGGACACCTTACAGAAGTGTATTTCTCAAAGCAAGTAAAATGATCTGCCAACAGAATAGGACATTTTAATCAGACAAAAAGACTTAAAACAAGTAAAAATGTACATGAATAATGTTATATCATAATCAAATTAATTAGAAATGTCAGATGTATTAACTACACTGAAGACGCCAGTACACAGGCCCGTTCTCCTGTTTACTGAATGATATACTGTAAGACCTTTCCACCATTTGGAAGAAAAGCCCTTAAGCAACTGGAAATCCTCAGTGTTGAAATACCTCTTGCTGTGTCAGTGAACGTTCCCTTACTGGGACGCTGTGAGAAGACAGCGAGGAGACAGTCCGTTTGGAGCGGACTCAGATGGACTCAAGCTGGTGTTCTGGCTTGCTGGCAGGTTGGATCGTGTCTACAGTAATGGATGGCCAAGGCTTTGTATAGGGTTGCACAAGTTCAGTCTTGAAACTGTAACTCAGTTCAGTGTTTACTGATTCTACACTCCAGACAGAACTTAATGAAAACCGCAGGGGCCAACTGACCCAAAGCCGTTTATGTGTAGTGCCGACTCTAAACTCAAACCATCTTAAAGATTTCCATGGACAACGTCCAACAAAAACTTTAAGTGGATTCAATCAACCATGCACAGCTCCACATCTGAGCTTTATGTAGTATTCAGTTATGAATTTTTAGAGTTTGCCCTATAAAGTTCTATATTGCGTCTTAAATATTGAGTTAAAAATTTAACTCAACATTAATTTAAATATTGAAGTATTTATTTACTCATTTCATATTAATTGAATATTTAATTTCAGTATTAATCGTTGAGAATAATGGGTAAATATTAATTACTGTATATGGCAAGATGCATTTGTGTGCAAGGTATTCTCTGTATAATAAATGAACAATGTATAATAAATATAATAAATAAAATCTGTATAATAAATAAATGCCCCAATAACAAGAACTACAAAAGTTAATGAACTCTCAAAATAGGAGAATATACTCAACGGTGCATTATAACAGATAATCTGCAAATATGCAGAAGTCTTTATAGTTTTATATTACTATTTATTTATTTCATCAAGTACCTCATTTTCACAAAACAATAGACTATTAAGATTTATATAATTATATGTTAATCTAACTGAACGTTTGAGGTTTTAAGGAAGGTTATGGGTGAAACCTACATCAGACCTGTGCTGTTTTCTGGGTTATTGTTTTGGGCGGTTGTTTGTTTCCTAGCATTGTCCCATATGGATATTCAGCACCCTTTAAATATGTTCACCTTCCTAATGCACACTGGGGCCTGAGGCCGTACAAACAAGGTTAATTGGTTCCCCAAACAGGCCCTGGAGTTTGCACAGTTGGAGTAGGGTAAAATGTGTCGAACAGCTGGCAGCAGCTCACATCTGGACAACAACAGTCCAGTAGGTAGAGGCAGAACAGAGTAGAGAACAAGCATGTCCCTGCTTCTGTCACCGTAACAGCAAATCATAAGAACTACCGTTCAGTGCCCTCTACAGTCTACCTGTCCGTGCTCCGCCTACAATTGCATTTATTCCTAGAACAAGTTATCATAACTCCAATTCGCCCTGCACGCCTGAAAATAAAGTTTTGCGTGTTTTTGCGCAAGGCCACAGAACAATAGTGCTCAGACTCAGGGATCCTCAGGGATCACCACACATTCCACATTTTTCTCCAACATTATTCGCAACTCATAGGGATACAGCAGGAATCTGGACTGTCTGGGGGTCCCTGAGGACAGCTTTCAATGGAAGAACCACTTTTGGTACATCAGAACCACCGTGTCTGAAAAAGAGATTTCTGAGAGTGAAGAAAGACTGTTTGAAAGGCTGAAACCAGTTTAAGGGTTCTTCCTAGAGCCTTTACATTATGTGGAGTTTCTTAAAACTCCGTTTCCAAAAGAACGCTGTGATAAGCCAGTCCTCCTGGTGTGTCGTGACCAGGCTGCAGCAAAGTCGTGGACCATCTGAGAGTCCTCGATTTTCAGTTTGAGAACGACTGTTTGATACACGTTTGATACTTACATAGACGGTTGGTTTGGCTTCTGGCGGCACGATGAGTGCACTGATGCCTTGCCCTCTCATGCTGGTGAAGATCAAGATGGCTGCAGTGTTTACAGTTAAACTCAGAATTGCGTGTTCCTTCTGCAAATAAGGAAAGAAGAGACATGTTAGTGTCTAATGTTTCAAAGCAGTGGTGCAAAGCATAGTAGAGTGGAAACCTGCCAGTTTCTGTCAGTTGCAAGTTGAATTAGTAGCTCACATTAAAATTCTGAGAAATTGTTGCATTTTGAGAAGTGATTTTTTGCAAAAATACGTCCAAGTATGGATTGAATGGATGAATATTCAATGATAGCCAAATTAGTGAAACACTAAACCACATTATTGAGAGAATAAGCTCTATTTCAAGATACTAAGTCAAGACTTTAAGAAAACAATTAAGTCAGAGTTTTGACATACTGCAACAGGGAACAGTATGTCAGTATGTATGGAATTACAAGGCTAATGTAGCTAACAATTCATTGAAGCTTACAGCCAATATGTTATTTACCCCAAATACCAAAAGTGCTTATCATCTATGAACTATATTAAAACTGATAAAAGTGTAAAACTCAGGCTTTATGGTGGCTGCTACTGCTGCTTTTAGCTTGTTTGTTTAAAAAGGCAGTTAGAACAAAGTTAGCATGATGGCTATGAACTACTAGCTACTTTGGTCTTGTAGTTCCAGTGTAAAACTAAGGCTTTGACCGACATGGGTCACTAAAAAGGCCCTTTTTTGTCTCTCAGTGTCCAAATAGTTACATACAAATCCCTCAGGATCACTACATGAGTTGCATGTACACTAGATGATCAGACTCTCTTGACTGTCTGATGGAAAACAACAGACCCTAACGCATTTACTGCCTGCAGCAAAACAGGGAATGGTTAAACCATAGGTAAAACCAGAATGGTAGGTGTTAATGCAATGATATTGACACCACTGATCTCCCGAACTCCATTTCCCAGAGTGCACTATCCGATGACGACACACTCACATGTCCTCAGTCAGCCAATCACTCACGCTCTAATTCGCCTGAGTACTGATTTGTTCCACCTGCCGCTCATCACCCAGCCTGCTTACAAACCCCTCACACACACACATTGTGAAGTTTTGCCAAACCCAGTTTGCAATTCCGAGCGTTTCTCCCTTGCCCTTATCTTTGCTGTTTCTGGTTTTGACTTTCCTTTGAGTTCAACTCTCCCTCTCGATTCTCCCTTACTTCTGGTTGCCTGATATTACACCTCGCTGGTTTTCGACTCTCCTTCTGTTCTCCTGTTTACTCTCTTGGATTACCCCTCTAAATATGTTTGCTGGCTTGTTTGATCTCCTGGTTTTCGACCTTTGCTTGTCTCTCCACCTATGACCTGGCATTGCCCTGTTGTTATGCGTGCTCGTCCTTTGCTGTTGTGTTTTGCTAACAGATTGTTCAATAAAACCCCTCTGACTTTTAGCTCTGCGTGTGTCGTGCCAAGTTCTTTGACCTGACAGATATCTGTATATCGCTTTACAGGACATTTGAAGTTTTGGTCAAATGTTTAGGTTTATTCATCAACACAGTGTAAACGGTGCTGTCAAATTATGTCAAACGCTAAAAAGAGATCAAAATGAGGATTTGTTCTGACATACGTCAGAGGTTTTGTTCAGTATGCGGAAACCTACTGTAGGCACATATACACTGCAAAAATGCTGAAGCTTTTATACTTCACAAAATACGTAACTTGTGAGGTAAACAGACAAATGCCCTTTTGTGTTTTGTGTTTGTGTTGTGTTTTACATCTGTTACCTTATTTGACTAATTATTTGATGTTCAATGAATATAACAAATCAGGTTAGCCCAATTATTACTTTAATTTAAAAAGCTGCATCATTTTTACAATATATTTACAATAAATATATACAGTAAAGTATATATACATAAAGAAATACCTTGTTCTATTACCTTCCATTAAAAGTCATTTTTCTGTCTCCTGAAGTTCCCAATTCAGAGATACAAGGTCTTACTGCAACAGCTTTAGAATCTCCGAGATCTCACAAATCAGCAATAGCCCACTTAAACCATGTAATGACGCAGAAACCAAATAATTGTTGTGCAAGAAAATGAATAAGCGTTAGGGGTCTACAAAACCGCGGCGGCCCAAGTAGGACAGCTTCGTTTTAACTTCTCATGAATCACACAATGAAACGTCATATCCCGAGCGAGAAAACAAAGGAGTCATCGAGATGTTCCGGATTGTTGTGGTGCAGATAAACATCAGAACGGGCCTCCTGCATTATGTTTACATCTCGGCCCGGGCAGCAGCGGCACAGTTGCCGCAGTAACCAGCCTAAGTCCGAAGCCAGCCGGCAAAAAAATTCCCACAGGCCCTTTTCCTGCGATTAGGAAGAAAAGAAAATCAACCACCATAAACAGTCGGGGTCCTCCTGCGACTGGGTTGTTGTTTTGCAGGCTAGCCTGGCAGACTGGCAGACGCACTGTAGCGTGCAGCAAACTTAATCTTCACAAACACGCGGCCTAAGCCGCTCCGCTCCACTCCGGCTTTACCGCGCGGTACGGTACCCCAGACCGAGCCGCACTAAAAAGCATGCTGTCGCTTCAGCATGTGCAGTATTTCCCATTAGCGGCGCGGAGGGTGGCCGACAGGACAGCCATGCTGATGTGTTTCTGTCAGGGAGGTACAGCTAATGCACCGAGGTTAAGAGCCCATAAGGGATTGGAAGTTTTTGGGAACGTTTCATTAAAATCCCTAAAATAATCTACGCTCAGCCATCTCTGAACCTTCTGCCTCAATTGCTAAAATCTAAATCAAAATGCACGATTATGCAAATTGTCCTGTCCTGTCACCCCTGTACCCTAGTTACGATACACTACGGCGTATTAATCCAGTTATTACCACAGAAAATGAGCAAACTATGAACACAGACCCACATACAGCTACTGCTAAACTACACAAATCACATGCCTTCTTACTTTCTCAGTGATGAAGATGCCAGTATAGCTAGATGAAGAATTTAACAAAGTGGTGCAGCTGGATAAACCTGCTCAGCAGATCACTGGTGGCCCCGTTTGCCGCAATATAGGCAAGACTTTAATCTGCACCCACCTGTAAATTTCAGATTAATTAATTAATAATTTTTAGATTATTTTTTTGATTAATTAATAAAAAAGTATCAACTATGAATCATTACTCATTTAGTAATTACTACGAATTATGTAGTAATTACAGTACTATGAATTATACACCCTCTACTATGAATATTTACTATCCAATATGAATATGAATTATTCATTGTCCACTATAAAATTATTCAATGTTTATTGTAAATTATTCAGTGTCTACTAAGAATTATGCACTGCCCCTATGAATTATTCAGTGTCAACTATGAATGATGTACTATTCACAATGAATTATTCGGTAACTGCTATGATTTATCCAGTATCTATGGTAACTATTCAGTACCTACTACGAATTATTCAATAACCATGATAAATTATTCAGTACCTACTATGAATTATTTAGTATCTACTATGAATTACTCACTATCCACTATGAATTATTCAGTAAATACTAGGATTTCTTTTGTATCTACTTTTAAATTATATATAATAATGTACCAGTTCTGTATTTATGAAAATGAGGAAATAAGATGTGGATCCACATACGAATCCTTACAGTGTCAGGGGTTAACTGAACAATGTTGAATTTACTGTGTACATTGTATTAATTAATTTAAAGATGTAGATGTAAAACCAACTACTGTCCACTTTACCAGAAACACCTACCACTCACTTCACTGCTACTTCACGACCTACAAAGTTTACCACACATTTTGCCGTCACCGGCAGGTTGTGTGGTCCACCACCTAAAAAATATCCAGCCAATAATAAACCTTACCACAAACACTACAACAGCATGTGTGATCCGCAAGACAGAGGTTTCTGATAAAGTGGCCAGTTTTCGTAATCTCAGATTAGTTCCTAAATCCTGGAGTGCAGTGTGGACACTGCTAATGCCTACCACGCTACGGCGCAATATGAAACAGAGGGAGAATAACACTGGACAAAATGCCACACAGGAGTCATTTACAGAAGCAGCTCCCACAGAAGAGCCATGAGGCAGCTAGCTAGAATGTCACAACGACCTTCAGCCGCCATCATCATCATCATCATCATCGCTCAGGTGTGACTGTTCACACTGCTCCCCTATCGCCTGTGGAAGTAATCATAGGAGTTAGCACTTAGACGAAGTAGTTGTGAAGCATGCTGTACTTTTATAGGAATCGCAGCTCGTTAAGGAAAAGGATAAAGTGCTGATTCTAAAGTGTAAGTCTATACCACATCTGCGTTTGTATGCAGAAGAGAAAATCTCAGTAATAACTCCACAACTAGCAGATAACAGAAGACAAGAGCTCCTGACTCCTTTTCTCCGCAGAGAGCTTTTGAGAACGTGGTGCTAATTGTTATAGCAGCACCTCAGACTGCAGCAATATGTCATCATTATCACCGTTTATTATCGCAGAAGGCTTTATATATATATATATATATATATATATAC
>CM067496.1:246942-257587 GCA_034552555.1 Semaprochilodus insignis | reverse complement strand
GAGGAGAAGGTGAGTGTTTCTAATAAAGTGGCCTGTGAGAGGGAGGAGAAGGTGAGTGTTTCTAATAAAGTGGCCTGTGAGAGGGAGGAGAAGGTGGGTGTTTCTAATAAACTGGCCAGTGAGTGGAAATAGAAGGTAGGTGTTTCTAATAAACTGGCCAGTGAGAGGGAGGAGAAAATAGGTGTTTCTAATAAAGTGGCCAGCTAACAGAGTAAGTCAACAAAGTAAGTGTTTCTAGTAAAGCGGCCTGCGACTAGACGTAGTAGAACTATAAGGCAGGTGTTTCCAATAAAGTGGCCAGTGGCTGTAGTACAGAGGCTGTCGGGAAGGTCTACAGCACTTGTTCATTATGAATGTGGCTGAGATATTAGCTTGTGCCAGTGTGTCCATCTGGACTGAATTAAATGAAGGCCATTCCAGCTTCAGAGACTACGGGGGTTGTGGGGCTGAGGGGATGTGGGCGAGACTTCATCCTGCCAAATCCACTCCTAATCTCCGCTAACCACAATGTAAACACTCCCACCTGGAAGACTCCTCTGTAATATTTCAGGACCCCGGCCAGGGCAGGATTTTGCACGGATCCCCCTCCAAATATTTGCCAGCCCCGGGTAGAGAGCAAATTACTCGCACTAGGAGTAAAATTAAATTAATATCGGATAAAATATGCATTAGTTATAATGAAACCGAGTGCTGTGCATGCTAATTCGGCACACCTCAGGTGTGGAGAAGGAACTAATAGCGATTGTATGTGGAATAATAATAATTAACTGAGAGAACTAAACAACATTTAACAGTTATTACTAAAAAAGAATAAATCAACACAGATTATATATATTAACTGCAAACTAATATAGAAATAAAAAGCATTTCTTATGATCCTCCTGTTTCCCACAATGACCTACTGCTCCATTTTCCTGGGCTTTAAAAGTAAATAAGGGAACTGTACTCGTTTAAAAATCTAATTAAGACTGACAGGATTATCTGACCGATAATCCGGCCTTCTGTCCAGTTAGCTTTCTCTCCTCACTGTTCATTCTGAGGAGCAGCAGACTGCTGGGGAGTGGAGGGGAGGCTTTTTATATTACATTGATCGCACTGCTGCTGGCTGGTGCACGCTGGAGCCCCACTGCTGAGCTAATAAAGCCTCGCAGCGCCGCACGCTCCACACACGCGCTGCATCCACTCACACATACACAGCAACAACTGGGGCAGCAGCGGTTTGCCATCAACAGGTGGTTAGAGACGCTCGCTGTGGCAGCATGTGGGAGATAAGAGCAGCAGATGCTGCGGGAGAGTCAGAGCATCTTTCAACAACTGCACACTGTCAGCCGAGACACACACACACACACACACACATAGCAACTGCTTAACCCCAGAGGGAGGGTCCTCATTAACGTGTGTCTGTCCAGAAACACATCTGAAAACTGGACATTCCTGAAATTGTGAATTTTAGTGATTCCAAAGTGAATCAATTCCCAGGTGGTTGCTAGGCTTTTGCTGGTTGCTATGGTATCTCTGATGGTTGGTAGAGACTTGCTAGATGGTTGCCAAGGTGTTAGTAGGTGGATGCTATTGTAACCCAGGTGGTGGCAAGGCTGTTTGTAGGCAGCTGTTATGGTATCCTAGGTGGTTTCTAGGTTGTTTGTAGGCAGCTGTTATAGTGTCCCAGGACATTCCTATAGTGCATGAAGGTGGCTGTTACGGTGTGTCAGATGGTTGCTAGGGTGTTTGTAGGTAGCTGTTATGGTGTCCCAGGCGGTTGCTAGGGTGTTTGTAGGTAGCTGTTTTGGTGGCCCAGGCAGTTGCTAGGGTGTTTGTAGGTAGCTGTTTTGGTGGCCCAGGATGTTCCTATGGTGCACGTAGGTGGCTGTTACTGTGTGTCAGGCGGTTGCTAGGGTGTTTGTAGGTAGCTGTTATGGTGTCCCAGGCGATTGCTAGGGTGTTTGTAGGTAGCTGCTATGGTGTCCCAGGATGTTCCTATGGTGCACGTAGGTGGCTGTTACTGTGTGTCAGGTGGTTGCTAGGGTGTTTGTAAGTGGTTGTTATGGTATCCCAGGATGTTCCTATGGTGCGTGTATGTGGTTTTTATGGTGTCCCAGGTGGTTGCTAAGACATTGCTAACCAGTAGCTATGGTATCCTTTTGGTGGTTGGTAAGGTGGTGCTATTCCATTGCTATGATATCTCTGTTATAGTGTTGCTATTCCATGTCTATGGCGTCCCATTTGGATGCTACAATGTTGCCAGGTGGCTGACATGGTATCTTTAACAGTAGATAGGTGTCTGCTATGGTGTCCCAGTTGGTTGTTAAGATGTTGCTTATCGGTTAATGTGGCATTCCAGGTAGCTACTAGGGTTTTCTATTTCTATCTCCATAGGTTGCTGTGTGTTCGCTGTTGTGTTGTGGCATTCCAGTTGGTTACTAGGTGGTTGCTATGGTCCTCGTGGTGGATGCTAGGGCATTGTTAGAGTGTTGCTATGGTATCTCTGAATAAGTTCAGGATTGTGAGTGTCAGAAAATTAAACTATAACAGCTATACATATACATATACATACACATAGCAATTTATCATATAGGCAACATTTACAAACAGTCTATATGATGGATGTACATTTACCATGCTGGTCAAGTGGTTTAACATTCAGCAAAGGCAACATTTGTAATCACACAGGCGGTTCTGATCTGTGTTGGACTATACATGACGGCAGCTCGGTTTGATGTGTGGTCAAACGGTCCCAAAGGTCCACCCGTTTTTGATAGCAGGCATGTTTTATGTCAGACTGTTCGTCTGTGAGTGCTCACCGTTATCTCCGAGCTGGAGGCCGGCTTACATTTAATTAGTCTCGTAGGAGGCGGGCTGTCAGACATTCCTACAAGTACAAAGCCCAAAAAAAAAAAAAAAAATATATATATATATATATACTACATACTTCTTAGAGGCAGCTTTTAATTTCCCTATTTGCTCAGGAAGCAATTTTTGTGCATGAAGAAGAGCACTAAGAGAATATTAGAAGTACAGCTCGAGTTAATGGAAGACAAGTCCGTTCAGCCTTCAGTGAATTACTCTGCTATTACAGCAGATTCCTGAACTGTGTCAGTGTGAAAATGCTGCTAATTAGAAGGGCTAGATTTGCTGCCGCTAAAGAGACTTTAATGAGAACCAGTAAAGATGATGCTGGATTTGAAAAAGATTCTTTGTAAAGCTGCTTTGTGACAACATCTGTTGTAAAAAGCGCTATAGAAATAAATGTTGTCTTGACTTGACTCCAAACATCATGACTTACTATTGGGGAAATGTCTCTCGCTAACATAATGACATGCCTATTATCAAACGTAGCTGATTTGGACTACTAAAGCAATAGTTTGGTCTCAGATGTACACAGTTCACAAATGTACACATTTGACCAAGACATGTTTTTGTGTCTGGAGTTAGCTTTTTTTACCCACTCTACCACCGCCAAACAGTTTGATTGACAAGGGTCCGCAACAAGCACTTCCTGTGTGTTAGACCCGCCCTTTCCCTCAGAATTCACAGTTTGTAAAAGTATTTCGGTACTGGTAAAATTGTTTCACTTCTTGTAAATTTGTTTTTACGTTTGTAATTTGTTTTCTGAAATGTAATTTATTTTCATTTGTAAATTTGTTTTATTTTCTGAAATGTTAATTTGTTTAGCACTTCTCGGCCACCGTAGATTCCTCTCTGTGTGCCGCTCCTCACGCTGTGGCATTGCATATGTACGTACAGACGTACTTCTAGGATACAGACTAGTAGACATCAGGCGTAAAGCGTCAAGCAGTAAAGTGGTACAATTATACACATTAGAACCACGTCTACATTCGCAGTGACATAGGGGTTAAATTATCGCCTCAAGTGGAACAGCCCCAGTTTGCTGATTGTAGATTGTAATTGATCAGCTAATGAGTCTATTAGAGTGGGTCGAGATTAGTCTGCTCAGATTCAGCCCTCCGGTATTAATCTGTGGCTGGCTGACACAACAGGCAGTGTTCCATAGAGAGCTGTGCTTCTTGCTTTCTCACCAATGTAGCAATTTCCATACGTGAAGAGCAGCGGCAAAAAGCGGAAAAAGCCGAGGTGGTGCCAGGAAGGCAGGAATTGAAAAGGACTTGAGGAGGATGCAGTGCAATGGAGAATTCCTGGTGGGCCTGTAATGTTTTGAGCTGCTTACTGGGGTCTTACACTTAAACCCCCACACATATAAAGGTATTTCAGCTCCGACAGCTATAACCATCACAACCAAGACTATATTTGTAGTCATGTAGGGGTTAAATCAGCCCCATGTCCTCAGCAGGTCAGTTAATGAACCTGATAGAGTGGGTCGAGATTAGCCTGTGCTAATTTGGTGTTGAATGTTGAAATTTGAGGTGTGAAATGCTGACAGATTGTTAGCCAGATAGTATTAGCTCGTAGCATATTGACTCTTACATTTGTCTCAAAGTGGTCAAAGTGGTAGAATTTGAATGATTGTTTGCTAGTAAAAGGTTAGCTGTTAGCAATTCTCTCCTAAGAAAGAAAGTAATTTGCTGTGATTTTTCCTTTATCCTATACAAATCGGTCAAATTACGAATTTATTGCATTACCAGACCTCCTCTGGTAGACTAATCCCATTGGAATAGGGCTTTAGCTGAAGTCTTACTTTACTTTACTTGAGGAAATTAGAATTTTCCACCAAAACTATTCCAGGAAGATACCGTCATCTTGACAAATAGAGTTGGAGATGCGCAACACCCAGGCTATTTGAATGATTAATGAAGTAGTCATGATCCTGCATCTATATTTAATTCTGTATTTATAAGGACAACCTGGAGTGGACGGAAACGACCAAAGCGGAAAGAACAAATATCGAGCGAGGCCTTGGTGGTGTTTACAGAAAACAGCGCGGCCTACCTGGCCCGGCCCTTCTCTACCTCACTCCACTCGGCTCAAACAATGCACCTTCTAGCGCCTAAGCATTCGCCCTTGCTATTTTTGTTCCTGGGCTTTCAAGATACAATTGTTTTCCTTTTGCGCATTTTTTTTTTTCGAGTGCACTTCTTTTTTTTTTTTCAAGGTTTTGCTGATGCATAACGGTTTCCCGTTATTCTTTGGTTCTCCCCCCCTCTAACCCAGGTCGGCTCCACTGTTCCAGTCTAGGCTCACTGCCAGGGGGCCGAGAAAGCTGCCAGAGTGTGACATCAATGAAGGCTGGAAGCGCCGCCCTTTGAGCTCAGTCTAGCCTTAGGCCTCTTCCTCTCTGGCCCTTAGCAACAACGTACACAGACAGCGGCTAACTTTCTCTCGCTCTCTCACGCTCTCTCTCTCCCTCTCTCCACGCACAAAACAATGCGGTTGCTTCCTCCCGTGCACTCCAAACATACTCCATCAGTTTTTATTTAGGCCTCCTGTTTAGAAGTTTACGCTGCCCGTCAGATTGGAGACATGCTAATCACAAATTAGCATCTTCCATAATACAGGCGCATCTGGTGTATTATGGGAAAAACACAAATCATGTCTATATAATTGCCAGTATTAGGTTCAGTGCTGGCTTGGGAAAAAGGCCAGAGGTCACTCAGTGTATCCCCAGGTTGTGATGTCAGAACCCAGATGTCAGGAATTTAAAGGACCAATATCGTGAAAATCTGAATTTCCCTCACTTTCTTGAAATGAAGGAGTTTGGTATGTAGGATGTAAACACTGTTACGCATAACCAGTCCATGCATGCCAATCAGAGCATAGCTCATTTACATACATCGTTCTTAAAGGCACAGTAACCAAAACCATCTAGGACCAAATGTTCATGTGAAAGTGACTTTTAACCATTTTGGTACATAAAAAACACTTTTATAAATATAAAAAAAAGATAAAATATACATACATGGAACTTAATATACCAAAAGGATTAGCACTTAGCTGTTTAACACCACAGCAACCACCTGGGATACCACAGCAATGGTCTAGCAATGCTGTAGTAACCACCTGGAATACCACAGCTGTGGTCTAGCAACACCAAAGCAACCACCTGGAATACTACAGCCATGGTCTAGCAACACTGGAGCAACCACCTAGTATACCACAGCAGTGGTCTAGCAACACCAAAGCAACCAACTGGAATACCACAGCAATGGTCTAGCAACACCAAAGCAACCACCTGGAATACCACAGCAATGTTCTAGCAATGCTGTAGTAACCACCTAGAATACCACAGCAATGGTCTAGCTACACCAAAGCAACCACCTGGAATACCACAGCAATGGTCTAGCAACACCAAAGCAACCACCTGGAATACCACAGCAATGGTCTAGCAACACCGGAGCAACCACCTGGAGTACCACAGCAATGGTCTAGCAACACCGGAGCAACCACCTGGAATACCACAGCAATGGTCTAGTAATGCTGTAGTAACCCCTGAGCAGGCGTTAAAGTTTATTATCACTCAGATTTGTGAATGTCAATCATGACTGTCAGTATGTCCCATCTAAATACCCCTTTCTTTATCTTCTCCACGCCGTACTCAAGAACAAGCGCTCTCCCTGTTCTACACAGCAACTGACACACTGCAGAAGGCCTCATGACCCTTCCCCAGCGTTCCACAAACACTGCCACAGTCACTGGGAACAGGATACGCATGCTCTCTGGAATGCCCACAGCTTCTGTGGGTTTTCAACATTTCTCAAGCCTAACTCTCTGGTAGTGTCCCACGCTCCTGCAGCGTTCTCCAGTCCTTTATCTGGTGCGCAGCTTCCGCCGCCCGTCTGTTTTCTCTTAACACAGTTTCAAGCAGCTTTCGTTTTCGTTTCAAGAAGGAAGAAGCGGCACAGGGCTGCTGTTCCACTGGGATTTTTTTTTTTTTTTTTTGGATGAGCTCACTTTCTCATTCGATCAAGGTGAAGATGAGCATCTACTGATGTATTAAGATATATCCAAATCGCCTCAAATTCGCCTCATTTTTAAAGGACCCATATCACAGTAAACCAACACTTACCTGCTAATTTAATAAAAGTATGGGGGTTTTAAGTCATATGTAAACTTCGTAATAAGTTTCAAAATTTGCTGTTCGCTCCACAGTCCATAAAAACTCACTCACTCATCTTCTAAACCGTCTCATCCCTCTGGGTTATCCTTCTGGGAGCCTATCCCAGCGTCCAATAGGCAGGAGGCAGGAAAAACCCTGGACAAGCTGCCAGTTCATCACAGGGCAGACACACACATGGGCAATTTAGCATCTCCAGTTCACCTGGACTGTGGGAGGAAGCCCAAGCAGACACGAGGAGGACATGCAAACTCCACACAGGAAGGACTCTGGACACCCTGGCCGGGAATCAAAGCCAGGCCCTTCTTGTTCTTCAGGCGACAGCACTACCCACTACGCCACCGTGACACCTCCCCATAAAAACCCATTATGAATTTTTGTGATGTCACAAAACCCAACACATTAACATACATCCACCTGTTCAGCCATTTTAGCTCCACTCAGTTATGATGGAGTTACAAGGAGTGTTTCAGCTCTGGGGGGCTTTCTGAATGAAGATTAACCCAGGGCAGCCAATCAGAGAAGAGGCTATTTGCTTAATGCAGAGCTCTTCCAACCGCCCCTTAGCCCCCCCGTGGACTGCTGGGGGGGGGGCCGGTTTGAAGACCAGTTTGACTTTAAAGCCACACTCACTAAACCAGCATGTTAAAATTCCTTTGCAGGGTCATAACAGCTACCCCTGACCACTCTCTGTGCTTGTCATCAGTCAAAGACACCAGCATATGTGGAGAACAGCGCTGTGGCTCCCCGTGGAGATGCGCCTTCTCTTTCTCGCCCACCCACATTAACCTGAATCACCTCAGGGAGTCATTTCTCACTGAGCTACGTCCAGCAGGCGCTGGGGCTCACAGCGTCCGTTAGTCGAGATGTCCCGAGTGTTTGCACTGGACCACAGGGGACAGCCAACGCTGCTGGTCATCTGGTATCAATCTAACTCCAGAGAGCTTTGTGAAAACAAAGTCTGCCCCTCAGGAACGGTACAGTCTAAGCAAACATTCACAGAGACAGTTTGTTTAGAAACTCGGGCCGCGGGTATATGACTTTTGGGAATTTCGTGAAGCGTCGCGATAAAGCAGCTCAGAAATGCAAAACGAGGTTACGCTCCAAAAGCAGCTCCATTTACCTAGTTGCCCAGATTTACACATTTTTCAAAAGTTGTTGCATAATTCAGTGGCTGAGACGTAAACAGAGTCACTCAGTGCAGCAGTTTGGTGTGAAATGGCTCGGGTTTCTTTACAGTAGTGGTCTAGGAACCAGTGGTCTCCAAATCGACAGCACAAACAGGCACTTTATTTGCTATCCAAAACCACCAGTGACTCTACAGGTGTTTACAGTACATGTGTTGATGATAGAAAAGGTGGTAAAATTATTTTTGCCTCACATAAAACAACATCTCAGACATCAGGCAGTGTATTCATAACCATTTCTTATAATAACTTTCAGTTAAGGAGCTTTTAGAAGTGGACGTCTGGTTCTCATCACCACCACTGTAAACAATTCTGACTCGGTAAGTTTACATATCATCGCTGTCCAATGGAAAACATGTATCTCCAAAATGGCAACTTTACAGGAGAGGGCAAAAACCTCATTTCATTCTAATGTAAGTCAATGGAACCAGACGTCTTTCCAAGCAAGTTTTGGGTCATTCCTGTTGGTCCATTCATCTAGAAATTTTCACACAGTGTAAACAGCAGCTGCTGTGTTCAAATGATGCAGAAAGTACAAATCGACAAAAATGGAGATACATGTTTTTTTTGGACAGCGACGATATCAACATTTAATTATGGAGACCCTTTTTGGGCAAACGACAAAGGAATGCTAAGAATGTATAAATATTTGTCCAAAAGTTTGTAGACACCATGAAGGGTATAAAAAGGGAGTTTGTCGTCTTTTGCTGTAGTAACAGCCTCTGCTGGGAAGGCCTTATGCTAGGCGTGTAACATTGCCGTGAGGATTTAATTGAGCATTAGTGAGGTCAGGTCCTGAATCACTCCAACTCATCCCAAAGGTACTGAATCACTGGATGGAGCTCCATCACTCCAGAGAATGCAGATTCACAGCCCTGTTCTAGAAGGCTTTGTTCTGTTACCGCACACTTTTGGCTTTGGCATGGTGACCTTTGGCTCATGTGCAGCTGCTCCAGAGCATCCAGTCCTATTGGTCAGTGCTTTACTATGGAGATTATATGAACTGTGTGCCCCTGTTTCACTATATAGTCCATATTTCACACATATAGGAACAAATAAAGGTAAACAAACAGCCAGATCAGAGATTTCCTAATGAAACTAATGCTGACCCTGTGATTTTAGCATTCGACTAATACAGCCAATCATTGCAGGAGTAGACGCACATGAGCCTAAGGTCACCATGTCCAGTGCCAAGACTGGAGTTGTGTAATACCACCCACCATTGAGCTCGGCCTCAGTGTATCTTTCATTTTCTCCAGTATGTTAAACCCTGTAATTAAACAGTCAGGGTGTATTAAAAGGTGTAGAAGCGGATTCTCTATAGAGACTGTGTGCACTTATCCACATGTCTTTTGCATATGGCTGCATACATCCTCTCAAATAGTTTTAAAGGCAGTAATTAATATTTCCTTATCAATCTAATAGAAGAATAAGTGTGTTGCATGTGAGCATAATAAAGCCCAAATTAAGGATAGAAATTTCTCAGTGAAACTATTTGACCTTCACATTAGCTGTCTTTCTGTCGTAATAGTGGGCGTGGCATTAGAACAGTCTTCACTTGTTTTAAGTTGGCATGACTTCAGCCCCTGATGTTAACAGTACCAGTGATTACTGAAGCTGGCATAGTGAGCCGTTTCGCAACTCCCGTTCTGGAGTAATCCTGCATGCTTTCCCTGCTGTTACGCACCCAGTGCAGCTCATGAAGGGCTGAGCAATTAGCTGATGATTTGAGCCAGATGTTGGAAAATGCTGAGATGAGCAGCAGAACAGAAGTGGAGCTCCGAACGCTAAATTCATCAGAATGTACTTATGGCTTTTAACAACTGAACGTTGAACCTGAATATGAATATTGTTGGAAGGCGGTTTCAATTTTCAGTACTGATGTTTAGTGACAGCAACAGTGTCTAGACGTTTCGAACCATCAGTGTCATATACAGAGACAATTAGTGTATATATCACATATTTCATACAGTGACTGAGTGTATATATCCTCTCCTCTCTCTCTCTTTCTCTCTCTCTGTCTGTCTCCCTCTCTCTCTCTGTCTCTCTCTCTCTCCATCTTTCTGTCTCTCTCTTTCTCTCTCTCCCTCTCTCTCTATTTCTGTCTCTCTCTCTTTCTCTCTCTCCCTCTCTCTCTCTTTCTGTCTCTCTCTTTCTCTCTCTCCCTCTCTCTCTATTTCTGTCTCTCTCTCTTTGTCTCTCTGTCTCTCTCTTTCTCTCTCTCCCTCTCTGTCTCTTTCTCTCTCTGTCTGTCTCTCTCTCTCTTTCTGTCTTTCTTTCTCTGTCTCTCTCTCTCTCTGTCTCTCTCTCTCTCTGTCTCTCTCTCTCTCTCTGTCTTTCTCTGTCTCTATCTTTTTCTCTCTCTGTGTCTCTCTCTCTGTGTCTCTCTGTCTCTCTCTTTCTCTCTCTCCCTCTCTGTCTCTCTCTCTCT
>CM067496.1:226098-244058 GCA_034552555.1 Semaprochilodus insignis | reverse complement strand
ATTATTTATGAGAGATGAAAGACGAAGGGTCATCCTACTGAAGGAGCTGTTAAAAGTGAAATTATAAAGACAGGCTAGAAGAGCTAATTTTTAGCATAAATACGTGCTCGCTGCCGGACGCTATATTCTGTAATTAAATCAGGCTCCAGATCGTTCATCATATGCCACGTCTCTTTTAGTTCAGTAATATGTTCCTGTGACTCTGCTGACTTTCTAAATGAGGACATCAGATCTGAACCGTATGCAGATTGATTTACTGATTACTAGATAATGTATATGGAGAAAACACATGAACGAATAGTCGAATCGTCGGCCAGGACGGGCAAATCCGATTCAACTGACAAAATTCTGAGTCGGGTACAGACCTATACCCTATAATGGTAATCAATAATGTAATCAAGCCCATTCCTATCTGTGTATCTGGGTGTCTTGAGAGTTTCTGTGCAAGGCTGGAGGTAACAGCAGTTACGTGAATGATGTAGTATGCGAAGAACAGCTGGTCCATGTAGACAGCTCTCTGTAGAGGCCCTGTGAACAATCTCTACTGGACAATCTTTTGGGACATCCACAAGGATCTGACATATAGTGAGAGTGATTAGAACGGCCAAGCATGACATCAACCAACCAACTGACTGGTTTATCTGGAAGCCTTGGAACAGAGAGAAAGTGTGAGGGTTGGTGTGGGATGGTGGAGAGTTTAGAGAAGAGAAGGGCGGGAAGGTCTATCACCTAGGCCTGCTCGGAAGGACAAAAACGTAGAACTTGCCCAACTTGCACAGAATGACCGATTGTTACGTTAATAGATCAGAAGTTAATAGATCATTTGGTCCGTTATTTTGATTTTACTTTAATTCCGTTAGTTTTTCTGGCATAACTAATCTATTACGTTATTATTTTTATCCTTTTTTGTCTTCTTTTTGCATGTTTTTATCCCTTTTGAGCATGTGTAGAAAACCTTTTTTAGCATGCCAAATTATTTGAATAAACTATGTGCTAAAACAGCATTTTAGGACGCTGAAACTAGTTTGAAAATACCAAAAAGAAACCAAAATCACTTTAATATCTTTATTTTGTTGATCTTTTAGCTGTCTGGTTGTAGCTTTTTTATTGCCACATCCATTACAACATTATCAACAATGACAGACATTGTTCCAATCATCATGTCAAAGGCACAAAGTCACATAAAGTCACTAATCTCGTCAGTTACACTGTAGTTATGTGTTTGGAGACTGCTTTTGTTTTCAGACTCATTGTTCCCCTCACTGATGTAGTGTGATGTCACTGTCAGGTAGTGATCTTGAGAAATGCTTGTACAGCTGCTGCTCGTCAAGGCTAACTTTGCTAACAGTACTGAGCCCTGATATTTGAGCTTACCACCTAAATGCTGGTGATTCAACAACTGAAAAAGGGTGTAGTCCTTTTACTACAAATGTCCTCACCGCTCTGAGACAGTCCTCATGTACCTTCCTAGTTAGCTTTCCCCTAATTGCTAACAGGAAGAGCGTACCACAGGCTAGTCAGGTGTTAGCGCTATCTGTGGAGCTCGCTAATGCAGCACTCGTGCTTGAACGCCACATTTGGAGGTGCGACCTTCTTTACAACAGGTCGACCTTTCACACATATCACACTTTTCATTTTCTTTCACTAAGTGGAGCCACACTTTTAAGCTTGCCGCAATCTGTCTTCCACAAACGCTGCACTAAAAAGCCCACTTAAAAACACACAACGTTTACAGGTCCTGGCTGGAAGCTCTGTCCTTACAGATGTGTTTTTCAGTAATCACGGCCATGTACTGGAAGCAGGCATGAATGAAAATGAGTTTGTAGGAACCAATAAAATTTAAATTTGAATTCTTTAATGGCTACCCGGAATTGGTTCTGCACTGGAACCAGAGACATTGTCTTAGAATTAGAATTAAGAACCACTGATGATTTGCGCTTGCACACAAATTGAGTTTGCCTACCGAATTTAACCCATTCATGCAGTAAAACAAACACACACTAGTGAGCGGTCTTGCCCAGCCCTATCCGTGGCGCCCTGGGAGCAGTGGGGGGTTAGGTGCCTTGGGCACTTCAGTCACATCCTGTCGGTTCAGGGAACAGAACTGGCGACGCTTCAGTCACAAGGCTGGTTCCTTAGCCGCCATCCCGCAACTGACCCTACACCACCAAACTTTCGGTGAACAGCTTTAAAAAGTATGTGGCCTTAAAAAGGGGAGGGATACATGCAGGGTGCTGTGAGACAAAATAGTCCCCAAGGAAAATGTATTATTAGTTCCAGATTTGCCAGATTTGATCCTCATTAACATTCCGTATAAAACTCACACGTGGGTTCGCTGGTGGTTTTGGATAGTAAATAAAATGTCTCGATTTGTGTTATTTGGGTTACAGCTTCAACTAACAAGCCTTTCATTATAGCCTGTGTTCGGAATTGTAGAGGGTTTGAAACATGGCTGTGAAAAAAATGAATTAATCCATAAAACCGCACAAACAGACCTCGGGCGGAGGGGCTAAATCAAACGCAAGACAAATGTAAGCCTTATTTTTCCGATTTCGCTGCAGCCTCTGGCACTACTGTGCAATGCAGTAATTGCAAGCGGAATGGAGTCGACCACACCGTTCGTCTGAGTGGGTGTACTCGTCCAACGTTTAGCAATCCCTCCATGACTCACTCACTTTGTTCACCCCTTTGGCCGCAATAGAGACTCCCTTATGAGTGTGTGTTTTGGCTCGGATGAAGGTCTCGGGGTCAAACAGGAAAATGAGACACACTCACACACGTGCGCGCACACGCTCCCAAAAAAGCGGGCCAGCCAAAAAAAAAGCCCCTGCAATGTGTGTATGATGTATGGAGACAGCTATGGTTTTTTATCTCTCCTCTGACAGTGAAAAATAGAGCAGCGCTCCCTGCGGCGCGGCCGGGACCGGTCAGCGGCTCTTTGCATGGGAAATAATCATTGAGGCTACTGATAATGTAGATAGAGCACGGCTAGCAGGGCTTATAGCTCATTTAACACAGAACCGTTTAGTGGGAGCGTTTAGTGACATTGGCATTTCCTGGGTCAGCTTCATCGGTCAGTGCAAACACAGCCGAAGTCCTCAGTGGCTGATTGCGGTGACTGATAGATGCGACAGAGCTGAAATCTCTGTGAAATTCCTCCAGAAGCTGAGATAAGTCAGTCGGAGCTGAGGGGTGGGCGATGTGAACTCACTTTGACATCCCAATATTTTCCAAAGGCTGGAGAGTAATGATGTCACCATATGCTAAAAGGTTTCAATACCCATCTTTACGTCTGAGACGGGCTTAGAATTAACAACCACTGACTTGCACACTTCTGCTTGCACACAGAGGAATCAGTCTAACGCATTTAACCAGTAAAGCATGCACACATGCTAGGGGGTAGTAAGCACGCTTGCCAGAGTGGTGGGCAGCCCCATCCCTGGCACCAGGGGGGGTGTTAGGGGCCTTGCTCAAGGGCCCCTCAACTTACATTCCCTGCATTTAGCTGACACTCTTATCCAGAGCGACCTCCAAGGGTATTCATATTACCGGTAGGCCAATGTAGTGTTAAGAGTCTTGCCCAAGGACTCGTATTGGTGTAGCACTGACCAGGAATCAAACCCCCATCTCCCAGATGGTGTGGAAGCTCCCCGGTGGGTAGTGGTCTTATCCACCAACCCTCAATCTCATCCTGTTGGCTCAGGGAATTGAACCAGCAACCCTTCAGTCACAAGGTTGGTTCTCTAGTCACCAGCCCATGACCCCACACCACCAAGCTTTCTGTCTACAAGTTTGAGAAGAATTTGGCCTTAAATGGTGGAGGGATACATGCAGGGTGCCGTGAGACAAAACAGATTTTATCCTCATTAACATTCCATATATAACTCAAAAGACATACGTAGGTTCACTGGTGGTTTGGTTAAGTGCTATTAGCACAACTACCAGTAATAATAATTCGGGATGGTACGGTCATATCGCATTGATATCAATATCAGAGATGACATCTTACGGCTACTGAACTGAAATGCTGTTGTACTTAATTTGTATAAAATAGAAACATATAAAATAACAGTTTTACCAAAATGCAAGTCCTGGTGGATGTAATCCCAGTTCCCACATTTTATAAAAGCTTATTAAAGTTTATCTGCAGTTTGCCTTATTACAGTCGCTGGACTGCACACATTCAGAATGCATTGCTTATTGTTGACTTGATTCGTCAGAGTAGGAATAAAAGATCAATCAGGCTGATTTGTATTTCTTTTCAAGTGTTTACTTGCTCAAAGTAGTAGCTTTGTATCCCAAACAGTAAAAATGTATGAATTTTGGGCTTTATTACCTCATATTCTGTCTATACCAAAACAACAGCACTGAGAAGCCACATCTTTAAAGGAGAACAGTGGATGAAGAAAAGATTTATTCAGCTGTAAAAAGTTAAATCGGAATAAACAAATGGGAATTTCTGTGTAATTCGGTGATTAAGATGGTGTGAAATGGAGAGAAACTCTGATCTCTTCACAGTGGTGGTGATGGGGTGGCCATGTCTACAACACCAATAAATATTTTATTTACTCTCCATGTGAACCTACACCTGTCTCAGTGAAGCGTTTTCTATAAGGCAAGGCTTGTGATTTGAAGCCAGGTCGAGGCTGACAGGTTTCTCAGTAGGTCTCAAGCCTCGATTTGCATTCGCCCCGGAGACTTTACTGTGAAGCTGAACGCATCCGAATCATACCAGCTGTAAATGAAAGCGGGATTTGACTGACTGTATTCAGCAATTCTAAAGAGCTATTAAGAAGTGGACAGAGTACTGCATCATAAAGAGGACTCCAAGTGATCTTCATGATGCGATGTCAAGGTCAGTAGCCCATTTACCAATACTGATAATAATTTTGGTCATGTGTAATTGTTATAATAATGTTTATTTTTTGTTTATAAAGGTGTTAAACTACAGGCACTAGTTTGTAGACATTTTCAGTAGTGGTAAAAATATATACAGTACATTTATGGCATTTAGCTGACGCTCTTATCCAGGTTAACTGTGTTACAGGGAGGCCAGTGTAGTGTTAGGAGTCCTTCCCAAGGACTCTTATTGGTGTAGCACAGCATAGTCACCCAGAGTGGAACTGAACCCCAGTCTCCCACATGGGGGTGGTAGCTCACTGGCAGGTAGTGGTGTCAGCTAACTAGCCACACCAACCACAGTAAATTAGGTCCATAAATATTTAGACATCAACAAAGTTATTAAATAATATGATGCAAAATTTTAAGCAAATTCTGCAAATTCTAAGTCTAAATGTTCCACTTGAAATTAACTCTAGAGCTTTTATATGCTCACTAATAAGTGAAATAATGAGGCACATGCCTGGCCATGGAAAGACTGAGCAGCCAGCTGTCCAATTACTTCTGAGCCCCTGAAACGGTTGTCATTCCTACATTGCTCAAGAATTTAGATATAAATATCCACCAAATAATGAACATGATAAATGAATATATATAGATATTAAAGTTATGAACCAACATTAACACATAATAGATTCTTGCCAATCCAAAATGCACATGCCATTCGTCTGAACACGATACTGTCATACCAAAATTCGTTCTGTTGTTTCAACTTCTTTATGCACTTTAATTAAACCAACATTGTGACATCACAACCATGACGGATTAGTTACCCATTTACATAATACACTCTCATTAATAATAAATTCACTCCTGTGTTTTCCGTGGTATTGGCCCTTTAAAGAAGTGTTAGTAATGCTAATCAAGACTGAAGCACCTGCCAGCTGCATGTGGCAGACGCTTTCCAGGAAACAAGGTGCTACATTAGCGGTTCCACTTATATCAACCCCCTGAGTACGTTGACCATCCTGTTAGTCCACTCTCCTGGGAAAGCCATGGCAGCTCCTGATTAGGGCTTTAAGGCGGCGCCATATTAATAATTTCACGCTCATCAGACAGAGTCCGGAGCACATATGGTGAAACTCTGAGGCACGCTGCGACACTGTAGATGAATAAACTGCTCTGTAGTCACACGTTCTGCAGCTTAAAAGGGAAACGCTTTGACCAAAAAAAGAAAAACCTTTGTTACACAGAATCACTTCTTGTTTTGAGAGTGTTGTCAGGACATTGCAGGGGTCAGCATAAAAGAAGGAAAAAAATACTAAGCATGTTTGAAACTCAAAGAACTTCCAGTTACAAGGTAATGTTTTCACCAAAGTGTCCTGAACTGGCAGTGAAGGAACTACATCCTGGAAGCGGTGACTTCCTTTATTGAGTCTCCTCAGAAAAGTCTGAGGCTGCCGACCACTCCTTAAACTGAACGGCTGCCCGAGCTGCTCGGCCATTGTTTCCTCTTCATGAATAGCGCTATTGGCGGTGCGCTGATACGAGGCTTAACGAGGTCAGAGCAGTTTGGTCAAAAACGGTAACTCTGCTGACAATGAATGAAATCACATAGCCAAATCATGCTATGAGGCTTACAATCAGTTTTGGGATGTGCACAAGTGCTCAGTGAACCATTTGTGGTGCCAGTATTAGAACACTGAAATACAGTGATGGCCCAATTAAAACCAAACTTCAGGAGGCATTTGAAATCCAACAGAAACAGGACGATCCGATAACCCCTAGATTGGAAAAGAGGACTGACAGAAACCTTTAAAACCTTTAAACTGTTAAAAAAACAACCATCATGGACCAACACCAGTAGGATCTTTTCAAAGCAGTCATGTGACCAGAAGCTTGCCGGTTCAATCTCCTGAACATGACACCTGAGCGACCCCCAACTGCTTCCCGGGTGCCGTGGATAGGGCTGCCCACTGCTCTGAGCGAGTGTGCTCACTGCCCCCTTGAGTGTGCTCACTAGAGGGTGTGTATGTGGGTGTTCCGCTGTGGAACAATGGTCAATGATGGTTCTTAGTCCTTCTCTAGCAAAAGCCTTAAGCCCACACCAGCAGGATCTAATAGCAGCCATGAGCCCATACCAGCTAGCATGATCTATCACCGGCTATGAGCTCACACCAACAGGATCTGAATACACACCAGCAGGATCTATCGACAGCCATGAATGCACACGAGCAGGATCTAGTAACCACACCATTAGGATCTAACCCATACCAGCCAGCATGATCTAACGCTGGCCATGAACCAACACCAGCAGGATCTGTTTTACCAGGTGAAGACAGAGACCATCAGGCCAACAGTTTAGTAAAATGGTACTCTTCAGTTGAATGGGAATGTAATAGTTTAGCTTGTATTTGTATTAGCTTGTATTATCTTGTATTTGTGTATAAGCTTGTATATTACAAAACATGAGCAATTTGCTAAGGAAGTGTTTTTAATCATGTGATTAAGAAGTTTTAGTGTTGTATTGCCAACTATGCTAACTAACTGATGTTAGCTACTTCTACAAACAGTAAAAATACAGTATATTTCTCTGATAAAGACACACTATCTACATTATCCACTGAGGAGAAAATACCCCCTGTTCGATCACATCACCCAACATAAGAAGTACAGGCTTCCCTCTCCTTTTTAAAATAACAAAACACAGTTTTATACACATCTTCCATTAATTTCGCTTATAAATTGTTGCACTGCTGATTTTTTTAGCCTCTTAACAGCACAGACATCACCTACAAGAATAAGCCTATGACTGTACCTTAATTTCAAGTCATTTTTCCCCTTAGCTTTGGCAACTGGATATCCACTGATAAACTCTTGAGGACACATGTTATTACTGGTCAGAAAACACATCCCTGCACATCCCTAATTCTACTACCTCACAGGACTGTTTGCGTCACACTTTACACTTTATACTTCTCAGCTGTGTACTTACTTATCTATATTTATTTATCTATACTGAACATCTGTACTAAGCAATTTAGCTGTACCTGAACATTAAGCTGCTTCTCCTACCTGCACTGTACACTTATATATATCTATACTGTTTACACCACATACTTAACTGATACTGCTCTTACACTTTGCACATGTCCTGTACACATACTGTACTGTTTGCACATATTGTCTTTGTCTATTTGTCCTTGCACTACACTATTATATATATTTATACACATATATTCTTGTAACTGCACTGGAGAAGGAGCCTGACTGTGTTTCGTTATACTGTACAACCCTGTATTGGTATAATGACAATAAAGTTGAATTGAATTCAATTTTAGCCACACGGTTAGTCAGGCAGTTTTTGTTCTCAATGTAGAATCAAATTGATGAATCCAAACTATGCGCTCAGCAATGCAATGAGAATGTGCTAACAGTGCTAACAGGCCATTGTCTTTTCACTTTCACCCACATACCCTTTACAGTGAGAGATTTTTAGGAAGCACATTGTCTTCCCTTCCCTTTAATGGACTTAGACCTACTGTGATACTGCGAATGCATGCGGGCAAGTTGCCTAATTATCTTTTTGAGTACATTCATCAACTTGCACAGCATAGTTTGTTTGCATAAGTCTTATGCGCCATGCTCTGGTTTATTAATGATAAGCCTCATTATTTATGCATCATCAGGCGGAGTGATGAGTACATTTTGTGAGCCGGTCTAGGAATGTATGTTCACCGACCGCGCTGCACTTCTTTCCTCTTTCCTCTTTTTTCCCTTACCTCTGCTAGTCCCTCTATAGTGCATATATCTATAAGGGAATTCCAGGATTCTGCAAAATGTTTGCATAATTCAGTAAATAAAATTTCTATATCTGTGTTGCAGACATGGTGACCCCAGGTTCCCGTCACCACCACATCTCGAGAGTCAACCATTTCACACCAAACCACTCTGAATGACTCTCAATTATGGAGGAATCAGTGGAATTCCCCTTTAATATTCCTGACAGTGTTACACATGGAGGCGTAGGGTGGATGATGAAAGTGTTTGTGTAGAGGTTGGGGGATCTGAGGGAAGAGGGAGTGCGGGGGGAGTGAAAGAGGCTGGCCTGAACTCCACACACACCTATTGTCCCAAAGCTTCCGTGCCCGCCGACTGAGGCCTAACCATCCACAGGAAGACAAACAAGTTCTTATCAGCGGCCTGCAGAGGCCTGCGCTGTCCCCTGCACTCTAACCTCTACTTCTGGCCCTGATCAAAAACTTCTACAACACCTTTGGTGGTCACAGTCGGCTTAGTGGTCAGTTTTAAGACTGAACAGAAAGAGTGTAAGGATAAACAGTCTGAAGGTGGAGGTGAAGCGTTTGCTTCAATTTCGGAATGTCAGTAAAGCAGTAAGCTGCGTTATAATGATTTTACCAAATCTGACCCAAAATCATTTGGAGTGCATCATTAGGTTTAGAAAATGATGCCAACGAAATACAGTATGATAAAATACACTAAATAAAATATTACACCAAGTATTACTAACATTTATATGTAATTTAGCCAATCAGGTTTAAGAACCAGGCCAGCAGCACCTTACCATCTCAATATCATTCAGCGGACCATCAGTTGCTGAGAAGCAATAATGACCTTACTGCTAACAATCGACCACACTTTCTTAAACCCACATAAAATAAAATTCGGTATTCAGTCAAAAATGTCTATTGTGTTTAAAGTGTATATTCCAACAGTGTGCAAATATTCCCTCCAGTCAAATCTGTAAAAATACTGCATTGTTGAATATTACTGAATTGTTCTAAAACAACCAAATCAGTTAAATTTGTGCTGGAATATTAAATGTTGATTCTATAAGTTCTGATTGTTTAAAGCCCTAAACAAGCTGAAACTCCAAATTATGTATTTGAATCAAACAGTGATGAGACATGAGAGATGATGAGAGATATTTCCACCTAAAATATTTAATAACAACTATAAACTGTTCAGGCATTCTTCTGAATTATTCAGTTTCTACTATGAATGATTAAAAATCTGCTATTAACTATAATAGTATCTACTATGAGTTATTCAGTATCTACTATGAACTATTCAGTATCTACTATGAAGTATTCAGTATCTACTATGAACTATTCCATATCTAATATGAACTATTCAGTATCTACTATGAAGTATTCAATATCTACTATAAAGTATTCAGTATCTACTATGAACTATTCAGTATCTACTATGAACTATTCAATATCTACTATGAACTATTCAGTATCTACTATGAAGTATTCAGTATCTACTATGAACTATTCAGTATCTACTATGAACTATTCCATATCTAGTATGAACTATTCAGTATCTACTATAAAATATTCAGTATCTACTATGAACTATTCAGTATCTACTATGAACTATTCAATATCTACTATGAACTATTCAATATCTACTATGAACTATTCAATATCTACTATGAACTATTCAGTATCTACTATGAACTATTCAATATCTACTATGAACTATTCAGTATCTACTATGAACTATTCAGTATCTACTATGAACTATTCAATATCTACTATGAACTATTTAGTTTCTAGTATGAAATATTCAGTATCTACTATGAAATATTCCATATCTACTATGAATTATTCAGTATCTAGTATGAATTATTAAAAATCTACTATAAATGACTGTGTATATACTATGACTTATTAAAAATCTATTATAAATTATTCAGGATCTACCATGAATTATTCAAAATCTACTACTAATTATTAAAAATCAACAACTAATTATTAAAAATCTATTATTGATTATTCAATATCTCCTAGAGTTTTTTCTGTATCTTTTATGAAATATTTAAAAATCTACTGTTATTTTTTCAGTATATTTTATGAAATATTACTACTATGAATTATTCAGTATGTACTATGAGTTATTAAAAGTCTTCCATAAGATACTCACTGACCACCACTGTATAAACCGTAAGGGGAGGCTCTGGGGTTATGGGAGTGAGGAATTGAGATGTGGAGTTTAAGGGGTTAATAAGCCTTTCCTGAGCTGAAGTGGGCGTGTGGTAGTAGGAAAAATACTGTAAGGTCAGGAGATCCTCTGATCTACGTCCTGATCAGAGAAATGGTCGGTTTAAATACAGATTAAACCACGTCACCCCACCCCACCCCCTCCACACTCCAACCAAAGTAGTCTGATGGTTCAGTCCAGACGACTGGAGACAGGCCGGGTTTCAGAGCGTCTGTTTAAACCTCTGGGAGCCGACTCGCCGCCGACACACAGCGGAAATAAACAGCGCGACGGCTCCACTCCAAAACACTCTACACACACACACATACACACGGTCCAACTCAAATGGAGGACAAAATATGTTGACATGCAGACCCGTGCAGGAGTCGGAGACCTTCTCTCTATCAAAGCTGAAGCTGTTTATCTGATGAGGACAGTTTTGGTGGGTCTTCCAGATGGTTGTTAGGAGTCCCGTTTTCCCAACTCCAGTTTTGAAAACTCATGTACTTTCCTTTGATTTTTTCCTCCTCGTGCACGTGGATAACGTTTTACCTAATCTGCTCTACACGTGTACTTAATGGGCGTTTTGGTTAAAGCTGACATTACATAAAGAGTGGTCTCTGACTGCCGCACAGCACTACGGATCTATAAATGAACCACATCTTCACACATCGATGCCCTCATAAAATCAGTGCCAGATCAGTTTGCCAGATTTCCACTGTCCAGGTGTGTCTCAAGGCCTCCCTGAGTTCTGTTGTTTTCACAGTAATGACATCACCGTCCATGTTTGTGCTGAAAGAGCAGCGTGCACCAGGCTTTTTTGCAAATCGGCTTTGAAGCTAAAGTGACATTTCCTGCAAAAAAAAGAACACATGCTGCGTCTGCCGGGACTCCGCCGAATGCTTCTGCTTTTCTCCCCTTTTTTCCTTGTTTCACAACTCAGGTGGAAGTCATTATGCCTTCAGGTGGCAGGGATTAGACCTGGTGTAAACTGCAAGGCTATTTAAATGGTTAAATGGTTTTACCATTTAAATCCTATTTAATGTTGCCTTAGCTAAATCTGGGTCTGGAAGACTGACTTATATGTCCGTTCTATATACGTTCATATTCTCTCGATTTATAGTCTAGCTTGTAATTCAGGCCTAGTCACGAAATCATTTAATCTCTGCAAGCATTGGAGTCTCTCTAATATCGCTTTTTATATAGTTATGGTTGAAAACGAACTGGTTCAATTCTTAGCCCACTCAACAGGACTCAGTCAAGCTCTCCCATTGGTTAGGACTTCAGGAGGTGGACTGAAGACCTTACACATTAAATTAACTACCAACATAATTAGAAAGTGAGAGAGGAGTCAGCCAGTCAAACACAGTTCATCTGGAAGTCTCAGACACGTGGACACGTCACTGGCTGTGTTTATATGGGATTTTTGCCATTCCCATTGAATTCATTCGGATTATAGTTTAAGACAGTGGGGTTTTTATGCACACTCTACACAGGAATCTGATCAAAACTCTCAATTGGCGCACATGTATTAGTAATTGCTTTAAAATTATGATGGACACAGGAAAATGTACTTCACGTGGACGTATTAAAGAAGGGACAAGAGGAAGACGTCATGTCCTGCAACATGCAAGCTGAATGCTAGTCCCACCACTTTTACCCTTCTGTATCGGAGCTACATGAAATACCGATCTGAGAAACTTTTAATATGCTATTTAGCTTATTTGCCCATAAAGCTCTGGAAAAATTGAAGCGCCCACCTGAAAATGATCAGTTCCTCTAGTTGTACAGTTTCTGGGTTTGTGTTGGACCAAAATGAGCAGTTCTCTTTGATTCTATACCCTACTGGAAACACATCTCCCAAATTCCAGATCAAATATTGTATTTTAGATCTGTTTATTTAGAAAATCACTAATGACCCTCCAGAAGCCTGTTTTTAGAACCATGCTCGCTGTGCATTTCACCCCAGCCACCGCTCGCCAGTCTCTCTGTAGGTCACTTGAGGTCATCTTACGGTGGTTAAGGGACATTGGAATGAGGTGGCGCTCATCACGGTCAGTAGAGAGGGGTTTTGGCCCTCTGCCAGTCTGTAGCTGTGTTGTCCTGTGTGTTTGCTGCTTGACCTTGTTCTTATGAACCAGACGCTCATTGTATCTGCCAGTAAAGCTAGAACCCAACCTTCTGTTCCTCACTAAGAACCTGCTGTGCATGTGGAGATGGTGCTTTAAGAAGAAACTGGAGTGCTCTCTTATTTATTTCCAGAGCTGTGTATTCATCTGAACAGCTTGTTATCGCAAGTTTTACACTCATTCAACCTTTCAGTCTTTTAAAATCTGAAGCATAAACTTAGTCTCCTTTGCAGAACAGTTTCTGATCCTGTTGAACACTATACATGTTATGAAGTACAGAAATGCACATACACAGAACCTTCTTATACCTTCCCCTTGGGAATATAATCACATACAGGTGTTTATATGCTATCACTCCTCTAACAGATCATTACACAGAATGGCCTCAGTCACAACGAAGGCATATACACATACTCAATTCTATTCGGACTGAGCTATTAGTCAAGATCATCAACGGACAGTCAGGCTGTATGTACAGTCATAGTCCAAGCAGCTCTAGGTCAGAACACTTTACCGAAAGATTCACTGTAAAACTGATACAAGCTCCAATATGTGTCTGTTTAACATGAAATGTCTTTTACAAACTTCAAATGTCTATGTTTAAACTGAAAGGGCCAAAAATGCTAATGTTTACGAATCTCCATTAGCTTGGTGCTAAGCATACTACTAGTATCCCATAGGGTCGCTAGCAGAAATTAGCATTACCCTAGAGTTTTCAGCCTGTCTAACTGAAGGCATGTTTGTAGAGTTTACATTGTTATAAGTGTTTATTTGCTAGTTATGTTCTGGTTGTATTGTTTTCCGTATTTTGTGTATTTTCTCTTTAAATGTATTTAATTGACCTGCAGAAAAACAAACAGTGCAGACCAGCATGCTTTCTATACTGGCTTAAGCTGGTCTTTGCTGGTTAAATGGTTTCTAGTGCTAGTCTAGTCCTGCTATAGCTTGTTACCCACTATACCAGCATCAAAACACAGCCCTATAAAAATAAGTTTGAGCTGAAAAGCACTGAGTTTTGTATTTCTGCACACGTCGTCATCGCCCTTCTAGCGTACGGCGAGCTTTTGAAATGATGACAGATCAGCAGAAGCCGTGGAACAACAGCGTGAACAGAACTCCAGCTATTTACAAATGAATTAGCGAGTGATGAGCTGTTCCTGACGCGAGGCGCAGAGAGCCCATCTATCTCCCCTGCATTAATTAGCTCCATGGCTCACGGAGGAAAAGATTCATTTAGCAGAGGCTGTTAGGCCGGTCCGTCGAGCAGATGGAAACAGCCTGAGTCTCTCCGCTCGCTGGCCACTCCCAATCTTTCAAATCTGATGTACCTTCACGCAACATATGTTTCAAACGGAATCAACACAGTCTACCGCTGCCGTACTCCAGACCGCCGATGACTCTGACTTAACGGCAAGATTTATGCGTATGTGTGCCCGGAATTATTCTAGCAAGAGATGATGGGGTGGGTTTGAAATATGCAGAGTTATGCTAACAAGCTTTAGCCTGAAAGCTCTTGATCAAGTAGACGTAAAGTCATAGATTGCTAAAAATCTCATTCACACAGTCATCCCTTTACTCAAGTGTATCTGACCAGGCAAGACATGCTTGGTGTGGAAATGATGCTTCTTTAGCTTTGCACTGAAACGATGATGCTAATGTAGCTAACCAGTAAGGGATTTTTCTATGGATGAAATAGCATTTGCCTCAAAGCATGTGGAATTGTTCAGTCATCTCAAAAAAGTGGTTTCTGACCACGTTTGGCACACGGTTATCTATAAACATGGCTAAAAAAGCATGTTAGCATAACTAGCAGCAGCCGTCTCAAGGTCTGAATTCTTTACTTTTTACATGGCTCATTTTTGTTGCATTTTATTTCATTCCAGTTTAAATAAAATGATATTTTTTCCACTTAATTAACTGGATAAGTCCTTAAATGAAAAGCACTTATTAAAAAAAAAAAAAAGAAAAAAAAGAAAAGCTGGGTGTCCCCAAACTTTTGCCAGTCAAAGTACATTTCCATGATGTGAAGAGTGGATAATGACCACAGGGCCCAGATTGAGCTCAGCTGGTTAGCGATAAGGCAGCCTCACGCCAGGCCTTATCAGCGCAGGCGGCCGCCGCTGGCATGGTCAGTACGAGCTGTGGGCTGGTGACAGCGGATTGGAGAGTTATCGCGGCCGGCCGCTAATGAGCCATTCAGGCTCACGCCACCGCCGGCTGGCCGGGGGGTCTGGAGACACTACCCCAGGGAGAAAAACAGAGAAAGAGAAAGACGGAGAGAGAAAGAGAAATAAGCAATACGGCCACTCGGCCCAGAGCCCTCACGTCATTCTCTTGTTGCATGTTTATTTTTTTGCAGGAACTGGTTCAGATGGCGGTCAGACGACTCCCCCAGCGCTATCCCCCACACAGCACTCCAAGCTTTCGCACTGATTACATGGACTCAGTAAAGCTAATGCTGTTCCGCTGAGATCGTCACTAGAAGAGAAAGTAATGAAATTAGTGAACAAATAAACAGAAAAGTTGGTGTTGGGCCATGTGCACGGTTCTAAAGAGGTGGCCACTCCAACTTTTCTGCCATGTCATCGGCCTCCACCTCGGAATAGGCGAGTTTGGGCTTTTAATATTAGTGTTGCTCGGCCTTTAAGGGGATAGAGAACTGGCGATCGGTGAAACAGCTTTGTTTAGCACAAGTAGGATTAGCGATCGGTGGTACCTCCCCATATCGCACACCCCCCACAGGCTGCACAATCGTACCGCCACCCTGCTAAAACACCCTGATACGATTTCTAGATCAGCCACTGCTGTAATATTTTCAGAGTTTGACAGATTTTCAGGAGATAATGTTAGCTCCCGGTTAGCTCCCTAGTTAGCTCCCTGTTTTGCTGTTCCAGCTAAAGATTAGCTGACTTAGCTTGCTTCCTAGATCTAGTATCTTGGCTACCTATCTGGCTAGCCAGAATAAGAGCTAAACGGTTGAGCTAGCAGCATAGTGAAACAAAGCAGTGGATAATCTGAAGTGGTTTTGAGGTTTTGATTTGCTGTGAAATGTTGTTTTGTAATGTTTCAGTCAAAGCACTCATTGAAATGGCGGTAGCCCTTTACTTTACAGATGGGTAATAAGTAGGTAATGATATGGTCATTTTATGGTAACAAATTGTATTTAATCATTAACTAAATGCCGATTTCCTAGTTATTACTAAATAATAAATCAGAAATTGTAGTGGGTGTTAACAAGGCCATTATGAAATGGTAAAATAATGGTAGTAAGTTGTACTTACCCAAAAATGACCTGCTTATTTTACAGTCCTTTATGTGTAATAAGTGAGCAACTGTAGTGCTAACAAGGCAGCAATGTAATAGAAACACAATATAACAAGTTTTACTTTCTTAAATATTATATGCACATATTCTAATCATTAATAAATGAAAAGATAGTCATTGTATCAGTATTTAGTAATACAATTATTTAAAAAAAAAGCGACAATACGTTTTATGTACCTAAAATGACTTGTTTATCACTTGATCTGTTTTATTTATTACCTGTTATGTATTTAAATGACACAGTGTGAGTTACAGGTGGTAATTACAGCTTATCTAAACGGTATTAGAGCCGAAAAATACAAACTCACTTATTCCCATCTTGTTTCTTACTTACTACACGTCCCATCAGGCCATAACAGCAGTTCATACTGGTCTTATGCTTCACATGTAGGCCCAATCTATAAGTTTGCATATATTGTAAATCTGTTCTATTACACTGCTGCCTTGTTACCACTACAATTCCTCATATATTAAACATAAAGAACTATAAAATAAGCAGGTAATTTTTAGGTAAGTACAACTTGTTAACATTATTTTACCATTTAATTTCTGATTTATTATTTAGTAACAAGTAGGAAACTGGCATGTAATTGATTGATGATTGAATATAATATGTTACTGTGAAATTACCATATCATTACCTACTTATTACCCATCTGTAAAGTAAAGTGCTACCGAAATGTCTTACACTGTACTTATACCATGCCTTAATTCTATATATGGTAGGCTCCTTACTTGGCATTAGCATTGATTCCTGTTTCTGACAATGTTTCATGCCTATTTATCTGAGTTACATGTACTAGCAAACCTAAGTGTACTAGCTGAGACACATTTTGTTGTGTGGAAGGCATAAAAGAGTAACATAATGTAATGTAATGTAATGTAATGTAATGTAATGTAAATGCTGATATTATAGCTTAGCTAAGTACACAGCTAGCTAGCTATTATTGCTACCATTCTATTAGTGATTTAGCCAGCATTAGAAAAGCCTGGCTAATACTCTTTGTACAGCGTCTATCCGTGGCCGATCTGTCCATGATCACGCTACAGCGGCCAGCAGACATAAACTTGAAGGAAGCCTGAAGAAAAGTAAAAGGATAAGGGGGGCGTGTTGAACGTTCATTTGAATTTCTCTCGCTGTTAGTTTATGTCAGCAAAGCCATTTGAAAACAACGTCTGCTGGAGCCACTCTCTGCTATGACGCTGTTGATTTTGTGTCTCCGCAGCTTTAAAGGTCAAGCATTTGCTAAGAGGATGAGATAGTGATCTTTTTAATGAGAACGAGAAGAAGAATGAGGAGGAGAACGCAACTGCTCTTCCAGTTCTTTCAGTTTGCACTATTGAATAAACTGTACTGCATCACTGCTGTGTTTCTGCTCCATATACTGGACATATACTGACTAGTTTACCGTCAGTATATGTCCTTTAATATCGTAGTTTGTAACTTGTGGCCTCAAAATACTGAATCTACTGTCTTGTGTTGTACTTTAGTGGTTATACTGTCACTTTCTAGGGTCCTCACATGCCCAGATCCTTACAGCCATGACATGTTTATGACCTAGTTGTGCCAATGTTATATAGTATGATTGTTACAAGGTGCCAGTTCAATCAAACTGAATTTGAAACATTAGCACCTTCAAAGAATTATGTGCTTATTAT
>CM067496.1:203688-223127 GCA_034552555.1 Semaprochilodus insignis | reverse complement strand
ACCCACTTTCTTATTTGTAGAATGACATATTCTTTTAGCCCTGTAGACTCTTTACGTGGGACCATAATTCATAGTGATACCGAATAATTCATATAGTGGGAACTGGATAATCCATAGTAGTTGCTAAATAATTCATAGTAGTTGCTAAATAATTCATAGTAGTTGTTAAATAATTCTCGGTAGTTACTAAATAATTCATAGTAGTTGCTAAATAATTCACGGTAGTTGCTAAATATTTCATAGTAGTTGCTAAATAATTCATAGTAGTTGCTAAATAATTCACGGTAGTTGCTAAATAATTCATAGTAGTTGCTAAATAATTTATAATAGACTGCAAATAATTAATTATTGGAATATGGAATTATTCAAACTGGATACGGATTAATATGTAGTATTTACTCAGTAATTCATAGTAGATATGGAATAATTAGTAGTTACAAAATAATTTGTAGTGGTTACTGAATAATTCACAGTAGTAAGTAAAGGCTTCAAAGTGGATACTGAACAATTCATAGTGGACACTGAATATTTCAGAATGGATACTGAAAAATGTATAGTACTAAATACTCTCTATAGTTACTGAATAATTGATAACAGATACTGAATCACTAGTAGTAACTAAATAATTCATAGCAGTTACTAAACAATTCATAGTGCACATTTAATCATTTATGGCATTTATTGATGAATCTTTTGTAGTTACTGAATAATTCATAGTAGTCGCTGAATATTGTGTAATGGATTTGGAACAATTAACAGTAGAATTGTTCATACTACATTAATATGTAGTAGTTACTCAGTAATTCATAGAAGATATGGAATAATTAGTAGTCACCAAATAATTCATAGTGGAATAATTCACAATAATAAGTGAATACTCATAGTAGATGAATAATTAGTGAATAATTCATAGTGGATACCAAAAAATGTATAATAGTTATAATATAATCATAGTAGTTACTGAATAATTGATGGTGTATACTAAATAACTGGTAGAAACTGAATAATTGAACAATTACATTGTACATTGAATGATTTAAAGCATTAACTGATGAACTCTTTGCAGTTAATGAATAATTCATAGTAGTTACTGAATAATTTGTCGTAGTTGCTAACTCATAGTAGATACTGAGCAATAAATGTCAATGTGACTGTGTCGAGCTAAGCTTCTCGAGGATGAACGTGTGAATGTAGGTAAATATTATGGTGTTTGTGACATCACAAAGATGCTGGATCCAAAACAGCCCAGTTTCTACATATCGTCGCTGTCCAAAGAAAAAACAAGTATCTCCAAAATGGCAACTTTACAGGAGAGGCCAAAAACCTCACTTAACTTTAATGTAAGTCAATGGAACCAGACGTCTTTCCAAACAGTTTTGGGCCATTTCTGTTGGTCCATTCATCGTGAGATTCTCACTCAGGGTAAACAGCAGCTGATGTGTTCAAATGACACATAAAGGTAAAAATGGACAAAAGTGGACATTGTATACATTTTTAAAGGGATCCCCGACTGTTAAGACGTATAAGCCCCCAATATGGTGCACATGTCCATTACCATTCAAATGTTATATAAACCAAACAAATACTAGATTTATTATTAAATATAGACCTAATCCGTTTACTGGTAGGCTGGCAACCATTGCCACGCCTATTCGTCATGGTGGTTTATAGGCCGTATGTTAATAGTATTAGACGTGTACACAGTCGTAAGGCATTCAAGTCTTAACCGTCAGGGTTCACTTTAAACGGTGTTTACACTCCATGTCAAACTCTTATCTCACTATTAGTGATGCAAATTCAGTTTTCCATGACATGGGCCCTTTAACAGGGTCACTCACACATGCATATCAGCAAAAAGTATTCCGTCAACCTGCACGGAAATCTCTCGGCAGGCCAGCGAGAAAAACACCTTAAAAGTGGCGTCGAGGAACAGGGGAAATAATACATAAACAGAGTCAGCTGAACGGCTCAGAAAGCAGAAAGGAGGAGGAAAAAAAGAGAATGGCCATGGAGGCGGCGGGCGGGGGGAGGAGGGGGGAGGCGCAGGGATTGTTAATTGCGATTTCGAGATAGAAATCGGTCTCCAGTCGCGTCACTGGGTCTCCCTGCCACCCTGTCTGGCTCATTTCATTGCGGGGAAGTGCCTTATTTGTCCTCTACACGCCATATTTAACACAGGGGGGATTTTTTCCCCTCTCCCAGCCTCTGCTTTTTGTTTCTTCTCTTTTTTTTCCACATCTGAAAAAATGTCTGTCGTCCCTCAGGCTCTTTATTTCCCTCAGGCTCTCTATTTCCCTCTCTATTTCCACTCTATCACTCCTTCTCTCTTGGCAGGACTCCTCCAGAGCAGTGAGCCGGTGCCATAGCCGGGCTGGTGGGTTTCAGTCGTTATGTAATGGCCCCCCTCTCGTTCTTTTCCTTGGGATATCAGTCCCTGTGGTTTCCCTCCAGGCTCTGCTACAGGCCCCCGACTGCTAGCTTTACCTCAGTCTCTCTCTATCTATCTTCATCTCGTTCACTGTCTGCCCCTCTCTGGCTGCCACCCTCTCTCTCTCTCTTTTCGAGGATAGGCGATATGATGATATGCTGTTGTTATCGTGATATATAGCTGTCTTCTGAGTATTTGGTGGGAGTGATCAGTACCTCCAGAATGCTGAACAGATCATAATATGGATAGATTTAGACCAATTATCTGCTTCTTTGGACGTGAGGTATCAACCTTCAACATTAGCCAGGTTAGCTAACTTTGCTAGCTAACGTTAGAGCGTGCTGGCAGTTTGTTTTTCTTCATTTATTTAAGAACCGTATCAACTGCAACCATCTCCTCTTTTCTTTCTCGTCACAAGGAAAGCGCTAGAATGATAACTGAGTAGTTTTTTTGGCTCTACTCAAACAATAAGGAACATAGAACGTGTTGACAAGACGAGAAACCTTGGCCATCGCTGTGGAGGCCTGGACCCAGACAGCCTAATTTGGAGTCGGGACTCGGAGAACTGAAAGCCTTTTTAACCCTCATTGGTGCCTAAAGAAGGAAGTGATCGTGAAAAGAGTCGGTTTGCTTCTGAGATCTGCAAGTACATTTGGACCCAGACTATTATGTCAGACTTAAGAAGCTGATAGCGAGGTCTCGGTAAACAGCAAGAAATCATTTTATTCAAATTATTTAAAAACTCAGAGCAACCACCTGGAATACCTGCTAGGCCTCCAGAACTGTCCCTGTGCCTAATGCCTTCATTCGTGCTTCAGATTCAGCATCCGTCCTTCCACTGTGAGAAGACAACTCAACACTATGGGTCTGAAAGGATGTGTAGCTGTTCAAGGAGACACATCAAACAAAGAAGCTGCTGGTGTTCTCAGATCAATGGACTGATCACCCCAGAGTCCAGATCTCAGTGAATGTTTGGGAAAGCTTGGGATTATTTGAACTAAGAAGAAGAAAACCCGAAACCAACTTCTAAGACTGAACTTCGGAGGTGTCTGCAGAGTCTCCTGAAGCCTCCTTCTCTCCCTCTCTCTCTAGTGGTACCCCCAAGTTGGTGTGTTAAAAGAGCATCTTGTTAATTTCTTACTGTTCTCCATAAATATATTTAATTATTCCTGATTTATCGCTCATTAAAGTGATGAGGTTAAAAAAGCCCCACAGCAGACAGCTATGTGGAGGAGCACCATGGGCTGTCAGAGATTTACTGGATATGGCCTTCACTCCAGCATCTTGAGGGCTACCAGTTCAAACATCGGTCAGGCGACTCCCCCAGCGCTCTCCCTCACTCTGTGGCTTTGGAAGTGAATTTCATTGGAAAGCTTTTGTTCCGAATTACATAGAAAGTTCATGTCGAAGACTCCATCACTGTTTTAACCCCTGTAAAGGCTCAGGGTCCGGTTGTGTGTATATATTATGCATAGCAATTATGGAATAACTCATAGTAGTTACAGAATAAAGCATAGTAGCTCATTCATATCAGTTACTAGTACGGGCTGCACAAGTTCTGATTTTTTAAAGTTGATAGCTGATAGATGTGATGAAAGATGAGTCAACGCTGACTAAACGCTGATGACTACATGTACAGGAAATGAGATTCCACAGCATCACACAAAATGTGTGATGAATCCGAGCTCCAGAGGTCAGTAGAGCATGATGTGCCCTTTCCAACAAGCTAACCTTTAAAGAGCCAACAGATACGGAACCCAGAATTTTAAAAAATTGCACCCTACTCAGGCGCACCACAGACGGCCTTGCTGAGGTCTGGAGCGCCAGAGGCATTTGGCTGACTTCAGACTTTACATTGTTATAAGGTGTTAGGTCTCCTCGCCCAACACACAGGACTTTTTGTTGTATTCTTCAGGAAACCTGGAGTTAGAAATGTTCTGTATTTGATCTTTGAAGTGCTGTAGATTAGTAGGAAGCCAAACTCCACAGGTCAAGTAAAGCCCTTTCCAACAAGGCCTTGATTCGCATTGCTAACCTTCCAAAAACCACAGATATGGACCCTGAAATCACCAGGCTCCTCACCTGTTGTCTTCTCTGAGGTGTTCGTGTTGTTAGTGTCATAATCACATGATCAGTGACTAGTCAACATCACTTAAAGCTTCATTGTAAAGTTAACTAGTTTACACAACCACAACTTATCAAGTAATGTTTGTAGATACTGATTATTACATAGTTTTTAATGTTTTATTTTTACTGTTTTATATTTACTGAGCATTTCATAGAAATGACCATATAATACATTTTAATAAGCTCAGTAAGTAAATAACATGTCTGAGTTTCAAGAGGCTCAACAAGTCCTTAGAGCACATCCCAGCAAACACACTTACAATCCAACAATAAGGAACACAGAACGTGTTGAAAAGACGAGAAACCTTGGCCATCGCTGTCGAGGCCTGGACCCAGACGGCCTAATTTGGAGTCGGAATTGAAAGTCTTTTTAACCCTCATTGGTGCCTAAAGAAGGAAGTGATCGGGAAAATAGTCTGTTTGCTTCCGAGATCTGCAAGCACATTTGGACCCAGACTATTGTCAGACATTATTATATTTATATTTTTAAGTATATTTGTAGATACTGATTACATAGTTTTTACTGTTTTATATTTACTGAGCATTTCATAGAAATGACTATATAATACATTTTAATAAACTCAGTAAGTCAATAATATGTCTGAGTTTCAAGAGGCTAAGCAAGTCCATACAGCACATCCCAGCAAACACACTTAAAGACATTTTCATAATGCATGATATGAATCACAATCAGGAGAAAATGCAGCAGCACAAAATAGAAGCACCACAAATCATCATTATCATTATCATTTTTTGATTCCACATTTCTAAAATATAAACTTGATAAGAAATAAGAGATAAAAAAAAACGAATTATTGCCAAAATATCAATGACTATAATAAGGCAACATCATAAAGGGCTCCTATCCAATCAGCTACTTTGTTACTGGCTGTTGATGCTTACAGACTCTCTCTAGCTGCTCTTAGTCTTTTCTATGATCCCAGCTGTTCTGTGCTCTAGATGCATATACTCAGTGTTAATAACCGATATCATATCACCATTCCCACTCACTGCCCAGTACATATATTTGCTTTCGGTGACCATTGAACCCATTTTCTGCTATTGGATCTACAAGAAGAGATTTCAGCAGCCTAATTTTAGTATCAGCTTCTGACACTGACTCGCACCGACTGCCGCTTCAACTTGAATCAAATGCTCACAGCACCTGAACGGCTCCACTTAATCAAAGCAACTCAACAACCACGACAGCTACAAACATGAAAATCATACACCTCAGTAAGTGGCTGTTTTCCAAGTGACTGTTTCACCTACGCAGAAAAAAAAGGTCGCAACATACAATGTTCCAATTTGGCCCGCAGTCAAGAATTCCACATAAATACAGCGTGATGCACACCCACTGTTGAAAGAATGGGCTGTTCTTTCAGCTAGGAGAGGTATTAATAACAACATCGGTTTCCTCATATTGAGCACAATTTCCTTATGCTATATTCCTTCTTGCGAGGACAAAACTCACACGCAAATATCATTAAGCATGCATCAAAGGCGTGTCTGTCAAAATGTGTGATGCTGTTGACGATAACAGATTTAACAGATACTTCAGATTTTGCAGTCTGAAACACGGGTTCCTATTACAGTCTTCGAGGACCACCAGCCCGTGTGTTCATGTCCTGTCTAAACAAACTTAATCCAGGTAATCAGCACCGCATGCATTTCTAAAACATGGCCGTTTGTGCTCACGGTTTTTCCAACCAGCAGCTGGAGAAAAAATAAAGAACTGTGCTGAACTATAGCTGTAACCGTTCCGACCTAGCAAAACCCACTGATCTACTTTTGCTGTTATGCTTACAATCAGGTTTCCTAAACGTACTGTGGTCAGTTTCATTAATTCAAACTGGAATCCCATCAATTCCATCCGAAATTCAAAGGTTCTGCATGAAGTCATTCAGAGCGGCTGGGTGTGAAACGCTCTGTCAGAACTCTTCACAGCGGTGGTGAATGGAACCGGACGTCCACCTCTAAAAGCTCCCTCACAGAAAGCTATTACATGAAATGGTTATGAACACGCTGCCTGATGCCTGACAGAGCGAGTGTGTTTACATGCACTTAGCAATCAGATAATGACTGCATTGCTGCAGTTATCTGCTTATTCAAATGGTCATGTAAACAGTGACTCTGATTTCTTATTAGATTAAGAGCTACAAATCTGATAAAGAGAGCTGGAGTTTAGTTCAGTTATCAGTAATCAGTTAATTACCACTAAAATGACTTGATGTATTAAAATGATATGTTGTGATACGGTTACGTCGCATTTTATTCTGTGAAATGTTTCGGCTGGATGCAAAGCAGAAATCCGAAGATCCCGAGTTTCCCCATTATCTGATGTAAACACATTGATAAGCTTACTTACAAAATCTGATTTTCTGCAGTCATCGCATTATTAAGTGCATGTAATTCAATGCAAGTGCATTCTTTGTTTTGCAACAGCTTTGAGAAGATTTTTGCCTATAATTTATGATTGATCCAGAATACATGAAGGGTGTTGTGGGTGTTGTATAGGTTCACTGGTGGTTTTGACAGTAAATTAAGTGTCTATATTTGTGTTGTTGACATGGTGACCACTGGTTCCCATCACGGCCACTGTAAAAGACATCTGAACCATTTAACACCAAACCCATTCTGAATGACCACTGAATTATGCAGATATGTTGAGGGAATTCCCCTTTAATGAGCCTGAAACCCAGCATAATTAGCCATTTTAGTGTAAATTAGTTTTTACAATAGTGGCAACATATCAAGTTTTTTCGAAAAAGCTAAATAGTGGTACATAGTGTTATGTATCTGCCATACTGGCCACTCCCATCAATTGGTTTTGCTGTCAACACCTTTGGTGAGTTGATTTGGTTAATATTACACACTTCTACAGTGCAGCATGCTGCAGACTTCCAGGATAGGAAAGATGTGGGGTGCTATTTAATATGGACATCAGTATATGTTATTGCAATTCAGCAAATGTGCTGTAAGATATAATCTGCATTAATAATCGGCATTAAAACACAAACCATTATGTCTGAATGCAGTGGATAGCTATCCCCCGTTCACGTTTTCAGCCTTTCGCCAACTATTTAAGCATGTATGTGGGCCAAAGGTGGATCTGCAAGGGCTTACTTCCTCCAGCAAAAGCATGTTTGTGCTGATCTACAAGTGTCCCAGCACTCGGGTAGGATAGCAGTCTATAAGACCAGGATGTGCAGTGCATTCAAAATGATAGATGACTACTACATGTGAACAGGGAGAGAATGTTGTGTTTAAATCAGTAACACATGGGTATTTGCACCATATGATGTTTGCGAAAGGGCTTTGTTAATATGTATGCCTGCTGAAAAACTAAGCCTCTGTATGGAGAGCACAGCACACTGAAAAAGAAGAAGTTTCAACACTACTGCAAAGAAAAGAATCTCTATGGAGCATTATTTTGGATGTAAAACTGACAATGACAGTATTAAGTAAACATATATTATACGCTGATTTGTTTGTTTTGCATTGACTTTCATCAAATGTCAAGAAGCATATCGCTGCTGTTGGAACAAAACCATATCTCCAAAATGTTAACTTTACAGGAGAAGGAAAAAACATAAATGACTTTAATGTAAGTCAATGGAACCAGACTTTTCCCTCAGTGATTTGGGGGTATTTCTCTTAGTCCATTCATCATGAAATTTAAAGAGAATGTAAATGGCCACAGGCTTTTTCTACTGAAAATACAAAGTTTCGTTGTCACGGCAGCAATATGCAAAGTGGGTTACGGATCCCATGCCTCATTTCTTATGTACAGTACATTGTGTTGTTGATTTTGTAAAAATAACATCATCTACAGAGAACATATCTGCAAAGTTATGGCAATTTCCTATTTTAAAATATAAATTGTACACAACAACGTTGCAATATTCATATACGTTTTCTAATATTATGTAGATGGGCATAATATTTGCCAGGGGTGCCAAAACTTTTGCATACAGCAAAAGTCATCTTGGAAATACTGATATGTGCACAGAATTGCACTAGAATTCCAATATTTTTATGTGCACTCATGTTGCACACTGTACACGCGTTCCGCCCTTATGCCGGTTAGAATTTGTCAGAGCTACAAATGCACACAGACCGCACGGTATAAAACATGCATCGCTGCTGTGCAATGAAAAACACGTATCTCCAGTTTGGCCAATTTTTACTTTTATGCCTCGTTTGAACACAGCAGCTGCCGTTTACACTGTGTGAGCGTTTCATGATGAATGGACCAACAGAAATGGACCAACACTGCTTGGATAAAAGTCCGGTTCCATTGACTTACATTCAAATGAAGTTAGGTTTTTGGCCTCTCCTGTAAAGATACCATTTTGGAGATACTTGCTTTCCTATATTCTGATATATTGCATATTTTCTTTGCATTTTGCATATATTATAGATATTTTCCTACTCTTCTATCCCTTTCTGCCTTCTTTACTCACTACTTAGTATTAATATGTTTGCTTAGACACTACTGTGGGAGACGCAGAGTAAGAACAGCTTGTTCCTCTCTGCATATGACAAGAAACTCTTGAAACTTTCACTATGACTGCAGGGACTGTTTGTCCTCACGCCACAACCTCACATACGCAAGTGCATATATGCAAACGTTTGGACAACTCTGACCAAATGACCTTTAGTTGATTTTTTTTGTAAGTGGAAAAAAATAAACACAAACAAATAAACAGAATTGTGTACTAGAACATGCCGTGTTTAAGTTCTCTGTAGAGGACATACATGTCATTTAAGCAAGGCTGTTTGCACTTTCGCACACAGTGTGTTTCTATTTCAGTTTTTTTACTTTCTTTGTATTGAACAAGCGGTCAGTCTGAGAGCTGTAATGTTATTACCATCCTGACATGCACGCTCAGTAGAAATGAATAGAAAACAGAGCGCAGCACATATGAAAGTCATCTGCGGTATGTTAGTACTGAGCTCTGATATTGTGGTTATGCAAATGCCATACTGCAAATTTTTTATCCCACATCAAAAAAAAAAGTTTGTTAGTGCTACAAAAAGCTAAGTCATGCACTGAACTGAGTAAAATAAACATGAATTACATGTACGACATTGATGGAATTATCGCTAAAAGCAATTCAAACAGAAAGATAATGCGCCCAGGCTGTTGCTGTCCAAAGAAAAACAATCATCTCCGAAATGGTAATTTTACAGGAGAGGGCAAAAATGACTTTACTTTCAATGGAAGTTCATGTAAAAATAATTTAATCCGTGCAATTTTGGAGCATTTCCGTTGGTCCAATCATCGTGAAATTTTCGTATGATGTGAAGGACATCTGCAGTGCTCGAATTATGCCGAAAACTAAAAATTGCAAAAAAATGTTTTTTTTTTGGACGGCATCGATATTTATATGTTCACATAAGAGTCAACATTTTGTGTTTTGGAGTGATGCATTAGAAAAACCACATATTAGTTCTTCTTCTTCTTCTTTTTGGTTAGCTACGGAACCATGCAGCTGTTTTTTTATGTTAAAGAACCATCTGGCACCTTTATTTACGGTTATTTCTGGTCAGAACATCAAAAGAACTAGGTTGAACTAGGTTACCTGAGGCAGTGGCGCTGAGGCACATCAGTAAAGCCAGAAATGCGGTGATGCTCTCCATTGTCCCGAATGTATCCCTCTGCGGTGAAGGTTTCTCCTGTGTGGCTGGAACTTGTGGACAGCGTGGGCTCCGGCGCAGTAGCAGGATGGGGCTGTGCGTGTGTGTGCTTGTATTTCAGCTGGGCTGACCGCTGTAGTCCAGCCTTGACACTTCCTGGCGGTGCTGAGAAGGAGGCGGGCGTTAGCAGTAAACTCTCGCGGGGCTCGTTTTAACTAAAGAGCATGGAAGTTGCCTCTTTTTGGACCATTACGCTTCTGAAAAAACTTGGAATGACAGATTCCTGCTGACTGCTGCTGGTCAGAGAAATCTGAGGGAACGCCGGTTCATGCCTTTCCGTTATTACAGGGTTACAGAATGCATTTACTGTTAAACAGAATGGCTTTATGACATGCTGTATGCTGTAACAATCATGTTCTCCTTCAGAGCAATGATCCTGAACTAATGCTGACTCTGCTACACAGTTATGTAAAATGAACATATCGTCGCTGTCCAATCAAAAACATGTATCTCCATTTTTGTTGATTTTTACTTTTGTGCATCATTTGATCACAAGAGCTGCCCTTTAGATTGTGTGAAAATTTCAAGATGAATGAACCAACAGAAATGGCCCAAAAGTGCTCGGAAAGACGTCTGGTTCCATTGACTTACATTAAAATTGAATGAGGTTTTTGTCCTCTCCTGTAAAGTTGCCATTTTGGAGATACTTGTTTTTCTTTAGACAGCGACGAAATGCTTCTTAACTGATGGTTTCTGGTAGCAGTATGTCAATTTACTGAATTAAAGTCTTAAAATAACAACCTATTTTCCAATTTAGTTTTAGATTCTGTTGAAGCTTATTATCGCAAAATTATGACTCACTTTCTTGAAATTAAATAGCCATTCTTTTAATACAGTACCTTGTATTTAGGGATATTTGGAGAAAATACACCAGTGTTTGGACAGTCATTATTTTGGGATACTATGACACCAGTTTAGGAGTCAAAATCTTACTTCAACAGTCATATTTAAAAAAAAACAAGTCATCATTTTAAGGTACTATGTCATTATTTTGACAAAATCATTAATTTGACATAATAACTTGTAATTCTGACAAAGCAAGTCGTTATTTGAAGTTATTGAGTCATTATTTCAAATTAGTAAACGATCATTTCAACATTAAAGTCATTCTTTAGCCACCCTAAAACATTTTGAGAAATTATTTCAACATAGTAAGTCAGTATTTTGAGTTCTTAAGTCATTATTTCCACAGAGTAAGTCATTTTTCTGACATTGTAAGTCAATATTATAACATAGCAAATAATTTTCTTGACATTGCAAATGAACATTTCAGCATAGAAAGTCATTATTTGACAGTGTAAGTCATTATTTCGATTCATAAGTAATATTTCGATGTTGTAAGTAATAATTTTAACTTAGTAAGTACTTACGTCAACGTGGTACATCATTATGTCAACATAGTAAGTGATTATTTCAACATTGTAAGCTACTACTTCAACATAGTAAGTCATTTTGACATAGTAAGCCATTATTTTGAGATCCTAAGTCGTTATTAGCCCACAGTAATGCATTATTTTGAGATATTAATTGATTTTTTTTTTTTTTTTTGTCCTCCCTTTTGCGGGAATGGACTTCCCTTAAAGTTTCCTTCTTTCCTTTAAGAACACAATTCCAATGATTCCACCTTTTATCTCTGCACTGGTGGGCTATTTATCCAGGGGTCACGGAGTGGTCAGTTAAAGCTTTGTCCGTCAGCTTGTACTTTCCATTCATGCAGCAGCTGAGCTGAGCAGACATGTTACTCGGCTTGTTTAGAAAAGTAAAAGCTGCTGAAGGTTTTTATCTGGGAAGGGAAACATTCCATACACAACACCCAGATTAGATGTGGTCCTTTCATACTGACCGCTGGGGTTTCCCTGGACTCGTCCTGCGCTGCCCAAACTTTCTAATTCAGGTAAAAAGACTACGAGCTGAACACATGAGAGTGATTACTGTGCTCAGCCCAGCCTCAGCAGTCATACAGACCTCTCAATCAGACATGTACGGTTAAACAACACCCATTACAACTGTCCGAAAAACTAACCCAGCGAAATCACAGTGTCCACTCTGTGAACTGTCCAGTCCGGTCAGTCACAAGAGGAACAAAGTGAAAGTCGATCTTGACCCGGTCTGCCGGTTAGAGCAGCGAGAGCGGCTGTTCCCTGTGACTCCTGTCGGTTTATTAAAGCGGTATAAACTCACCTTTTGACGCTCAAACAGCTTCTTCCCGTTACTTCACTTTCCCACCACGAGCCGCGCCGTCTGCTCGCGCTACTCCTTTCCCACCCGTATTACGACAAGCCCCGCCCTCCGGCGCTGCGATTGGCTAGAAGTTCTTCCACAGAAGCAATGCGGCACAATAAATACATATCTAAACAATACAAACAAACACATCGCAGATAAATATATTCAGGTTATTTTTATAACGTCAATTTTTATGACGTCATACATAATACAATTCCACATAATAAAATTCTGTCCGTCTATGGAGCACTAGCCAAACTGCTTCTAGCATCTATAAAGCAATAGCCAGGTGCCTTTTAGAACTATAAGCTAATATACAAATGCCCTCTAAAACTAGCCACTGCCTGCTAGCCAAATATGTTCTAGAACTATGAATAACGTGCTAAACCCATTCTAAATACTAGGTTAACATGTTCTAGAACTATGACCTGTGAAATATGACCTACTAATGAAACATGTTCTAGAACTATGAACTACTAACCAAACATGCTCTAGAGCTATTAATAACTAGATAAACATTCTGGTAGTATAGAATACTAGTTAAATACATTCAATAACTATAAACTAGCCAAATGCTTTCTAGAACAACTAGCCATTTGCCTTCTAGACTTATGACACCTTGCCACTCGGCCTCTAGAACTATAACTTACTAGCCACTTGCCTTTTACAACTATTAAATACTAGCCATTTGCTTTCTAGAACAATGAACAACTTGCCACTTGCCTGTTAGAGCTATGAACAACGAGTCAATTGCCTTTTAGAGCGGTCAAGAACCAGTCATTCACCTTCTAGAACTATGAACGACTTGCCTTGAATTATGAGCTACTAGCCATTCGTCTTCTAGAACTACAAACTATTAGTCATTTGCCTTCTTGATTTATGAACTAATAGCAGTTTGCCTTCTGGAGTCTTAGCCAAACCGCTTGTTTGGACAACTAGCCATTCACCTTCTTAAACTATAAAGTACTAGCCAAACTGCTTCAAAAACACTTTAGCCTTGCCAATGAATTAGCTTGCTAGACATATGCCCTATAAAACTGTGGCCTACTACCCAAGTGCCCCCTAGCCTAACATGTGCTAATGCTATGAATGATAGCCAAACTCCTTCTAATACTATAAAATGCTAGTTGAACATGTTCTAGGACTATTAATTACTAGCCAAGCATGTTCTAGAACCGTGGATAACTAGCAAAACTATTTCTAAAACTATAAAATACTAGCATCATAGAATTATGACGTGCTAACCAAATTTATTTTAGAATTATGGAGTACAAGCTAATTGCATTTGAGCTATTGCATTTGAACTACTGGCTGGAACTATGAACTAGCCTACTAAACAAACTGCTTTTCAGTGAAGTGCTAGCTAAAAAAGATTCTAGAATTATGAACTTCATACATGCCTTTTAAATCTATAAACTACTAGCCAACTGAATTTAAGAATAGTGAGCTACCAGCCAATCATATACTATAACTGTAGACTACACGCCATTTGCCTTCTATAGAGAACGAGCCAAACTTCTGAAATGAACAACTAGCCGCTAACCTTCTAGCCAACCTGCTTCAAAAACTATAAACNTAGTGCGGACAGCAGGAACAAACCTGGAACAGGGAGAGATGGATGGAGAGAAAGAGAGGGCATTCCTGCCAAAAAAGTGTTAAAGGATGCAAATTCTGCAACAACTCTGTATAATAAGTCCGTGAATGCCAGAGAACCACATGAGTGAACATGAGATACTAAAAATGTGTAATGAAAATAAAATGTGTTTCACTTTAAGACAAGCAATGTGTACATATGCTGAAAATATGTAAAATAAATAAATGTGCTTCAATTCCCATTTGTGTTTTCATTTAGGCTGTATTATAAGAATTACATATGTAGGAATGTCAACAAAGGTAGGCCTATCAGATTCTGATCATCTAAATGTAGTTTGTAAGAGGTTCACAGGTGGTTATTCTAGATTTCTTGTAAACCTGTCTTAAAATGTAAGGGATACTGAACCTCGGTTTCCCTTATTTTTAAATCCAAAACTTGACAGGTATGCTATGAACTAGCCTACTAAACAAACTGCTTTTCAGTGAAGTGCTAGCTAAAAAAGATTCTAGAATTATGAACTTCATACATGCCTTTTAAATCTATAAACTACTAGCCAACTGAATTTAAGAATAGTGAGCTACCAGCCAATCATATACTATAACTGTAGACTACACGCCATTTGCCTTCTATAGAGAACGAGCCAAACTTCTGAAATGAACAACTAGCCGCTAACCTTCTAGCCAACCTGCTTCAAAAACTATAAACCACTAGCCAGATGCCTTTTAGAACTGTGAATTAGCATACTTAGCAAACTACAAACCAGCTGCCAACTAGCTAAATATGTTAAACGGATTCTAGAAGTTTGACCAACTATCTAAACACCTTCTAGAACAAGTAACTACCAGCCAGCTGGATTTGAGAACAATTAGCTTCTAGCCAACCGCATTCGATAACAATGAGCTATCAATCAACCGCATTCTACAACAATTAACTGCCAGCCAACCACCTTCTAGAACTATGGACTACTGGCTAATCCCAGCGCAGGAGAGGCGGGATTTGTCATAATTTTGTTGGTAAAAAATAACATGGTGCTGAAAGGGCGGCACAGACAAACGTCCGTTAGAAAACAGAGGAGGAAAAAAACAGCGGCTCCACAGGAGTGAAATTCATTTCCTTGCTCTTTTGCTGTGGGCTAAAAATAATTTTGAGCTCCTAGCGCTGTTCATTGTTGTCTGGAGACTGGGAAACTTAGTCAAGGGAGAGTAATGTAGGCTAATTGTTATCATTTCATGAAGTGATGCTGTGCGTAATGGTTCTCTGAGACTGAACATCTAAAGAAGCAGCTTTTAAATCCCACCAAGAGATGTATTTTTAGAGGGGTCTTGTTTCCTCTTTATGCTCAGTGACCAGGTGCAACTGGACAAGTAGTGCATGGAGTGCATTCACTGTTCGTTAGTCGAAAGAGAGAAGTAATGGGGGACGGCAAACGCTGAAGGACAGAAATACATAACGTATATATTCGTCAAGTGGTCCGTGTTGCAGATGGACAAACATCACACAGGCCGGGGTGCGTGAGGCAGTCTGCACGTAGCCAGTCCCATAGTGCAGAAAGTGGCCCCCCAGCTAACCCCCACCCCGCAGGACCCCAGCAGGGGTCAATAACAGGAAGTGATCCTCTGTGCGAGTGTCCGTGCATCAGTGCCTTCAACACGTCCGAACAGAGGTGAAGGAGGTCATTCTTGGTATGTTTGGTCGCTGCTTTGAGCCACGTGCTGCTACTGTGCTGGGCTGTTTGGTATTTTTCCTGGAACTGTTCAGCTCAGAGCGATGACTCATACATTCAGCTATGATATGTTTTTTACTGCCGAGGCTTTGAACGGGACTGGAGGATTTTGTGGACAGAGGAATTGACTTTATTCAGTTTATATGATGCGCGGGTCATGAAGGATGAGTTAACTGGACTCATGGACCCTGTTAACAACAAATTGTCAGTGCTGAATTACAAAAAAAAAAATTTAACTTGGTGGCTGAAATTATGGCACATTTTTATGATGTCATTTAAAGGATCAGGGTGGACGGTTTGAAGGGGGGGTCTCTTATTAGAAATGGAATATAATATACAAAACTATGTTTTCATCAGTGTATAATTACCTGTAACTACAGTTAACTTTGCATTGCTTAGAATGAGTCAAGTCAAGTCAAGAGGCTTTCATTGTCATTCCATACATGTACAAGTGCACAGTGGAGTGAAATTACGTTCCTCCAGGAATAAGGGGCAACATGGAACAACAGAGTACAAAGTGCAAACGTGCAGACATACGTGTGTAAACAAAAATATAAACTACAAAGAATACAATAAATATGATAAATTAAACAGACATTAGACACAGTAAACAGACGGGACAGTGCAGAAACGGCACAGCACTCATTTCTGGACATGAGGTAGCAGAATAAGATGCAGAGAGGTTTAACATGCTGTGATCTGGGAGTGATAACACGCATACACACAGCAGTTACTGAGGTAGGTGTGTGTGTGTGTGTGTGTGTGTGTGTGTGTGTGTGTGTGTGTGTGTGTGTGTGTGTGTGAGTGTGAGTTTCAGATCAGTCCTCAGTTCAGTCCTTGTGAGTTTAAAAGCCTGATCTCTTGAGGAACAAAGCTGTTGCAGAGTCTGGCAGTGATGACACGGATGCTCCGGTACCTTCTACCAGACGGCAGCAGTGAAAGAGGTCTGTGTGAGGGATGGGTGGGGTCGTCCACAGTGCTGGTGGCTTTGCGGATGCAGCGTGTGGTGTAGATGTCCATGATGGAGGGGAGAGAGACCCTGATGATCCTCTCAGCTGTCCTCAATAAACACTGCAGGGTCTTGCGGTCAGAGACGGTGCAATTCCCAACCCAGGCGATGATGCAGATGATGAAGAATGAGCCTTCGTATGTAGAGTGGTGCTTGAAAGTCTGTGAACCCTTCAGAATTCTCCACATTTCTGCATAAAACTGATCTAAAGCTTCATCATATTGTCACACAAGTCCTACAAGTAGATAAGAAGAACCTAATTAAACAAATGAGGCACACAAATATCAGACCAGGTCATTTCTTTATTGAGGAAAATGATCCAATATCGTGTATCTGTGAGTGGCAAAAGTATGTGAACCTTTGCTTTCGGTATCCGGTGTGACGCCCTTGTGCTGCAATGGCAATAACTAAACGTTTCCAGTAACTGCTGAGGAGTCCTGCGCATCAGCTTGGAGGAATTTTAGCCCGTTCCTCCATAAAAAACACTTTCCACTCTGGAATGTTGTTGGGTTTCATCCAATGAACTGCTCATTTCATGTCCTTCCCCAATATTTCTATTGGACTGAGGTCAGGACTTTGACTTGGCCATTCCAAAACAGGAACTTTACTCTTCTTTAACCATTCCTTGGTGGAACAACTTGTGTGCTCTGCATCATTGTCTTGCACTATGACCCACATTCTCTCAAGATTTAGCTCATGGACAGACACATTGTCCTTTACAATTTGCCTGTGTAATTCAGAATTCATTGTTCCATCAATGAGTCATCCTGGCCTAGATGCAGCAGAACAGGCCCAAACCACGATACTACCACCATCAAGTTGTTCAGTGCTCTCCTGATGGTGGTTCATTAACATTTGCACTAGCCAATGTGAGAGAGGCCATTTAGTTGCTTAGAAGCTACTTTGGGTTCCTTTGTGACCTCACAGACTATTACACCTCTGCTATTGGAGTGATCTTTGTTGGTGGAGCACTCCTGGGCAGGGTCATAATGGTCTTGAAATTCCTTCATTCGTACACTATCTGTCGGACTGTGGATTAGTGAAGTCCAAACTGCAGATATGATATTTTGATAGCCTAGAACTCCTTGTCAAAAATACTGCCAGTATTGAATCTACAAACTCTGAAGTCTTCTTATTTGCCTGCTTCTTGTTCAAAGTTTCTGCCTTAAACAGTACAGCATTTACATTCTGGCACTGACATTCAGCTTCTTATTTGCCAGCTTTTTGTTTAAATTTTCCCATTCCACCTTAAATGGCACAGCATTTACATTCTGCTGCTAATATTCAGCTTCTTGTTCACTAGCTTCTTATTCAATTTTTCCCATTCCGCCTTAAATGGTGCAAAAATTTATTTTCTGGCACTGACATTCAGCTTCTTATTTGTCCGGGTTCATGTTTAATTTTCCAATTCCACCTTAAGTGGTACAGCAGTTATTGTAATGCCTCAGATGCCAGAATGGAACCACAGGACCATTTGCGGTAGTCATAAAGTGGTCAGTGAGTGGAAGAACAAGGTAGGTGCTCCTAATAAAGTGACCAGTGAGCGGAATTACAAGGTGGGTGTTTCTAATAAAGTGACCAGTGAGTGGAATTACAAGGTGGGTGTTTCTAATAAAGTGACGAGTGAGTGGAATTACAAGGTGGGTGTTTCTAATAAAGTGACCAGTGAGTGGAATTACAAGGTGCGTATTTCTAATAAAGTGACCAGTGAGTGGAATTACAAGGTGGGTGTTTCTAATAAAGTGACCAGTGAGTGGAATTACAAGGTGGGTGTTTCTAATAAAGTGACCAGTGAGTGGAATTATAAGGTGCGTATTTCTAATAAAGTGACCAGTGAGTGGAATTACAAGGTAGGTGTTTCTAATAAAGTGACCAGTGAGTAGAATTATAAGGTGCGTATTTCTAATAAAGTGACCAGTGAGTGGAATTACAAGGTAGGTGTTTCTAATAAAGTGACCAGTGAGTGGAATTACAAGGTGGGTGTTTCTAATAAAGTGACCAGCGAGTGGAATTACAAGGTAGGTGTTTCTAATAAAGTGACCAGTGAGTGGAAGCACATATGTATGAATATGTATTGATGTCTTGGCTAGTACATCCCGCTCTGCTCAGAGCATCACTGCTGCAGATGTAGAAGGGCTTATAGCGCTGTATTGCTTTGTGCAAATCTTCTAAATGTGCTCTCAGTAAAATCCTACCTGCAGTATATCATCTGAATGGGGTAGATTACGGGGTGCTCGTTGCGTTTTATTGTGGTTTTGTGTCGAGAAGGCGTCTTCATAGCTGAGAATATGATATTTCACATATTTTGCATTCTCTGTACACCCCGGTTTCCCCTGTAGTGTCGTCTCTCTCCGAGATGATTTAAGATTGCATTGATTTTAATCTCTCCACCTGCCGCACCAACAACACGCTGTCGTTTCTCTCAGTACGGTGACAAGAAATGCTGTAGAAGAGCCACGTTTGGAGTCAATCCAACGTAAAAATGCATAATTGCAATGAAATATGGTAGAACTATGTCCCCTAACTAAGTGATGGGAGGGATTCCATACAGTGGCTGAGAAGTACAAAACAAATTAACATTTCAGAAAGCAAAATTACAAAAATAAAAACAAATTTACAAACGAAAAAAAAA
>CM067496.1:192398-203673 GCA_034552555.1 Semaprochilodus insignis | reverse complement strand
TCAAACTGTTTGGCGGTGGTAGAGTGGGTGGAAGTAAGAGATGAACAGGCGATGTCTAAACCACTTAGAGCTGGAAATGTTAAGGAGGGTAAGTGGGCTGTAACGCTAGCTGTAGTGGAGAACCAGCTAGCTAGCTTAAAATGGCTGAGAGCTTTTACAGCCCACTGTTTACAGCCCACGTGGTTCAGAGTCGCCTGTTCGTCTCTTTCTCCCGTCTGCTCTTTAAACACTCTAAAGACCTTCACCAGGACAAACAGAAGCGTGTCAGCTGGATAAAACACGCACCACAAAATGGACAAATCATGCTTTAGCGCCGTCACCATCCCAAACTCCACCCACTCTACCACGGTGAACAGTTTGATTGACAAGGGTCCGCAACAAGCACTTCCTGTGTGTTAGACCCGCCCTTTCCCTCAGAATTTGGGGTTTGTAAAAGTGTTTCACGTCTTGTAAAACTATTTTTGCTTTTGTAATTTTGTTTTCCTGAATGTAATTTTTTTTTTCGTTTGTAAATTTGTTTTTATTTTTGTAATTTTGTTTTCTGAAATGTTCATTTGTTTTGCACTTCTCGGCCACCGTAATTCCACCAATTTGATATCTAAGTATCTTTTTTGTAATCATTATTTTGATGATTATTTGATTGACAGTTGACCATCACACCTATATGAGCTTATTGGATGTTCCATTCCAAAGCCATAGACACTTATATGGAATTGTCCCAGCCTTTGCAGGTATAACAGACCGTTATCCCTCACCCAGCAAACTTTACTGTTACACATGAGTCATAATTCATCACTCCAGAGAACATGTTTCCACTGCTCCAGACTCCGGTGGTGGCATGCTTTACTCCAGCAGATGCTTGGCATTGTACATAGTGATGATGCAGCTGGTTGGCCAGCTAAAGCCATTTCAGGAAGCTCCCGATGTACAGTTCCTGAGCTGATGTTGCTTTTAGAGGCAGGTTGGAACTCGGCAGTCATGTTTTGTGAGTTGTGTGTCCTACCGCTGTATGGCTGAGCTGTTGATACTACTAGATGCTTCCATTTCACAATAATAGCACTGACAGTTGCCTGGGGCAGATCTAGCCAATTGGCATCCTGCCAATAAAGACCGCATGGCTATGTGTTTGATATTATATACCTGTTAGCAATGGGTTATGGCGCCTCTGACGTTTAAATTAGTTTGTTCAGGCTTTCAGGGGGCAGCTTGCAGCAGCGAGATCCTCTGAATTTTGAGGCTACTAAGAAGTAAAAATATGATTATTGATACATGTGAGCTGACACTGATACAGGCTAAGCTGACATCATAGGATCGATTTCACCAAAATACCCCAAACAAACCAGCAAACTTTGTTAAGCGTGATTCATCAGGTTAGTAGTTTCTGTATCTACTAATATCTAGATTAATTATGCAATCATTAATTTACTGTTGTTTGTCTTTTTGTCAGTGCTCATACAACACATAAAGTTGAATCCAAAAAATGTTCAGTGCTGCTGATCTCACGGCATATTCAGTTGATTTTTGTTGATTCTCCATCCTTGTTATGCTGCTCATTGATGACAAGATACTAAAGTGGCTAACAATGAATGAAAACCGGCAGCTACTAATTAGCATTAAGCTTTTTGCATGTGCTAATTGGTGGCGTGATAGTAATGTGGCTAACAAAGAATGATAACCAGCAGCTACCGGTTAGCATGAGGTCGTGCATGACCTTGATTTGTGGCATGATGAAAGCTGGAAGCCCCTAGGTACCATGATTCCTGCTAATTAGTGGCATGATGCTTATGTGGGGAACAATGAATGTTAACTGGTACCCACTGCAGTTAGCATGATGCCGTTTGCATGCTGCCAATTAGCGGCATGATGCTAATGTGGGGAACAATGAATGTTAACTGGTAGCCACTACAGTTAGCATGATGTAATTTGCATGATGTCCAGAACCAGGAAGCATCCAGAGGAGATCATCACTGATCCATCACACCCTGGCCATCACCTGTTCCAGCGTCTTCCTTCAGGCCAGCGCTTTAGCCAAATAAGGATCAAGACAACCAGGCTACAGAGAAGCTTCTTCCCACATGCCATCACACTCATGAACAGCTGAACACTACAATGACCATTACACTCCACATTCGGGAGACTTTTGTCCATCCTCTGTACTGACTGTCTCAGACTGGTGCTCCGTCCTCTGTACTGACTGTCTCAGGCTGGTGCTCTGTCCTCTGTACTGACTGTCTCAGACTGGTGCTCCATCCTCTGTACTGACTGTCTCAGACTGGTGCTCCATCCTCTGTACTGACTGTCTCAGACTGGTGCTGTATCCTCTGCACTGACTGTCTCAGACTGGTGCTCCATCCTCTGTACTGACTGTCTCAGACTGGTGCTTAATCTGCCTCTACATCCGGACTGCTGCACTCAGCACTGTAATATACATATACAACTCCACCCAATGTAAGGTTTACGGGTATGTGAGGTAGTGTGTGTGTGTATGTGTGTGTGTGTGTGTGTGCGTACAGTATATGTGTGTGTGTTAGGAGTGTGTGTCTGTACTGTGTGTAATGTTGTCACTCTCTGTGCTCTGTGAGCTAATGTAACCAAAGACAAATTCCCTATATGTGTGAACATACTTTGCAAATAAAGCTCGATTCTGATTCTGATTCTGATTCTGATGTTAAGTAGTGGGATGATGCTAATTGGAGACAATGAATGAAAACTGGAAGCCACTAGTTAGCATGTAGTCGTTTGCATGATGCTAATTGGTTACATGATAGAAATGCGACTATTCAGGAATGATAGCTTGAAGCCACTAGTATGATTCCTTATGCATGACACAGTATCCATGATTAGCTGCATGATGCTAATGTAACAAGGAATGCTAACTGGTAGCCACTGAAGAACCTTTCAGTAAGTGGGTCTTTAAAGAACTCAGCTGAAAAGAACTTAATTGATGCAGGAGCAGTTTTTCCTTTGCACGGAGCCCTTTTTTCCACCTCTGCCAGACTCTCCAAGTGCTTTTCATCTGACTCTTCCTAATCAAGTCTCCGAAGGACGCATCCTGATCCGCTTCTAAGAGCCGCTTCTCTTCTTCTTCCTTTTCCTCGTCTGAGCCGTCCAGGTCACGGCTCCTCGGAGGATAATCCGGATACCTGTTGGAAAGTGTTTTTCGGCTCAGGAGGAAGCCCCCTGCGTGAGGCGTCAGGCACAGGAAGGCTGCAAACGTGTGATGATTTGAAGAGAGCATTTCCAATAACACCGAGTCTGTTTTGATTCACGTGTGGTTTCTATGTCTGTTGAGACAGTGTTTTTGAGCCTTGGTAGTAAACAGTTGCATCCTGGCCAAACAGCTCCTGTTGAAGCTACTGGACGCATCTGATTGCCTGGCGATCGGACACGGTGAACTTGTGACCTGTGACTTTGATGTGAGCTGTGTTTATTTTGCTCCTTTTTCATCTTTTCCATCTGTCTGGTAAACAGCACTCAGAGGCCGAAAAAAAGAAAAGAAAGGAAAGGCTGACTACATTGTTTGGTCTGATAACCTGGAATGTGACTGATGTCCAGCGTTCTGACGCTTTTTAACGTCACCGGCGTGTCCTGTCACACATCCTGCAGTCTTTGAACCCTTCTCTCCACCAGAGGGCAGTAATGCTCCGTTTTTATTTTGTCATTTATCACAAAAGTACTCACTTAGGACATGGACGGATTGCCAATCGGGCCTGCAGGACACATGTCCTGGGGCCTTGGTGAATAAGGGGCACTCAAATGGCTTAGTTTTATAATAGACTGGCCAATAAGATTTAGAAATATTGGTGTATCTGAATTGTATTGGATTCAGGTGAATTAGTATTGATTCCAGGTGAACTTGTATTGATTCCAGGTGAATTTGTATTGATTCCAGGTGAACAGTTAAGACACTCAGCCATAATGGTTTGGTGTGACATACATCATTCAAGAGAAGCCTTGTTTCGTTTTACAACAGTTTTGAGAACGTTCACATGTTCTATCTTCCTACATTTAAAGGAACAGCTTGATCAAGCATGGCCGTGTGGCTAACAATGAATTTAACTGGCAGCCACTAGTTTGCATGATTCCATTTGCATGATGCTAATTGGTGGTATGATAGTGAGAGTGACTGGCATCCCACTAGTCAGCATGATGCTGGTGGTATAATAATTTTATGGCTAACAGTGAATGGTAACTGGTAGCCACTAGGTAGCATGATGCCAGTGGCATGATGCTAAAGTGGCTAACAATCAATGATAAGTGGTACCCAGTTAGTATGATGCTAACTGGTGACAATGGATGGAAACTGCCAGTCACTTGTTTGCATGATGTCATTTGCATTCTTCATGCTAGTTGTTGGCATGATGCTAATTTGGCTTCTAATGAACGAGAACTGACAGCCACTAGTTAGCATGAAGTCATCTGCATGATGCCAGTTGGTGGCATGGTATTGATATACCTATCAATGAATGATAACTGGTAGCCACTAGTTAGCATGATCCCATTTGCCTGATGTTAGTAAGTGGCATGATGCTAATGTGGCGAACAATGACTGAAAACTGCAGCCACTAGTTAGCATGATGCTAAGTGCAAAGTGCTAATCATTGGCATGATGTTAATAAGTCTCTAACAATAAGTGATCACTGGCAAGCCTCTAGAATGGTGTAATTTGCGTGATGCTATTTTCACTATGCTGATTGGTGGCATGATGCTAATGTGGCTAACAATAAATGATAACTGGCAGCCACAAGTTAGCATAATGTAATTTGCATTATTGGTGCTTACTGATGACAGTGAATGAAAACTGGTCGCCAAGCATGATGTAATTTGCATGATTCTAATTTGTCTTTATGGACTGATAGCAATATTTGTTAACTGAATTGTTCCTTAAAGGTCAAGGTTCACACTTTTGGAGAAAAGGTTTTAATGACCGGGTGAAGAAATGAGTGTGAACAATGTGTGATCGTACAAAACAACCTGTCGGAGGAGCTACAGAAGTTGTAAGAGATGCTGCTGAAAGGGGGTAGAAACAGCAGTGAAGTGCCCTGAATATAAACTGTATTTGGAGGCAAAAACAATGCTACTATTTCCGGTTAAATTAAATATTAAATTAAACAAAATATTAAATTAAATTCCATATTAAATTAAGGCAAACCTCTGAGGCAGTGTATGACTGCAGTGAATGTTATTTGGCTGGTTTCACTGTGTTAGGCTTTCGCTGTTGCTGTTTTTGGGTGCTTCAGATGGAAATAAAGACGGAAACAAAAGTTCGTCCAGTCATGTTGTCTTTACTTGAGGCCGTCAATAGCCTTGGAAACTTCTGCGAATACGTCGTCCACAGCGAGCTCTGAGTTGATCTGAAAGGAGAACAGCAGGCTAATTAACGCATGATCAAACCAGCTACATTTTCATGGCACCAGTTTTATAGATGTACTCGGTACACATGCCACACTGTACATATGTACATACACACAAGTACGTATCATTTGTGTCTACTGAAAAACATGTATTCTTATTTTTATACATCATGTGATCACAGCTACTGTTTACACTGTGTGAAAAATTCACGATGAATGGACCAACAATGACCCAAAATTGCCTGGAAAACAGTCTGGTTCCACTGACTTGCATTAAAATCAAATTAAGTTTTGCCCTCTCCTGTAAAGTACTTTGGAGGTACCTGTTTTCGTTGGACAGTGATGATATACTGTATATACAGTGCGTCTCAAAAGTGAGGAAACACCATATAAATGATAACGGGTTGGCAGACGGTGATCCAATTTTAGACGCAAGCTGTGGGGGAAGGGGGAAACCTTTACGATGATGTCACCAACATAGCGGCCATCTACATGTCGCCATCTTGGATTCCACATCAGGTTTTTTGGGAAGGTGGGTGCGTGCTTCATATTAACAGAACTTTATTTGATCTTGGACTGAACCAGTGATTTTAAACTGACCATAAGGGCTACAGGATGTGTTTGATATGCGAGTGTTAAGGCTATCCTTTTCTCCCACTCCTAAAAACTTTCACCAAAACATCCGGCTGTTGCATTTTGTCATTATAGACTGATTCAGTAGTGGCTGATTCAGTAGTGACTGATTCGGTAGTGAGTGTTTCAGTAGTGACTGATTCAGTAGTGAGTGTTTCAGTAGTGACTGATTCAGTAGTGAGTGTTTCAGTAGTGACTGTTACAGCAGTGCGTGTTTCAGTAGTGTTTTCATTAGTCACTGTTTCAGTAGTGACTGATTCAGTAGTGACTGTTTCAGTAGTGACTGTTTCAGTAGTGACTGATTCAGTAGTGACTGTTTCAGTAGTGACTGATTCAGTAGTGACTGTTTCAGTAGTGACTGATTCAGTAGTGAGTGTTTCAGAAGTGACTGATTCAGCAGTGAGTGTTTCAGTAGTGAGTGTTTCAATAGTGACTGATTCAGTAGTGAGTGTTTCAGAAGTGACTGATTCAGTAGTGAGTGTTTCAGAAGTGACTGATTCAGTAGGGAGTGTTTCAGAAGTGACTGATTCAGCAGTGACTGATTCAGTAGTGACTGATTCAGTAGTGAGTGTTTCAGAAGTGACTGATTCAGCAGTGACTGATTCGGTAGTGAGTGTTTCAGTAGTGACTGTAGTGAGTGTTTCAGTAGTGACTGATTCAGTAGTGACTCAGTAGTGAGTGTTTCAGTAGTGAGCGTTTCAGTAGTGACTGATTCAGTAGTGAGTGTTTCAGTAGTGAGTGTTTCAGTAGTGACTCTTTCAGTAGTGACAATTTTATTACAATAATAATTTAAAGCCGTATGCTGACCTTCCTGACGATGCCGCGGCTTTCATAGAAGGCGATGACGGGCTCTGTGGCTTTGTAGTAAAGGTCCAGGCGCTTCTTGATGGTCTCCTCATTGTCGTCTGCGCGGCCGCTGGTCTCTCCACGCTTCATCAGTCTTGCCACCATGGTCTCGGACTTGGCATCAATGTACAGCAGCAGGCAGGGGGCGCCAATCTAAACACATGCAGTGACACAGATACCGCAGTTAAAAACCTGTACTGTTAAATGGATAGTTCTGGTATTAAACTCTGACTGGCTGAGCTGTGCTCAAAAGTACTTGATATACACACAACCTATGACCTCTGTAGTACTGCGCCACATCATGAAAGATCCTTAGGCAGTTAATGGAATAATCTTAGACTCTAAAGCTGCTCGCATTGAGCACCCACCGATGAAGTAAACTGATGGGCTGATTACCTTATTCGCATGTCTAGAATTCAGCTGGTCAGCTAACAGGCTAAAAGATAGCAAACATGCTAAACAACTCCATAATTACTTGTTTTGAGTTCAAGTACCTACAATACGATTGGCTGTAAAACTGCAATATAAAAAAATTCCAAGTCATATAAAAGTCAAAGAATGGCACTCGATCATCTTACATGCTTCACGTAAGTGTTTCAAACTCAGGCTGCAGCTGGGTTACCTCTGTACTCCCTAAATAATTAGCTTCTACAAACAGCAAGCGCACAATTTGTGAAGTACAAATGAATCTGAACCCCATATGACTATTTTTAGCTATACTATATGCAGTTTACCCTGATAGCAAGATACCACCATCAAAGCTGGTGGTCCACTGGCGTTCTGCTCAGCATTTTCTGGGTGGTCTGCCGGTGGTGAAGGTGGTCTTAGACGAAATGCCATTTTTCATTGCTCGTTTTCCCCTTTACCTTCGTTATCCTTGGTCAATCAATTCATTAATTCATTCACCTTCTTAGTCGCTTATCTTTCTGTGTCACGGCGGACGCTAGAGCCAATCCCAGCGCTCATTAGGCTGAAGGCAGGAAACACCCTGGACAGACTGCCATCACAGCCTTTGTAATTTAGTTTAATAAATATTTTTCAGTAGCAGCGATAGCAGTTCCAACTAAATCACTTCATGTCAGACCTGGTCATTTTTTTCTTTGAGGTGTTTGTAATATTTGTCTTAGTTTATGTTCTAAAAATAAAGGTAATATGTATTTAAATTCCCTTTGAGGAGATTAAAAACTAGTTAGATGTACAGTAACCTGAGTGGTCAGAGGATGGACCAGCACTGGCAAGCAGTTAGTGGGGTGCCACACTCATCAAGCCAGTGGAACAGTTTGTGCTTGCTATCTGGGGGGTTTCAGGTGCCAGTATTTCAGGATTGGTGCTACGAAAGACCTGCAGTGCTAGGCTGATGACCAAAAAGTACTTAATGTAATGAAATGCAATATAACGTTCTTCTCCTCCTTCAACAGTCCACCTTGCTTAGCAACAATACCATACTCTAAAGGAATTACAATAATTTATCTCAATTATTATTAATAATAAATTATTTTCTTGATAAATTGTGTTTTATCATATTTAATGTTGCCTTTTTTTTGTAGAAGCAATAAGCTACTAGAGTAACTCAAGCTACTGTGAGTTTATCACAGGGAATACGGTTTTACTACACTTCATGTTGTGCCTAACAACACTCTTCCTGTGATTAAATCACATTAGGAATGGATAACTGCTTTATCAAACACTTTCAGTGCAGTTCACACATAAACCCTAGTGAACAGGACTAACGCTGATCTCTTGGTAATGAAACCTGCAGTTGCTCAGCGTGCTTTACGTGTATTATGATGTGGTGTAACACAATAACAACAACATACTGTCAGGATTCGACTGCAACAGGTGCAAAATGTGCAGTTATTATTTTGGGTCAGAACAGTCAGAATAAATCTGTAATAAATTAAGGGGCTTCTAGAAAGAGGTCCCCCTCTCTCACCTTCTTCTCAAATTCCTCTCCCTGTTTGACCTCACGGGGGTAGCCGTCGATGAGGTAGCCCTTGGAGACGTCGGCCTTGGCGATCATGGCATCCTTGATCATGTCCAGCACAGTGTCCTATAGTAGGAGACACATTTGGTAAGGCTCTATAATGTCCATATGATCCACACGGTCATTCTGACAGACTGTAATACACTACAGGAAGTGTAGGGGGCGATATGACCCACACGGTCATTCTGACAGACTGTAATACACTACAGGAAGTGTAGGGGGCGATATGACCCACACGGTCTTTCTGACAGACTGTAATACACTACAGGAAGTGTAGGGGGCGATATGACTTCTGTTTCCATAAAAAGTGGAGCCTTTGCTTGAAGAAATGTTTCATTTGTTTACGAGAGGTAAGCGAAGGAACTCTCAGAGACAGTGAACGTATCTCACCAGAGGCACCAGCTCGCCCTTCTGCATGATGGCCTGGAGCTTCTTCCCCCTCTCGGAGCCAGAGGCCACCTCAGCACGGAGGAGGTCACCTGAGGACAGATGAGTGTAGCCATACTTGGCCACCACTTTCTCACACTGGGTACCCTTACCAGAGCCGGGCCCGCCTAAGGAGGACAGGGTTTGTTTTAGAGAGGATTGAAGCAACAATATTAGATTATATTAGGTCATCAGAGTCTTCAAAGTGACACCAGCACCAAAAAAATGTATGTCAGTAATAATGGAGAAAATGAAATGAAAAATACAAAGTGCACGGTACAGTGTTTTCAGTCTAAACTAATGGTTCATGTATTTAATCTACTATACTAAGAGATGGGTGCAAAATGCATGTATAGCAAAAAAACGACTCCAGTAAAAATGTTCGACCCCCTCTGTGTTAACCAGACAGTTTTTACAACGTGTTAATCATGTTAATATTGTGTAAAAATCTGATTTTCTCATGCAATAAATAGTTTGGAGCATAGTTTGGTGTAAACACTGTTAACGTGTCTAAGTGAACTGCTTACTCCCCAGTCCAGATACAGTCCATGTCTGGAAACTATGCTTCCAAAACAGCCTGTTTCAAATTCTTTGTTTTGTGATGTCACAAAATCCAAAAATGTATATGCACCAATCCATTTGTTAAACTATGACATATTGACCTTTACATCTGGGGTCTAGCCTGCACAGCATTGGCTGAGGCTCTTGTTAGCTCTGGAAATACATAAGAGAGCACTCCAGTTTCTTCTTAAATCAGCATCTCCACATGTACAGCAGGTTCTTAGTGAGGAACAGAAGGTTGGGTTCTAGCTTTACTGGCAGATACAGTGAGCGTCTGGTTCATAAGAACAAGGTCAAGCAGCAAACACACAGGACAACACAGCTACAGATTGGCAGAGGGCCAAAACCACTCTCTACTGACCGTGATGAGCGCCACCTCATTCTAGTGTCCCTTAACCACCGTAAGATGACCTCAAGTGACCTACAGAAAGACTGGCGAGCGGTGGCTGGGGTGAAATGCACAGCGAGCATGGTTCTAAAAACAGGCTTCTGGAGGGTCATTAGTGATTTTCTAAATAAACAGATCTAAATACAATATTTGATCTGGAATTTGGGAGACGTGTTTCCAGTAGTGTATAGAATCAAACAGAACTGCTCATTTTGGTCCAACACAAACCCAGAAACTGTACAACTAGAGACATTGATCATTTTCAGGTGGTCTCTTAAATTTTTCCAGAGCTGTAGATGCCAGAGGAGAAATGTAGGATATGGGGTCTTTAACATCAGCATGTAAAGCAACAGGTACACTTTAAAAGTGAGTGTGCCTCATGATAGCGAGGCTTGTGTTCTATGCTGGACTAAAACACAACTGTTTGCGTGAGTTTGGAGTCCAGGCCTGTACCTAGAGTGAATGTGAACAGGTTTGCATGACTCGTCTACTGTAACACAATCAACACAGAAGCCGCAAAACTGGACTTCATCCTGCAGTCAGAGCTGCTGTAGCTGATTAACACTCACCCACAACAAAGATGATCTTGGCGTCCTTAATTTTTTCTGGAAAAGAGAGCAGAGACATAAATCAGCCGCAACATTGCTAACGTTATAAGGCAGACCCGCCCGACCTGTTCCAGTCTGAGCTAATCCTGTCCTGTCGTATCCCTGTTCGTTCCCCTGTACATCCACCTTACTTCACAAAACCTCCCTCAATTTGAAGGCTAGTTTCAGAGCTGCACTACTGCTGGGTCCTGATGTGTGTGACCCTCTCTGTTTACCGTCTGGCTGTGTGGAGTGTCTCCGCAATGCTGATGAGCATCCCAGACCCATTTCAGACCCCCAACAGACCAGCAGCAGCTTTTTAAACAACTTCTGCTCCTAACTTTGTATGTGCGCATGAAATGTTGCCATGGAAGCGGTTGCCAACTGCATCACAATAACTCCAGCACAGAAACAGAACACTGATATGTCTGAGCCAAACCTCAGGAGATACATACTTTACAGGAGGTACATACTTTACAGGAGGTACATACTTTAC